>JASPKZ010007262.1:415000-1015000 GCA_030220185.1 Diploptera punctata
AATGCGAAGACATTATTGTCAGAGAACTGTTTTCAGTTTTTGGTAATTGGAGCGGCGTCTTAGAAGCCTCTAAGAACAACTCCCCGCCTCTGTCTGGCACTAACAATGTATTTTTAAATCAGAGGGATACAGTTTCGAGGCGGCATCAAAGGCAACATGTGTCCGGAAACGAACGATGTGCGTGCAACGACAACAAATCATCACGGCACACATTACATATCATAATTGCATCGACGTCACAACATATATTCAAAGTGACATCCACATCGTATCATGGATTGCTTCACTATTTTCGTATGTTCCGGCCTCTCTCCGAACAGCGTCACAGGCGACGTGGACACGCTGCTGAAGGGTATGCACATCAGGAACTGGTTCAACTTTTCAGATGCCCCAGAGGTAAACATCCAGGGAGTTTATGTCCAGTGTTCTAGAAGGTCATGCAACAGGGCCTCCGCGTCCTCTTCAACGTCTGGGGAAGATTTGGTTGAGGTGTCGGCGAACTGTATTGCCATCATGCCGAAACACATCACCTGTCTTATTGCCAAAGGTACGAGTACATTGTCAAGTAAACAGGGAGAGTATTCTGCAAGTGGTCCGAGATAATAATGCCATTCGTCATAGCCATCTACCGTGGCAACGATGCATTTATGGACACTGTTACGGCCCATATCCTGTTAAGTGGTAGCAAGTTGATTTTTATAGGCCGAGCACAATAAATGAGACGGGCTTAACATTAAATCAAGGTCAGGATTTGCCTAACTTTGCAAAGGATAGCAAAAACTAAGGAATTAAAGGCAGTCGCATAAATAAAGTAAATCTAAAAACGAAAATATATATTTAACAAATTAAAAATAAGAGAAAAGTGAAACATATTAAAATGTAGAGGTTAATCATTTACACAGGTTATAAAGAGAGCTGATGCAAAGTTATTTCTACTAAGAGTTGTTATTTAATATAATAATGAAGTTATATGCTGAGTTTAATAATAATAATAATAGCTTTATTTTACCTGGCAGAGTTAAGGCCTTAAGGCCTTGTCTACCACTCAACCAGGTTTAAAAAAAATACAAACAAAAAAAAAAGTCTTAAATCTAAATTACTTACTTACTTACTCACTGGCACTATCGAACCCGTAGGTTCATGGCCGCGCGGACATAAGCTCTCCATACATCCCTATCCTGAGCTAATTCTTTCCAATCATTCCCTGTATAATCTACTTCCCTCAAATCAAAGTTAATGTTGTTCTCCCACCTCATTCTTGGTCTACCAACTGGGCGTTTTCCCTCTGGCTTTCCTACAAGAAGCTTCCATGCACGTCTTTCATTCCCCATACGTGCAACATGTCCTGCCCATCGCAGTCTACGAGACTTAACTGTTCTTATTATATCTGCTTAAATCTAAATTACAATATATATATATATATATATATATATATATATATATATATATATATATATATAAACGATTACAAGTTATGAATACAATACAATTAATATTTATAATGTATTTTGATTTACTCTAAATTTAACGAATTAAATATATAATATGTACAATATATATAAAAAAACGAGGAAAAGATTAATGACATAGTATAAAATTATATAAATAGAGAAAAATTAATTATTAGACAACAGGTAACTGTATAAGCGTGACTTAAAGGTTCCAAGTTTGCGGCAACCCCTGATATCTTGAGGAAGGAGATTCCAGGAGCGGGCAGAGGCTACTGTAAAGGAAGTAGAATAGGAGGAAGTGCTATGAAGAGGAATTGTTAGCAGACTGCTATCTTGTGATCTAGTGTCAATATTGTGGTAAGAGGATAACTTCTCAAATCTGGACGCCAGGTAAGTAGGGATGTAGGAATTCAGAAGCTTGAAAAGTAGTGAAAGGGAGTGCAATTTACGTCTGTCAGTAAGACGGAGCCAAGAGAGGTTATTAAAGTGTTCGGAAATATGGTCATAACGGCGGAATTGAGTTTATTAGCCTATCTAAATCTATGACAAATACTACTCTATGAATAAGTATGAACAAGTACGAAGGCTTACGTTCGTCCATGATAGGTGACCTCGGAGTCCAGGACGCTCGCTGCAACCAGCCACATGGGTCAGAGCTATCTCTCCAACCCCCGACGAGTCTCTCTAGGGGTTTTCACCTGACGTGGAAGCGTTAAGAATAACTTATCATCTAATACGCGATTGGTACACGTCAACCAGATATGCATTTATATTAAATAAACTGCCTAAAAACCCTAATAATTATAACTTAATAACCAAATATTTATAGGGGATAATTAATTTTTGATAAAGCCTATAACCTTTGGGTTATAACAGCACTTATTCATAGGACATTTTTTCCTCCATTTGCAGTCAGGAATCAGTAATCAGTCCCTGCAGTTTGTCGGTGCAATTAAAATTCACACTGTATAATTAAAATAATTGATGTTAAAAGTGAGCAGATAGTGAAGTAAAGCATTCAGCGTTGCCCAGGAATCTGCTTCTCTTCATCTTCTTGGCATGAATGAGCAGAAAGACAAAAATGGTCACTGTGAGTTATCCTTAAAAATATAGACATATATGCTATCGCGGAATTTTTGTTTTACATTGTTTCAAATAAACTTCAGTTCATTTCAACTGCAGTGATTTGTTTCGTTTAATGTATATTAACACTACCTTTGGATATATTTTTGTATATACATTGTACTTAGTAATGGACAGTGGTTACTTCCCGCACTAGATAGGTAATTTGTAATATTACAGTATATTTAGTTATTTATATAATAATAATTATTATTGATATTAATATTATTATTATTATTATTATTATTATTATTATTATTATATTTATTATTGCATAAAGCATCAGGTTCAGATGAGATCCCAGCAGAACTGATAAAATCAGGGAGAGAAAAATTGATGGACAAGATACGCTGGTTGCTTAGTATGATTTGGGAAAAAAGATCTTCCAGATGAATGGAAATAATCGATTATCGTACCAATTTATAAGAAAGGGGATAAAACTGATTGCAACAACTACAGGGGCGTCTCATTACTTTCAACTTCGAACAAAATTCTAGTAAATATATTAGTAAGCAGATTTACTCCCTATATTGATGACATTCTAGGAGATCATCAACGTGGATTTAGAAAAAAAACAGGCCTACCAACAGATCAGATTTTTACAGATTTTTAGTATAAGACAGATTTTAGAAAATATATAGAAATATAATGATACTGTACATCAACTATACGTAGACTTCAAAAAGACATACGATTCAATTAAGAGGGAGAAGTTATATAGCATCCTGTTGGAGTTCGGAATTCCTAAAAAGTTAGTTAGACTTATACGAATGTGTCTACATGACACAAAGAGTAAAGTGCGTGTAGGCAATAGTTTTCGGATACTTTTGAAATTCACATTGGATTAAAGCAAGGAGATGCACTATCTACTCTACTACTTAATTTTGTACTACACCATGCCATCAAATCTTTAGAGGAAGAAGAAGGTCTATAACTCAATAGTATTAATTAGCTGTTAGTTTATGCTGATGATGTACTATTGGAGATAGCGATCAGATACTAAAGGCCAATTCGCACACAGTACTGAGTAACACTAAGAATTTGGGACTGGAAGTAAATATCAATAAAAATAAATACATAGTCACACATGGAAATACATTATATAATGGAAATGGACAGATAATGACAAATGAGGGAAATTTTGAGGAAGTGGTTGAATTCAAATACCTAGGAACAATAATCACAAACAGGAATGAGATGCACAAAGAAATCAAACACAGGCTCAATTCTGGAAATGCGTGAATGGACATATTTATATGTACTGCAATTAAGTAAAGTGATCCCACAACAGACCCGGAGGCCCTTGGGGTAGTAGGAGGTTAGGGCTCCCACTTTTTCTAGACAATCGGCACTTATGTCAGCCGGGTTGTCAGCTCTGCGTGACGGCCGCTTTTACCCCCAGAACAAGCGTCCGGTACTCATTTACGTTAGAGGCTGAGTCGACCCCAGGGCCATAGTGCCGCCAGAGGGTTTGGGTCAGTTTAAAAATCCTGACCCCAACGGGACTTGAACCCTCGACCCTCTGGCTTGTAGCTCAGTGCCTTAACCACTACGCTACGGCGTGCAATTACGGTATGTATTTGTTTCTCCTAATTTATTCTCCCGAGTCTGAAGATTTTCAGTCTCGTAAAAGAACCTCAAGCCTGAATAAAAAGGCAATCTGAGCAAAATTACCGATCTACCTCCATCCAAGTAATACCTTAGTTTGTTACTAGATGTCTCCTCTAGGCGATGTAGTAATCGCATGTCAAAATATTACGAATATTTGAGAATAGAATTCTTAGGGAAATGTTTGATCCGAAGAGAGGTGATGAAACAGGTTAATGGAGATAAAGACATAACAGTGAGCTACATGATTTTTATAGAATCCAGAGAAAGAGGGGCAATGAAGCTTGTTGTAGGAAAACCAGAGGAAAAACGCCCAGTTGGTAGACCAAGAATAAGGTAGGAGAATAACATTAACCGTGATTTGAAGGAAGTATATTATGAGATTATTGGAAAACATTAGCCCAGGATAGGGATGTGTGGAGAGCCTATGTCCGCGCGGCCATTAACCTACGGGTTCGATAGTGCCAATGAGTTAGTTAGTTATTATGTAATCTGGTGGATATAATAGCTTGCAGATAATAATACATAATTTATTGGGTTTCGTGGAGTGGGAAAGAGGGCTTCAAGTTTCCATGAAATAAATCTAATATATAAAAATGAATGTTTGTTTGTTTGTTTGTCTGTTCTGTATGCGCGGCCATACCATTGATTCGATTGTGATGGGGCTTTTTGCAAAATGTTCAGAAGATTCTCGGGATGAACATAGTCTATAAGAGAGTTGTGGTACTCAACTCCTACACCCTTAAAAATCGCCCTTTATAGTGGAAAACGTGAAAAAAAGTTGCTCTTTGGACGCTTAAATGGCTTACGCTGCCTAAACTATAACAAATACACAAAATTAATGTACACAGAATTGAATATCTCAAAAAGCTCTACAAAGAAGTCCGCGACAGCATATGTTTATCTCTTATGGATAACTCACAATACCCATTTTTGTCTTTCATTGATGCCAAGAAAATCGAGATAAGTTCGTAGATTCCTGTGCAATAATAGCAGTACGTGGCGGGTATTCTTTTACGGATAACTCACAATAACGAATTTTGTCTTTTAGCTCATTTATGTCAAGAAGATCGAGATAAGTAGATTCCCGGGCAATATCGTGTAATCAGCACGGGGAATCTTGAAATAATTACCATATAAATTTATAATTATTCTTCATTTTACTTATTCAACTAATCATAAGAAGTACATTAATTTTAATCTTTCAGCTCATTTATGTCAAGAAGATTGGGATGAGTAGATTCCCGGACAACGCCGGGTAATCAGCACGGGGTATCTAAAAATATAAATTTATAATTTTATTTTTCCTTTTACTTATTCAACTAAACATAAAGGCACATACATTTGATTTATTTAGGCGTAGCAGCGCACGCCGGGTATTAGCTAATAAATAAATAAATAAATAAATATAATGAAGTTATATTTTAAGGATTTTTACATGGGCTTAATTATTATGCTTCTTTAAGAAAAGTAGGAAACAAAGTATATACTTTAAAAAACTCATAGTGTGCCGGAAATGAGAGAAACCCGGAAACTTGGCAGTCTATATATAACTTGGAACAATATGAGTCTCCCTAGAACTGCAGAGCGGGCAAACAAAGCCAGACAAATGTCCCGACCCTCGTAACGTCGGAAATCAAAGTTACCACACTTCCCGCTTTTAGGCTTGCATGACGAATTGCCATCCTTCGCACATTAGAGGCCTACATCATCTATAATCTTACGTTCCTCAATGAGACATGGGTGATCCCCTTTTGGTGATTTATTGACCAATTTTAGTAATGTTTATTTCCCTAAAGATACCAGCGAGTAACATGTGGTCAGCATATCACCTCAATGAAACATCTACTAGGCATCTTAGGTAATACTTGGTTGGAGGAAGGTCTGTTAAATTTTGTCAGAGGCCTCTTTTTTCAGGTTTGAAGTTATATTACGGACCCGAAAATTTTCAGACTAGGGACCCACAGCCTAAAGTCACTCCCGGAGGACTTGTCACTTGGATTTTTCTATCCTAAAAATCCATCGATCCGGCCAGGTTTGAACCCGCGACCTTCGGGACTACAGGCAGGAAACGTAACAACTAGAGCACCGCGGAAAACGTAGAGTCACAGGCTAAAAGATGTAAAAAGTTTCTCAAACATTTAAATGTTCATTTTCCGGATCCGATTCGCTTAATATGTATTATATTAACTAACCCATTGAACAAGTGAATCATTTTAAATACCTGGATTATCAAATATCCTATTTTAAAAATGAATATCTGTTTAACAAACTTAATAAGTGTAATTATATATGTGGCACAATTAAAAGAATATTTAAAAACACAACTAAAAAAATTTATAAAGCAGTGGCTGTCTCCTTACTGTTGTATGGTAGTGAATTTTGGGCTTTAACTAACCACTGCTGTGGTCTCGGGGTAGCGTGCTGCCTTGTCACGCAGCGGGCCCGGGTTCGATCCCCGGTCGGGACAGTTTTTCTGGGTGAGGTTTTTATCGGGGTTTTTCCTCCTGTAAGACAAATGTCAGGAAAACTTTATGGCCCAAACGGTCCCCGAAATCATGTGGCCATCGCAATCATCATCATTCATATTCATCTTAGGTTAAGCTTAGGATTAGGGACTCTCCTGGCGCACCATTATCATCATCATCGCCCATCATATCATCGGGGCAACGTAATCCCGCCTACCAGGTGCCCCAACCTCAGAAGCGGGTTACAAGTACGCCATGCCAGGAGAGAAACCAGGAATGTCGAAAGACAAACCTGGGGCATTTGAAAAAAAAAAAAAGAGAGAAGAGAAGATCATCGAAGCAGCTGAAATGAGATTTCTGAGAAGTGTGGCTGGCTGTAAACTTCTAGATAAAAACAAGAAGTGAAGATATTAGAAATAAGCTAAATATTTTTAAACTTTTAGATAAAATAAAAAAATCTAGAAAAAAACTAGAAAGAACATGTTCAAAGAATGAAAGATGATCGGATTCCAAAAATTATACTTAATTACAAACCAAGAGGAGACAGGAATGTTGGTAGACCGAAAAAGAGATGGATTCAACTTTTTGTATGAGAATCTATGAGACCGGAACAAGCCACATGTGTTTAAACCACCTTATTGACTGTATAGCAAGAAGAAAGCCTCTAAACATTCTATGCAGACGATAATAACTTCCAGTAATTGTATCCTAATGTATATAGTGTGTTTAATAAATCTATAGAATCCGTGATTGTTGTTGATGTTGCGCCATATGGACATAAACTTTCCATATATCCCTACAGTAGCTAATATTTTCCAGTCGTTCCCTGTATAATTTAACTCTGTCATTGTTAACGTCATTTTCCCACATTTTTGGCCTGCCTACTGGAAGCTTTCCCTCTGGCTTTCCTACAAAAGGTTTCCATGCCCCTCTATCATTTCCCATTTGTGTCACATGTTCTGACCATCGTAGATATGAGAGATTTTTTATTACGTCTGGTTTCCTATAACGATCATGGTGGTTCACTATTATATAATTTCCTCCATTCAATTATCAATATATTAAGATGATAAATACAAAATTAATACCTGGTAAGTCAATCGTCCTCAACTAAATTATTAAATAGTTCCAATATAGAGGCCTTTCAAAAACAATGTTCCATCTTCTGCATTTTATCTAGAACTGATGTTGTTGTATAGGTTGTACAATGGGTTTATGTCTGCAGGTGTGTTCTCATTGAGTGGGTCTGTATTTTTTGCTTCTTTTAGAATTTCTATATCTTCAAGGATGCTGATCCTGTTGTTGTTGTTATACTCTCTGTGTAGTATTGCCATGGTATTATCGATTTTATTGAACTGATGACCCGTTTATAGTATAACAACAGGATCAGCATCCTTGAAGATATAGAGATTCTAAAAGAAGCAAAGAATACAGACCTATTCAATGAGAACACACCTGCAGACATAAACCCGTTGTACAACCTATACGACAAAATCAGTACCAGTTAAAATGCAGAAGATAAAACATTGTTTTTGAAAGGCCTCCATATTGGAACTATTTAATAATTTAGTTGAGGACGACTGACTTACCGATCCGAGTAAATAATCCCACTACAGGCCTCGGGAGGCCCTTGGGGTAGTAGGAGATAAAGGCTCCCATTTTTTCTAGACAATCGGTACTTGATGTTAGCCGGGTTGTCAGCCCTGCGTGACGGCCGCCTGTACACCCAGAACAAGCGTCTGGTACTCATTTCCGTTAGAGGCCAACTGACTTACCAGGTATCAATTTTATATTTAACTTCTTATTACATAACCTCAACGGTGCTTTAGTATGAATTTTAAAAGTGTTAATTATCTGTATATGTTGTTCCAAACATTTACCTAAGCACTTTATTCTCAAATAGGCTTACACGTAATATTTAAAAAAAGCAAAGGACTGGTCCTCCTAGAGGAACTTAAAGCTGTGAATCCCGAGTCTGAAGATTTTCGGGCTCGTAAAATAACCTCAAGATTGAATAAAAAGGCCACTAAACAAAATTTAACTGATCTTCATCCGTCCGAGTAATACCTTAATTACCTGCTGGATGTCTCATCGAGGCTATGCACTCGCTGCCATCTGTGCGGAAATAAGTGTAACTAAATTAGCCTACTAGGAAAACGCCCATGTCCCGACGCGGCACGAAAGGGGATCCATCATCATCACTCACTCCTCTCCTAAAGTATGAAGCATTTTGCCAGAATCGCCGTTTTATATAATTTTAGTTGACTAGCCTCATGGATTAGTGGTGTCAGCGTTTCTAGTTTCAGTTCACGAGGTCCTGGGCTCGATTCCCGAACAGACTATATGAATGTTTCCTTAAAAGGGAATTAGGCATATTCCTGTTGTTGCCCATGGTCAGAAATGAGATGCATATAGGAATTAAACTTAGGCTCAATTCTGGAAACGCATGTTATTATGCATTACCGGGACTCTTGACGTCCCAACTACTTTCAAAAAATGTCAAACTGAAAATATATAAAACTATTATTCTACCAGTTATACTATGTATATGGATGCGAAACATGGACTCTTACTTTAAGGGAGGAAAGGAGATTACGAGTATTTGAGAATAAAGTTCTTAGGAACATTTTTTGGACCGAAGAGAGATGAACAGCCAGGTGAATGGAGAAGACTACATAACAGTGAACTACATGGTCTTTATAGGAAGCCAGATAAAATAAGAACAGTCTCGTAGCCTGCGATGGGCAGGACATGTGGCACGAATGGGAATTAAAGACGTGCATGGAAGCTTCTTGTGGGAAAACGAGAGGGAAAACACCCAGTTGGTAGACTAAGAATGAGGTGGGAGAATAACATTAACTATGATTTGAGGGAAGTAGATTATACAGGGAATGATTGGAAAACATTAGCTCAGGATAGGGATATATGGAGAGCTTATGTCTGCGTGAACATGAACCTATGAGTTCGATAATGCCAGTGAGTTAGTTTAGTTACGAGTTATTCTGAGTTATAAGTATTCTTTCTTCTTCACCTTGACATGCGTATAACATAGGGGTCAAATATATGTATATAAGAGAGAGAGAGAGAGAGAGAGAGAGAGAGAGAATGAAGGTTATAGACCTATATATAAACGGGGAACGTCTGACCCATCTTCGATTCGCTGTCTTCATTTATAGAACTTTAATTAATTACATCTGCTAGAAAACATGGTGTTTATTAAAACATGATGAAAGAGAGATATCAATGTGGGAAGAAAAAACTCTGAGGATAACGTATGAGCCAATACATGAAAATAGAGAATGAGATATATTAACCACTCTAGGGATATTGAAAATTACATATCTTGAAATAATAGCTTATTTATGTTAACAATGTATAGGTCTAAAGATTAAAAATATAGGCCTATTCTTTGTTTTCTTGATTACTAAAAAAATCAGCGAAATCCGACCATTAGAAGTGTGGGTTTACCTGAAGCCCGAAATTAAAAATTGACTCTAGCAACCGCCATTTTGGTTCGTAGCAAATACAGGATGCGGCAGAAACAATGACTAGTTTTAAATTGCCTACCATTATTGGACACGGCTTCCTAGAGATTATTTATTGCCAAAGGATCGCAATATTGCGATTCTTTGGCAATAAATAATATTATGATCTGGTTGCTGCTTACAAACTAAATGCAATATGTAGCGATTATAATTTTAAAATTTCAATAGGTAAAACAAAAGTAATGGCATTTTGTGGAAGAAATACTCTGTTTGCAAAAATAGTAATTAGAGACGAAATTATTGAACAAGTATCCCACTTTAAATATTTAGGATGTGACATCAGCTATGGGTATGATAAAGATATTAAACACAAAACACATCAGTTTCAAGCTATTTGTGGTACAATAAATAGAACATTGAATAATAAAGCCCATAAACAAACAAAATTAAAATTTTATAAAACAATGGCTGTCCCTGTCCTTTTGTATGGGAGTGAATCTTGGATTACCACTATCAAACAAGAAAGTAAAATCCAAGCAGCCGAGATGAAATTTTTAAGAAGAGTAAAAGGCTGCACTAGAATGGACCAGATAAGAAACGAGGATATCCGTGAAGAACTACAGATCTACTCCATAAAAGAAAATATATTTAACAACAAGATACAGTGGAAAGAACATGTAGAAAGAATGGAAGAAAGTAGATTACCAAATAAAATCTTCCATTATTTTCCAAGAGGAAGAAGAGATGTCGGACTTCCTCCGAAGAGGAAGAGATGGTCTTAGATCTATTAGTGAAGACGGAACAGGCAACTCTTGCCTAAACCAGGAAGTGAAGAAGAAGATGATCTGGTTGTAGTGATGAACAAAGGAAGGAAATGAAGCGTATCAATCGTTTCTCATTTGTTTTCAAACATCGCCGTTTACATTAAATATATAACTATTTTAAAATAACTATAGTTAAATAATGATTTCTGAGTAAACAGCTTAATTTTATTCGTTAAATAGTCCTAACAAATGCCACTCTTGATTTCCAAATTCTCTAGATAAATTGGAAACTACTCGTGGCATTACTTATGACTATTTAACTCATGCCCCAAATGGGAGTCAATGACCAATCACGTTTCAATGATTTCTGTTTTACAACCAATCAGAGTCGTGTTTCACGAAATATTTATCATAAGTAATGCCACGAGTGATTTCCAAATTATCGATAAATTCACGACTCACGAAGTGAGGAGTGAATTTATCTAGAGAATTTGGAAATCAAGAGTGGCATTTGTTAGGACTATTTAACGAATAAAATAAAGCTGTTTACTCACAAATCATTATTTAACTACAGTTATTTAAAAATATTTTTATATTTAAAGTAAACGGTGATGTTTGAAAACTAATGAGAAACGATAGGTAGCCTACGCTTCTACTGCTTCTTTTGTTTATCACTGCAACCAGATCATACTATTTATTGCCAAAGGAACGCAATATTGTAAGAATGCTCTCTAGTGGAGAAAAAAAAAAATGAAACACATCAATCTGTATATTAATTCATTTTTGATGTCGTATACATTTAAGAAAGTGCAAACAGTGGTTTCTTTTTTTGTGGTATAATCAATTGCTACAAATGTTGACCAGGGGGGGGTGTAAGTCACTATTATATACAATCTGGTAGCCGTAATTGTTATAGGCTCAGTCACTGCAAAATAACGGTCAGGCCTGTTCAGAATATTAAAAAGGAGGAGCTTGCTTAATATATGATAATCCTAACGTTGATAATTATTTCGTGAAACACGTCTCTGATTGGTTGTAATACAGAAATCATTGAAACGTGATTGGTCATTGACTCCCATTTGGGGCATGAGTTAAATAGTCAGTGTTATATTTACCATATTAAAGGAAGCTCCTCCTTTTTAATATTCTGAACAGGTCTGACCATTATTTTGCAGTGACTGAGCCTATAAGAAATACGGCTACCAGATTGTGTATATAGTGCATAGATGTCAACACATAGCGCTTGCAGGAGTTAATATAAAAACATTTGTAGCAATTTATTATACCACCAAAAAAAGAAACCACTGTTTGCACTTTCTTAAATGTATTTTTTTCCCAGGTAATAATCCAGAAAAATATAATTGTCATATTTACATCATACGACATCAGAAATGAATTAATATACAGTTTGATGTGTTTCATTTTTTCTCCACTAGAGAGCATTCTTTGGCAATAAATAGTATGATCTGGTTGCAGTGATAAAACAAAAGAAGCAGATGAAGTGTACGAATGGTTTTCTCATTTGTTTTCAAACATCGCCGTTTACATTAAATATATAAATATTTTAAAATAACTATAGTTAAATAATGATTTGTGAGTAAACAGCTTAATTTTATTCGTTAAATAGTCCTAACAAATGCCACTCTTGATTTCCAAATTCTCTAGATAAATTCACTCCTCACTTCGTGAGTTGTGAATTTATCGATAATTTGGAAATCACTCGTGGTACTACTTATGATAATTTACTACTTTTCACTAGGTTCCTTTTCTCCTGATTTCTATAAGCGAATCCTATGTATAATTACTTGGAATGTGGGAAGGCAGAACCTCTTCATAAATGTAAAAGTGATCCCACAACAGGTCAGGAGGCCTTTGGGGTAGTAGGAGGACTTAAGGCTCCCACTTTTTCTAGACAATCGGCACTTTGTCAGCCGGGTTGTCAGCCCTGCGTGACGGCCGCCTTTACCCCCAGAACAAGCGTCTGGTACTCATTTCCGTTAGAGGCTGCGTCGACCCCAGGGCCATAGTGCCGCCAGTGGGTTTGGGTCAGTTTAAAAATCCTGACCCCAACGGGACTTAAACCCTCGACCCTCCGGCTTGTACTTCAGTGCCTTAACCACTACGCTACGGCGTGCCCCCCTCATAAAATACAAGTTCAAGTCAATTTATATAGGCCTACTGGTAGAGACAGTAAAAGTAAATTATGTTTAAAAATACATATTTCCTCGCGAAAACACATGAAACTGCCAAAAAGTATGTTTGAGTGGTTGAAATAAGCACAAATATGCTAGAAAATATACAAAAAATGTAATATACCAAAAAAAATGACAAAAATGCAAATAAATGCAAAAACAAAGCAGCCTATTTAAGATTCTTTTCCGCCAAAAAGCATTTATATCTTACTGAGCATTATATAGCTCTAATAGAAAAAAGATGCAAATACATCAAAATCCTTGTCCTGTTTATTAGCATTCTGGTTACATATAGGCCCCTACAGCACCAGCATCTTCTGTATAGACAACAACATTATCTATAAAGTGAGATTAGTTCTTCACACTACACTGACCCGGATGTAAAAGAAGACCTGCCTAGAAATGTTCAAATTATGAATATATATATGAAAAATGGCCTACTTTTACTCGACCATTTAAACTAACTGGTCCATACCAAAAGGGTGTCATAACATCGTGTGTATTTATAATTGAAAACAATATCCAATACAATTATTTTTGCATAAAAAAACTCTCGCAGCCGCAGGCAAAAGACGAAGGTATAAAATAAAATAAGTTAAAATATACCTTCTTAGGTAAAGTCCGACGTACTCAACTTATAAAATATGTAATATTTATGCCTGTAGGCCTTTCAGAACATCCGTTCCATCTTTAGCAGGTCCCTCTTCGCTACAACATCCAGTATGGTGGTTGATGCTGCTGGTCCTAATGTGGTGTTGTCTTTCTCGGGGAGAAGCTTTAGTCACAACACCACATTAGGACCAGCAGCATCAACCATCATACTGGATGTTGTAACGAAGAGGGACCTGCTGAAGATGGAACGGATATTGTGAAAGGCCTACAGGCATAAAGATTACATATTTTATAAGTTGAGGACGACGGATTTTACCTAACAAGTTATATTTTAACTTATTTTATGACTCTCCACCTCAACGGTTTTAACAATGAATTTTATTAGTATTGGCGAAGGTATAATTTTGGAAACAATGTTTATGATACGTTATCATCATCTTCCTTCACGGATTAGGTCTTTGCTTGTTCCGATCTCACATCTGTTCATCCCAGCGCTTTCTTGGTCTTCCTACCGATCTACATCAGTGCCATCTCTGGTATCCTATCCTCTGTCATTCTTTGCAGATGTTCTATCCAATTGTTCCTGCGTTCTTCTATTCATTGAAGAAGTGGTTGTACTTTTAGTTCCTCTCTAATATTCTCATTTATAATATGTTATTTTCTTGTAGAACCTTTCACAGTCCATAGGAAGCTCACTTTCGCTGCCTGAATTTTACTTGTTTTCTTTTTCCTTCAGTACCCATCGCTACTCGTAGTGCCATCATTGAGTAAAATCTTAGCTGCGTAACCTTTCTTACTTTGTTCCGCAGTGTTCGTCTGATTTGTCCACAAATATGTTGAAATTTCTGCATTTTCTTATTTATATCTTATTCTTCTCCATATTTATGATACATGATATATGATTTTCATAATAGATGACTATATTGGAGCAAGCTCGTCCTCCACATGAAATGAATGATGACTGAATGGTACAAATATAAAATATTAGTGAAATTATTGGTTATTCTTTACAACCTGTGACGCAACTTTTTAATTCCTCCATAAACTGTTGTCAAATTTTATTCTTAGAGTTTCATTCTTCAAATTATTCCCCACAATTTACGATTTTTACATATTTTCTAATGATTATTTCAATATATTTTTCTATGATATTTAACTACATACGTAGCATGAAGACGTGGCAGCCATATTGATTTTAACGAAAGCAACATAGAGTACATACTAATTAACTGTGCACATATACTTCAGAATTTCAGAACTTATTATTTATTTTTGGGCGTTGCTTAAATTGCGTTAGGTTAGCTTTTAGGTTGGTCTTCAACAGGTTAGAATACTTAAATCGCGTTATATTAGCTTTTTGGATAGTTAAATATCGCGTATATGTTGGCTACATCCCGTGATTCCATAGTGTAAACCGCTTCGCGTTTGTCGGCGCATGCGCATAGTGTATGATTGGAACCTAGAAAAAAATTCACGTCATATTTTGTAAACAATCCCCAAATTATTACGTTTATTATTATTATTATTATTATTATTATTATTATTATTATTATTATTATTATTATTATCTTGAGGAGAGCAGCAAAATATTCAAAACTGGAAAAATAAGAAATAAAATTATAAGAGAAAAAATTAATATTAAATATGCAATAGTAGATTATATGATATAAGCAATTAAATTGGCATGGGCATGTATGACGAATTCAAGAAGAAAGGTTACCCAGAAAAACGTTGGAATGGTGTCCACCTGAAAAAGAAAGAAAGGAAGACCTCGAAACTCGTGGATGCAAGAAGAGAACTGGAATGAGAACAAGAGGACTGGGGGACATGGATTATTCTATCATTAAAACCTATTGTTTCTAAACAGGCTTACTTATTTTACTTACTTACTCATTGGCACTCTCGAATCCGCAGGTTCGTGGCCGCCCGGACGAAAGCTCTCCATACATCCCTATCCTGCGCTAATCCTTTCCAATCATTCCCTATATAATCTACTTCCCTCAAATCATAGTTAATGCTATTCTCCCACCTCTTTCTTGGTCTACCAACTGGACGTTTTCCCTCCAGTTTTCCCGCAAGAAGCTTCCACGCACGTCTTTCATTCCCCAAACGTGCCACATGTCCTGCCCATCGCAGTCTACGAGATTTAACTGTTCTTATTATATCTGGCTTGGCTTATTTATTTTACTCCATTATAAAAATAGATATTTTGAAATTTAGTAAATAAAGATACAGTAGCTTATTTGAAAAGCATAGGCACTAGTTTTTTTATATTACCATGTGGAGTAAGAATTAAACATATTTTTAACAAAACAAAAATAACATCTAAATAATAATAATAATAATAATAATAATAATAATAATAATAATAATAATAATAATAATAATAATAATGTCAATACTATTTTTTATTATTATACAGATTTTTTAATATTATACATATTTCTGTGTCTAAAGTTTTATTTTTCTTCTCCACTCGTCTCTATCCATCCACTCCATGTCTTGTAACCCTCTTGTTCTCATTCCAGTTCTTATTTCTTGCATCTACGAGTTTCGAGGTCTTCCTTTCCTTCTTCTTTCAGGTGGACACCAATACAATTCTGTGTAACCTTTCTTCTTGCATTCGTCATATATGCCCATACCAGTTTAATCGGTTATACCTTATATAATCTAGTATTGAACATATAAATATTCATTTTTTCTCGTATGACAGTATTTCTTACTTTTTCTAATTTTGAACATCTTGCTGCTCTTCTCAAGAATAATAATAATAGTAAATAATAATAATAATAATAATAATAATAATAATAATAATAACAATAATAATTCCCCGAACACGAGTGACAACTGACCGGAAAATCGTATTTATATCTTGGGTTATTTATTGCTTGTTATTCCATTTTTACTTGCATTTTTATGTATGTATATACATAGACATACCCCACTTTCAGACTAACAAAGAAATACGTTTTTCTTCAAGAGCCAGTAATTGGATCTGATTTGCAGTATATCCACAATTAGAGAAATCAATGGGAAAGATTTTATCAACAAATTAAACAATTTAGAGTGCTAAAAATAATCTTATATCCTTCAAGAGGCCATCGACTTCGAGGCAGATGCTAGACACGGTAACACGCCACTGCCACTAAGGCCTAATACTTGTTTGTTTATCAGGATGATATAAACAAAGTGCAGTAGATTTTCGATATTGTTTGTTTCTTAATGCTGTATGCAACGATTGTCCATCCTGTCTGAAACCTATATACTGTGATGATATTCATAGATTTACGTCACCGACTACACGTGAATTGAGGTATAGTCACGTTTAAACAAAGTACTTTTCTCTCATTTCCATAATATGTACAATAGCGGCGTTTATAGATACCAAAATAATAGGCTACATACATTTAATAATGAGTGCGCAATCTACTTAAAAATAAACATTGTCCAAATCTGCGTAATAAAAACAGAAGGTTTACAACTTGTGAAACTTTTTGAATAAAAATAAATGTTATTTTATTTTTATATACATTAATAAGTAACAGAATATAAATTCTAAAACAAAAACAAACATTCTTAATGTAATAATAATCTAGAACAATAGGTAAATTAAATTCTGCAAAATGTCCACCGCTGTGGTCTCGAGGTAGAGGGCTGCCTTTTCACGCAGGAGACCGGGTTCGATCCTCAGTCGGGACAACTTCCTTAGGTGAGGTTTCTTTCGGGGGTTTTCCTCACCTGTAAGACAAGTGTCAGGAAACTTTAATACCCAAAAGGTCCCAGAACGCCATCTGGCCATCATTATCATATTCGCCTAATTATATTGAGTTTATCTTAAGACCTCTCCTGATGCATTATTACCATCATCGTCACCTCTCATATCACCGGGGAAGCGTTACCCCGCTTTGCAGGCGCCCCAACCTTAGAAGTGGGTTACAAGTACGCAATGCCAGGAGAGAATACCAGAAATGACGTAATGATAACATGGTGGCACTGATTTAAAAAGAATCTGCAGAAACTGATTTTGGAGGCGTTCATCTTGAATTTCTAGAAGAGATAATATAAGAAACAGTGTAATTAAACAAAATATATGAATATCCAAATTTCAATTGTGGATTTTATAAAAACAAACAATTAAAATTCGTATGGTCATGTAAAAAGAATGACAGAAAACAGATTCCCAATAAGAATACTAAAATGGGTGCTACTTGGTAGAAAGAGAAGAGGACGGCCAAAAATAACGTGGATTGATGGTGTTTTGAGCAGCATGAGCGAATAAAGGATTGGACGATACAGAAAGGATGTGTAGAAGAATGACAGTAGATTAATTGGGCGCAGGAAGATACTGTGAAACATAGTGAAATCTCCTAAATCTTCTAATATATAAAAATGAATGTTTGTTTGTTTGTTTGTATGTTTGATTGTTTGCTTGTTTGTTCGTACTTTATGCGCGGCCATACCGTTGATCCGATTGTGGTGGTGCTTTTTGCAAAATGTTCAGGAGATTACCGGGATGAACATAAGCTATAAGAGAGTTGTGATACTCAACTCCTACACCCTTCAAAATCGCCCTTTGTAGTGGAAAACGTGAAAAAAAGTTGCTCTTTGGACGCTTAAATAGCTTACGCTGCCTAAACCATAACAAATACATAAAATTAATCTACACATAATTGAATATCTCTGAAAGCTCTACAAAAAAGTCCGGGACAGCATATGTTT
The DNA here is from genome assembly GCA_030220185.1 of Diploptera punctata. Taxonomy (NCBI): domain Eukaryota; kingdom Metazoa; phylum Arthropoda; class Insecta; order Blattodea; family Blaberidae; genus Diploptera; species Diploptera punctata. The sequence goes on from JASPKZ010007262.1 coordinate 433,422, forward strand.
ATCTCTTACGCATAACTCACAATAACCATTTTTTATTTCATTGGTGCCTAGAAGATCGAGACAAGTACGTAGATTCCTGTGCAACCATAGCAGCACATGGCGGGTATTCTTTAACGGATAACTCACAATAACGAATTTTGTCTTTTAGTTCACTTATGCCAAGAAGTTCGAGATAAGTAGATTTCCGGGCAACGCCGGGTAATCAGCACGGGGTATCTAAAACATATACATTTATAATTATTTTTCCTTTCACTTATTCAATTAAACATAAAAGCGCATTAATTTTCATTTATTTAGGCGTAGCAGCGCACGCCGGGTATTAGCTAGTAAAATAATAAATAATTCTTGCCACTAATTTCTGTATTTATAAATACTATTGGATAATTTCTGATCTAATACTAGGTAAATGTATACAATAGATGAACACATAATGAAATAAACAAAATATTAAGAGCATATAAACGAGATAATACACACAAATAAACGTAATTGGTTTGAACATATACAAAGAATGCCAAATAATCGTTTATCAAAACAGCTGCTTCATTATAGGCCTCTAGCCGAAGAAATATAGGAAGACCAAAACGTCGTTGGAAAGACGACCTGCACCTGCAGCATATAGTGCACCGGGGAGCGGAACGGGCCAACAGGTCCATACCTTGAAGAAGAAGAAGAAGAAGAAGAAGAAGAAGAAGATGATGATTATGAAATATTAAGAGCAAAATAAAATGTTCTTCCGGAAACAGATTACATGCAAATCATTGTTCACTTGAATGGATAAGAAATCGTCTAGATGTTAATTTTGTTCGTGCAGCTAATTTTAATTTCGTCGGTGTTATTGCCGGTCACGATTTTTCCAAGAATTCCACATGGTATCTCTTAGACACTTCATACTATAGTCGAGCCGTTATAATATCCGGCGTTGCCTACCCGATTTTTGGCGGGACCGCTGCACGTGGTATACAAAACAAAGCGGCGTTATCATAAGTAATGCCACGAGTGATTTCCAAATTATCGATAAATTCACGACTCACGAAGTGAGGAGTGAATTTATCTAGAGAATTTGGAAATCAAGAGTGGCATTTGTTAGGACTATTTAACGAATAAAATTAAGTTGTTTACTCACGAATCATTATTTAACCATAGTTATTTTAAAATATTTATATATTTAATGTAAACGGCGATGTTTCAAAACAAATCACAAACGATAGGTACGCTTCATCTGCTTCTTATGTTTATCACTGCAACCAGATCATACTATTTATTGCTAAAGGAACGCAATATAAAAAGGAGGAGCTTTCTTTAATATGGTAATTATAACACTGATAAATATTTCGTGAAACACGACTCTGATTGGTTGTAAAACAGAAATCATTGAAACGTGATTGGCCATTGAGTCCCATTTGGGGCATGAGTTAAATAGTCAAGTCAATACGGTCTTGTGTGGTGATAGAATCAATTTGAGTATTATTACAATGTGGTGTTATCTGTGAATTTAAGCGTCATAATGCCGCGGAAGAGTCAGAAGGCTATCAATCCGCAAACCAGAGAAACAATTCTTAACGTTAGAGATTATTTCGAAAAAGAGCGTGAGAACAATGGTAGTAGTACAAGGGTTGACTTGGCAATACCGTAACTTCTTCTTCTTCTTCTTCACGGTTTAGGCTTATTCACTAGCCTGTTCCGGCTCCAAATTGCTGCTCTTTCCATCTTTTCCTTGGTCTTCCCAAACTTCTTCTTTCTCGTGGTGAATAGTTGTATGCTGCTTTTGGTATTCTATTCTCAGTCATCCTTGCCAAGTGTTCTTTCCAGTTTTTTTCTGTATTTCTCTATTGTTGAGTTTAATTCCTCGGCTTTTAGTTGTTGTCTTATTTCTGTTAACAACCTCTGCAAACGTAACGTGTCTATTGTCCAGTAACTTTGACGATAACTACTGTTATAGTCCAGCCACTGAGTCTCCGGCCCTGACGTTTAGGTTGTACGAGAGGTAAAGGAAAATACTCGCCTTCTACTGTCAATAAGGAAATAGTTGAATGGGAGTGGACGTCTGCCACAACCAATCACTGCTCTTGACGCCGCTTACTACGTTTGAAAATGCTGCGATGTTGTCGACTGAATATTTTACAGAATAGTGTTTTTCGTTGCGATGATTTTGTTTCATTTTCAATTTCACATAATAAAATGAACATTTGTTTATAATATTTCTAATATTTACGTTCTGGATAGTCAGAAATTGCAATGCTTTGATTGGTATTCCGCGTGGTACATAACGCGGCCCCTCCCACTGAATATCCATATCGGCAACACTGTCGTGAAAACGCCAGGACCGAAGTCTCAGCGGCTGGACTATAGTCAGCTGATCAAAAAACCATCGATGATTCGCTACCTGTTTTACACCGACTCTACTGTAGGATCGTTTCAACCAATAAATTGCATATCGGATTACAATCATTTTTAACTTGAGAACATGTTTCTTTCACAGTTCTCACATGTCTTAAGATATATCATAATGAAAGAACGATACTTCCTTTTAGGCATGCTAATATCCTCTCATCCAGTGATTGGATAAGTATTGTTAAATTTGATGAGAGAAACATAATTTTAATATTTTCATTGCCGTCGCGGTATAAACGTGGCTGGGGCTCGCGGCAGCCACCACTGGAATTCCGGGATTCAAATCCTAAGTGGTTCGAGAGGGGCATTGGTAGTGTGTCATAACGTACTAGGATTTTTTCGGGTTTTTCTCGCGACAGTAGAAATCTTTTCATTTTTTTGGAAACCCATGAAGAAAAATCGATAGGAAACCTAGGCTTAGATGGGAGAATAACATTCAAATGTAACTTAGGAAACTGGATATATGAGATACAAACTGAATTCAGTTGGGTGAAAAAAAGAATAGAGGGTAATTGAGAGCTGCGTGATTGAACCTATGTGTTCAACAAAACATACAGTTACGTATCACTTCATCACGATAAACTTTACTACCGTTTGAAGAAGTGGCAGAATTAAAAAATGTAGGAACAATAAGTCCACCGCTGTGGTCTCGAGGTAGCGTGCTGCCTTGTCACGCAGCGGGCCCGGGTTCGTTCCCCGGTCGGGGCAGTTTATCTCTGGGTGAGGTTTTTATCCGGATTTTTCCTCACCTGTAAGACAAATATCAGGAAAACTCTAAGGCCCAAACGGTCCCCGAAATCATATGATCATTATTATCATTATCATCATCATCCTTCACCGGTGTGGAAAGCAACGTGAAGCTACCACACCTACAATTCCTTAGTAAAGCTGCAAAGCATAGCACGAAAATGCTATGATTGCAGTGAAAGACCTACCCGGAGGCAGAATTACTATGGATGGAGGAACAATAATTGCTGACAGGATTGAGGTGCAGGGATAAATTAAACATAGGCTCAAATCTGGAAACGTAACCATTATATATTACAAAGACTCTTTTCATCCCAACTTCAGTAAAAATAAAATAAAATTAAAAATATATAAAACTTCCAATCGGTGAGAAACTTGGCCTCTTACTTTAAGAAATGAGAACAACAATAACAGATAATAATAATAATAATAATGCTTTATTTTAGTTCTTATGAAAATGTTTAGACCACACAGAGGCGAATAGACAGATGAAAGGAGCAGACATGATCTTTATGGGAAATCAGATATAATAAAAATCGATGTCTTTTAAACTGCGATGGGCAAGGCATGTGGCACGAATGGGTAATTAAAAAGGGAACGTCTTGTAGGAAAATTAGAGGGAAAGCTCCTGGTACACACTCCCGAAAATTAGATAGGAGAATAACATTAATCACGATTTAAGGGAGGTGAATTAAACAGGGGTTGATTGGACAACATTTGCACAGAATAGGGATGTGCGGAGAGCTTATGTTCGCTATGAATCCAGGTTCGATAGTGCCAGTGAACTAGTTTTTATGTATATTCTAATTTCATGTATTTAGTTATGTTTTATATTTCTTTGACTATATTACAATTTTGTATTATGTATTTATTTATTTATTTATTTATTTCTTGTTTCTGTTAAACTTTGTTTGTAATGGCAACCTTACATTTGAAGGAAATCAATCAAAAAACAAACTGAAGAATCATTTATTAATAAATTAACTTATACGACTCACTTGTTTTAATAATTAATAATAATAATTTACATGTTAAGAAAATAGTATTATGATTAATACATATTTTCAGTTGTTTGTTTTAAATATTGTAAAGGTAAATTGACCCCACTACATGCCATAGGATTCCCTTGGGTTAGTAGGAGGTTAAGGCTCCCACTTTTTCTAGACAATCGGCACTTGATGTCAGCCGGGTTGTCAGACCTGCGTCACAGCCGCCTTTACCCCCAGAACAAGCGTCTGGTACTCATTTCAGTTATAGGCTGAGTCGACCACAGGACCATGGTGCCACTAGAAGGTTTTGGGCCAGTTTAAAAATCCTGACCTCACCGGGACTCGAACCCTCGACCTTCCGGTTTGCAGCGCACTGCCTTAATCACTACGCTTTGGTGTACCCCTTAAATATTGTACAACCGATAAATTTTATTATTACACCTAATTATTTCTCTTTGTTTTTTATATACATTAGATAGGGACAGTCTACGAAACAATTTAATTTATCTTCCTCGTGTACATTTTATTATTAGGACTGAAATTTACAACCTGTGATGCGACTTTTTAATGCTGTCAAATTCTATTTTTATAGTTTCATTTTTTTCAAATTATTTCCCACCATTTACAATGATTTTTTACATTTTTTCTAGCGATTATTGTAATATATTTTCTATGATATTTAACTACATACGTAGCATGAAGACGTGGTAGCCATGTTGATTTTAACGAATATTTTATGAAACAACAAAGACGTGTTCCTGTGCAACCAACATAGTAAGTAAAGTAAAGTAATCCCACTACAGGCCTCAGGAGGCCCTTGGGGCAGTAGGAGGTTAAGGCTCCCACTATTTCTGGACAATCAGCACTTGATGTCAGCCGGGTTGTCAGCCCTGCGTGACGGCCGCCTTTACCCCCAGAACAAGCGTCTGGTACTCATTTCCGTTAGAGGCTGAGTCGACCCCAGGGCCATAGTGCCGCCAGAAGGTTTGGGTCAGTTTAAAAATCCTGACCCCAACGGGACTTGAACCCTCGACCTTCCGGCTTGTAGCTCAGTGCCTTAACCACTACGCTACGGCGTGCCCCGCAACCAACATAGAGTATGTACTAATTAACTGTACACATATGCTTCAGAATTTCAGAACTTACTATTTATTTTTGGGCATTGCATTTTTCCACAGGTTAGAGTGTTTAAATTACATTAGGTTAACTTTTATATTGGTCTTTCACAGTAGAGTACTTAAATTACATTAGGTTAACTTTTAGATTGGTCTTTCACAGTAGAGTACTTAAATTACATTAGGTTAACTTTTAGATTGGTCTTTCACAGTAGAGTACTTAAATTACATTAGGTTAACTTTTAGATTGGTCTTTCACAGTAGAGTACTTAAATTACATTAGGTTAACTTTTAGATTGGTCTTTCACAGTAGAGTACTTAAATTACATTAGGTTAACTTTTAGATTGGTCTTTCACAGTAGAGTACTTAAATTACATTAGGTTAACTTTTAGATTGGTCTTTCACAGTAGAGTACTTAAATTACATTAGGTTAACTTTTACATCGGTCTTTCACAGTAGAGTACTTAAATTACATTAGGTTAACTTTTACATCGGTCTTTCACAGTAGAGTACTTAAATTACATTAGGTTAACTTTTAGATTGGTCTTTCACAGTAGAGTACTTAAATTACATTAGGTTAACTTTTAGATTGGTCTTTCACAGTAGAGTACTTAAATTACATTAGGTTAACTTTTACATTGGTCTTTCACAGTAGAGTACTTAAATTACATTAGGTTAACTTTTACATTGGTCTTTCACAGTAGAGTACTTAAATTACATTAGGTTAACTTTTAGATTGGTCTTTCACAGTAGAGTACTTAAATTACATTAGGTTAACTTTTAGATTGGTCTTTCACAGTAGAGTACTTAAATTACATTAGGTTAACTTTTAGATTGGTCTTTCACAGTAGAGTACTTAAATTACATTAGGTTAACTTTTAGATTGGTCTTTCACAGTAGAGTACTTAAATTACATTAGGTTAACTTTTAGATTGGTCTTTCACAGTAGAGTACTTAAATTACATTAGGTTAACTTTTAGATTGGTCTTTCACAGTAGAGTACTTAAATTACATTAGGTTAACTTTTAGATTGGTCTTTCACAGTAGAGTACTTAAATTACATTAGGTTAACTTTTAGATTGGTATTTCACAGTAGAGTACTTAAATTACATTAGGTTAACTTTTAGATTGGTCTTTCACAGTAGAGTACTTAAATTACATTAGGTTAACTTTTACATTGGTCTTTCACAGTAGAGTACTTAAATTACATTAGGTTAACTTTAGATTGGTCTTTCACAGTAGAGTACTTAAATTACATTAGGTTAACTTTTACATTGGTCTTTCACAGTAGAGTACTTAAATTACATTAGGTTAACTTTTAGATTGGTCTTTCACAGTAGAGTACTTAAATTACATTAGGTTAACTTTTAGATTGGTCTTTCACAGTAGAGTACTTAAATTACATTAGGTTAACTTTTAGATTGGTCTTTCACAGTAGAGTACTTAAATTACATTAGGTTAACTTTTAGATTGGTCTTTCACAGTAGAGTACTTAAATTACATTAGGTTAACTTTTACATTGGTCTTTCACAGTAGAGTACTTAAATTACATTAGGTTAACTTTTAGATTGGTCTTTCACAGTAGAGTACTTAAATTACATTAGGTTAACTTTTAGATTGGTATTTCACAGTAGAGTACTTAAATTACATTAGGTTAACTTTTAGATTGGTCTTTCACAGTAGAGTAGGCCTACTTAAATTACATTAGGTTAACTTTTAGATTGGTCTTTCACAGTAGAGTACTTAAATTACATTAGGTTAACTTTTAGATTGGTCTTTCACAGTAGAGTACTTAAATTACATTAGGTTAACTTTTAGATTGGTCTTTCACAGTAGAGTACTTAAATTACATTAGGTTAACTTTTAGATTGGTCTTTCACAGTAGAGTACTTAAATTACATTAGGTTAACTTTTAGATTGGTCTTTCACAGTAGAGTACTTAAATTACATTAGGTTAACTTTTAGATTGGTCTTTCACAGTAGAGTACTTAAATTACATTAGGTTAACTTTTACATTGGTCTTTCACAGTAGAGTACTTAAATTACATTAGGTTAACTTTTAGATGGTCTTTCACAGTAGAGTACTTAAATTACATTAGGTTAACTTTTAGATTGGTCTTTCACAGTAGAGTACTTAAATTACATTAGGTTAACTTTTAGATTGGTCTTTCACAGTAGAGTACTTAAATTACATTAGGTTAACTTTTAGATTGGTCTTTCACAGTAGAGTACTTAAATTACATTAGGTTAACTTTTACATCGGTCTTTCACAGTAGAGTACTTAAATTACATTAGGTTAACTTTTAGATGGTCTTTCACAGTAGAGTACTTAAATTACATTAGGTTAACTTTTAGATTGGTCTTTCACAGTAGAGTACTTAAATTACATTAGGTTAACTTTTAGATTGGTCTTTCACAGTAGAGTACTTAAATTACATTAGGTTAACTTTTACATTGGTCTTTCACAGTAGAGTACTTAAATTACATTAGGTTAACTTTTAGATTGGTCTTTCACAGTAGAGTACTTAAATTACATTTTAGGTTAACTTTTAAGATTGGTCTTTCACAGTAGCGCTACTTAAATTTACATTAGGTTAACTTTTAGATGGATTCTTTTCACGTTAGATAGGTACTTAAATTACATTAGGTTTGTAACTTTTAGATTGGTCTTTCACAGTAGAGTACTTAAATTACATTAGGCTTAACTTTTAGATTGGTCGTTCACAGTAGAGTTACTTAAACTCCATTAGGTTAACTTTTCGCTTGGTCTTTCACCGTAGCCGTACCTTAACTTCCATTAGGTTCACTTTTCGATTGGGTCTCTTTCCCAGTAGAGTACTTAAATTACATTAGGTTACTTTTAGATTGGTCTTTCACAGTAGAGTACTTAAATTACATTAGGTTAACTTTTAGATTGGTCTTTCACAGTAAGAGTACTTAAATTACATTAGGTTAACTTTTAGATTGGTCTTTCACAGTAGAGTACTTAAATTACATTAGGTTAACTTTTACATTGGTCTTTCACAGTAGATTACTTAAATTACATTAGGTTAACTTTTAGATTGGTCTTTCACAGTAGAGTACTTAAATTACATTAGGTTAACTTTTAGATTGGTCTTTCACAGTAGAGTACTTAAATTACATTAGGTTAACTTTTAGATTGGTCTTTCACAGTAGAGTACTTAAATTACATTAGGTTAACTTTTAGATTGGTCTTTCACAGTAGAGTACTTAAATTACATTAGGTTAACTTTTAGATTGGTCTTTCACAGTAGAGTACTTAAATTACATTAGGTTAACTTTTAGATTGGTCTTTCACAGTAGAGTACTTAAATTACATTAGGTTAACTTTTAGATTGGTCTTTCACAGTAGAGTACTTAAATTACATTAGGTTAACTTTTAGATTGGTCTTTCACAGTAGAGTACTTAATTACATTAGGTTAACTTTTAGATTGGTCTTTCACAGTAGAGTACTTAAATTACATTAGGTTAACTTTTAGATTGGTGTTTCACAGTAGAGTACTTAAATTGCATTAGGTTAACTTTTAGATTGGTCTTTCACAGTAGAGTACTTAAATTACATTAGGTTAACTTTTAGATTGGTCTTTCACAGTAGAGTACTTAAATTACATTAGGTTAACTTTTAGATTGGTCTTTCACAGTAGAGTACTTAAATTGCATTAGGTTAACTTTTAGATTGGTCTTTCACAGTAGAGTACTTAAATTACATTAGGTTAACTTTTAGATTGGTCTTTCACAGTAGAGTACTTAAATTACATTAGGTTAACTTTTAGATTGGTCTTTCACAGTAGAGTATTAAATTACATTAGGTTAACTTTTAGATTGGTCTTTCACAGTAGAGTACTTAAATTACATTAGGTTAACTTTTACATTGGTCTTTCACAGTAGAGTACTTAAATTACATTAGGTTAACTTTTAGATTGGTCTTTCACAGTAGAGTACTTAAATTACATTAGGTTAACTTTTAGATTGGTCTTTCACAGTAGAGTACTTAAATTACATTAGGTTAACTTTTAGATTGGTCTTTCACAGTAGAGTACTTAAATTACATTAGGTTAACTTTTAGATTGGTCTTTCACAGTAGAGTACTTAAATTACATTAGGTTAACTTTTACATTGGTCTTTCACAGTAGAGTACTTAAATTACATTAGGTTAACTTTTAGGTTCATTAAATATCGTGAATATGTTCGCTACATCCCGTGATTCCATAGTGTAAACCGCTTCACGTTTGTTGGCGCATGCCCATGCTACATTTTTCGAATTTAGAAAAATTTCGCGTCACATATTGTAAAGTATTTCCATTGTTAGTTTTAGTCTTCATTTTAACTGCCATTAACATTGTTAGGTTATCATAAGTAATGCCACGAGTGATTTCCAAATTATCGATAAATTCACGACTCACGAAGTGAGGAGTGAATTTATCTAGAGAATTTGGAAATCAAGAGTGGCATTTGTTAGGACTATTTAACGAATAAAATTAAGCTGTTTACTCAAAAATCATTATTTAACTGTAGTTATTTTAAAATATTTATATATCTAATGTAAACGGCGATGTTTGGAAACAAATGAGAAACGATAGGCACGCTTCATCTGCTTCTTTTGTTTATCACTGCAACTAGATCATACTATTTCAGAATATTAAAAAGGAGGAGCTTTCTTTAATATGGTAATTATAACACTGATAAATATTTCGTGAAACTCGACTCTGATTGGTTGTAAAACAGAAATCATTGAAACGTGATTGGTCGTTGACTCCCATTTGGGGCATGAGTTAAATAGTCAATCTTAATCTTATAGATAGTTAAAAATTTTAAAAATATAAAGTAGGTACCTGAGATTACAGTCGTCCTCAACTTTATAAAGGCTGTAAAATATCAAGAAGGGCTTTCGGAACACATGTTCCATCTTCTGCTGCTTATATATATATCATTTAAACACTCTAACCTGTGGAAAAATGCAACGTGACAGGGCAGCACGCTATCTCAAGACCACAGCGGTGGACTATATATATATATATATATATATATATATATAAAGTAGGTATATATATATATATATATATATATATATATATATAAAGTAGGTATATATATATATATATATATATATAATATATAAAGTAGGTATATATATATAGTCCACCGCTGTGGTCTTGAGATAGCGTGCTGCCCTGTCACGCAGCGGGCCCGTGTTCGATCCCCGGTCGAGGCAGTTTTTTCTTGGTGAGGTTTTTTATCGGGGTTTGTCCTCACCTGTAAGGCAAATGCCAGGAAAACTTTAAGGCCCAAACGGTCCCCGAAATCATATGGCCATCATCATCATCCTTATCATCATCATCATCATCATCATCCTTCACCGGTGTGGAAAGCAACGGGAAGCTAACACACCTACAATTCCCTAGTAAACCTGCAAGCATAGCATGAAAATGCTATGATTGCAGTGAAGGACCTGCCTTCGGGCAGAATTACTATGGATATATATACAAGATATTAGGTAAAAAGTAAAGTGATCCCACAACAGGCCCGAAGGCCCTTGGGGTAGTAGGAGGTTAAGGCTCCCACTTTTTCTAGACAATCGGCACTTTATGTCAGCCGGGTTGTCAGCCCTGCGTGACGGCCGCCTTTACCCAGAACAAGCGTACCAATTTTATATTTTTTTTAATTTTTACATAGTGACCTCACCGATGTTTCGTAATGTATTTTAAAAGCATTGACTTATAGATGTTATCTTATTGATCAAATTTTCATTTAGTATTTAATACTAGAGTTAACACTATGGTTACTATACTGTGAGTAGAAGAGAAGACCACATGGCCTTAACTCCGCCAGACTAAATAAATAAATAAAATAAATAAATATATACATTTTTGGACCAAAAAGATGGACAGACAGGTGAATGGAGAAGACTACATAACAGTGAACTACATGGTCTTTATAGGAAGCCACACACACACACACACATATATATATATATATATATATATAGATATTATAAATATATTTTTGACATTTGGCAATGAAGGCAAATATGATATGAAAAGAAAAATGAATGCTTGAGTCGGGATTCGAACTCGAGTCTCTAAAGTCTGTACCTTTAGCGCTCTAACCAACTGAGCTACTCAAGAATTCCAATACAAGCATACAAGTCTCTAAAGTCTGTACCTTTAGCGCTCTAACCAACTGAGCTACTCAAGAATTCCAATACAAGCATGCTTTAGCGCTCTAACCAACTGAGCTACTCAAGAATTCCAATACAAGCATACAATTGTATGCTTGTATTGGAATTCTTGAGTAGCTCAGTTGGTTAGAGCGCTAAAGGTACAGACTTTAGAGACTCGAGTTCGAATCCCGACTCAAGCATTCATTTTTCTTTTCATATCATATATATATATATATATATATATATATAATAAGAACAGTTAAGTCTCGTAGACTGGGCAGGACATGTAGTACAATAGGGAATGAAAGAGGTGCATGGAAGCTTCCTGTAGGAAAGCCAGAGGGAAAACGCCCAGTTGGTAAACGAAGAATGAGGTGGGAGAATAACATTAACCATGATTTGAGGGAAGTAGATTATACAGGGAATGATTGGATAACATTGACTCGGGATAGGGAGTATGGGTGAGCTAGTTAGTTATATACATCCATCCATAGTAATTCTGCCCGAAGACAGGTCCTTCACTGCAAACATAGCATTTTCATGCTATGCTTGCAGTTTTACTAGGGAATTGTGTAGGTGTGGTAGCTTCCCGTTGCTTTCCACACGGTGAAGGATGATGATAATGATAAGGATGATGATGATGATGAAGATGATGGCCATATGATTTCGGGAACCGTTTGGGCCTTAAAGTTTTCCTGACATTTGTCTTACATTTGAGGAAAAACCCCGATAAAAACCTCAACCAGAAAAACTGCCCCGATCGGGGATCGAACCCGGGCCCGCTGCGTGACAAGGCAGCACGCTACCTCGAGACCACAGCGGTGGACAGTTATATACATAAATAAATATATTGTACATTTTAAAAATATTTTCACTTAGAGTAATTAATATTCATAATTATAAAGAAATAAACGTTATCTTAGTCAAAACATAAATTATTGAAAAGACTTAATAAATTTATGTTTTGACTGAGATAACGTTCATTTGTGTGTAATTATGAACATAAATAAATAGTTATGACAGAAAGTTCACACGTTTGAAATATCATTTGTCCACTTTTGGAGACCCTTAAACCTGTAGTATTTGAACATTAAGGTGAACTTGTCTCGAATTCTAAACAGGAATTGAGTTGTACGAGGCCGACAGCAAACATCAAGTAATAAAATAAAAGAAGTGAAGGGAATACAGTACAAGTTAAGGTGGTTGACATTGTGTGGGTGTGCAACTCCATCCCGTTTCTCAGAACACCTACACCGCTCTTCGTGACACTTCAGCTATCAAACAGTTCCTTTCTTTTTATGACTTACGGGTTTACTATCTACATGCTCTTTGTCTACTCCAGCGGTTCCCAACCTTTTTTGACTCGCGAACCCCTTCCACAAAGGTCTGAGTTGGATGAACCACTGACTTTGAAATATACGTACAGTAGACATGCATAAAATGTAATTCCAAGCAAAAGGTTTAATAACCTTAAATTAACTTAACCCTTAACGGTTAAAACCTATAGTTACGGCTTAAAAGTTAACCAACATGTATGCCTACTGTACTTGCAGCGAAATCAAATGCATTTCTAACGTTGTTACATAACTGTAAATCACGCATTCGCTGTAAATATTAATTTATTATGGAAATAATGTGATAAATTACCGATGTTACACATATGTATGTTTAACTATTTATAATTAGTATTGTGTATATCTATATTTGTCAAATATTTATTTGTATTTGTGCTGGTTGAGTGGAAGAGAAGGCTTTATGGCCTTAATTCTGCCAGAATAAATAAAAACTATTATTATTATTATTATTATTATTATTATTATTATTATTATTATTATTATTATTATGTAACAAGGGGTATTATAGGATTAATTTAATTTTGAAATAATAATAATAATAATTATTATTATTATTTATTATTATTATTATTATTATTATTATTTAATTAATGCAATGTTGCAGAAATGAAGGAAACAATAATAGGCCTAACCTCCAAACCCACCATTATGGAAAAGTTTTGGTGAACCCCTTGAAATATTTGGCGAACCCCCTGGGGTTCTACTCTATTACATTACATTAGCGAATTCCGAAGAAATCTGGCTATTGAAGTTGTGCTCATAAAACTATTTTTTTGCGCGATAGTACGTTCTGTCGTACTTACAGCAATGGCGACCATGATTGAAAGTTCAATTTCCTAAGTAACTATAGTGTAATATGTCCACTGCTGTGGTCTCGAGGTAGCATGCTGCCTTGTCATCCAGCGGGCCCGGGTTCGATCCCCGCTCGGGTAAGTTTCCTGGGTGAGATTGTTTTTCGGGGGTTTTCCTCACCTGTAAGACAAATGTCAGGATACTTTAAGGCCCAAACGATCCCCGAACATCATCCGGCCATCATTATCATCAATGTCATATTCAACTCATTAGATTAAGTTTAGGTTTAAGGCCTCTCCTGGCGCATCATTACCCATCGTCATCATCCATCATACCATTGGGGCAGCGTAACCCCGCCTTCCAGGCGCCCCAACCTCAGAAGTGGGTTACAATACGCCAATGCCAGGAGAGAATACCTGAAATGTCGAATGACAAACAGGTGGCATTGAACAAAAAAAAATACTGTAATATTACATAGCCTATTACCTACCTCGTGCGGGAAGTAAAACCACTGCCTTTATGTATACTACGTACAATGTATATACAAACATATATACAAAAGGTAGTGTTAATATACATTATACAAAACATATCACAGTATTTTAAATGAACTGAACTTTATTTGAAACAATATAAAACAATAAATTCGTACTTGCCACCATTTTATGGCTGATAGGTGTAACAGCCTACTGTAGTCCCAACTAAATTATTTCCGACATTTACCGTATAAACATTGGCCACACTGTTAACGTTAGTGAGTTGTTTATAATGAACGCAAATATTTAAATCAAAGATATTATTTTATTAAATTAATATTTTAAAATTAAATTAATTAAATAATTAAATATTAATATTTATTATTTTGAAAATACCATCGCGCAAAAAATAATGTACAACGCACGTTTGTGAAGTGTTTTACAGAATCTCGAAAAATAAAAACCTCGCTATCGATTGATTTCTAATCATATCCTCGCGACTGTAAAAACCACTTCTCAACCTCGCACTGTAATATACTATTTAAAAATGTAAATCTTCATCGATTATACATAGTACATGCACGCATACTGTTCTGCCCAAGAGCAGGTCTTTCACTGCAAACTCAGCATTCTCCACTCTTTCCTTAATTCAGCCTTCCTTTTTGTATCCGCATACAAACCATTTATTTTAATATCGTCTATCAACCGATGCCTTTTTCTGCCTCTAACCTTCTTCCCATTGGCCATTCCTTCTAGGGCATCCGACAGCAGGTAGTTTCTTCTTAGCCAGTTGCCAATCCAATTTCTTTTCCTCTTTTTTTATGAGTTCCAGCGTTGTTCTTCCTTCACCCACTCTGTCCAGCAATCTGTCACCCATCTTTATTTTTTATTTTGTCTGTCCATTTTATAAGCGCCATCTTTCTCCATATACACATCTCACAATCTTCCAGCCGCTTGTCCTAGTCTCTGCATATCACAATGCTATACTTCACATAAAGCATTTCACTAGCCTCTTCCGTACTTTATTATTTTACCAAAGGTCCGCAGTAAATGCTTCTCTTCTTGTTGAAAGCTTCTTATGCCATTACTATCCTCTGCTTTTCTTCTTGACAGCAGTTCATGTTACTACTGACAGAAGAACGACAATACCGAATTTTTAACATGAATTATCATAAGTAATGCCACGAGTGATTTCCAAATTATCGATAAATTCACGACTCACGAAGTGAGGAGTGAATTTATCTACAGAATTTGGAAATCAAGAGTGGCATTTGTTAGGACTATTTAACGAATAAAATTAGGATATTTACTCACAAATCATTATTTAAATATAGTTACTTTAAAATATTTATTTATTTAATGTAAACGGCGATGTTTGAAAACAAATGAGAAACGTTATGTTTCATTTCTCCATCCACTGCAACAAGATCATATAATGTTATATATTGCCATCTGGCGTGGGAAACTTGAAATATCATCGCAATATTATAAGAATGCATCCTAGCGGAGAAAAAATTAAACACATCAAACTGTATATTATAACCAAAATTATAGGTTATTAATTTATTTTTTAGTAAACAACTCGGTGAAATCATTATTTAAGAACACAATTATAGAACACAGAATTATCAAAAAGAACTCGGTAATATCATTATTTAAAAACACAATTATTGAACACACAATTGTCAAATGTGTATTTCGTCTATAACTTAATTTGAAGCACAGCCAAATCTTGTTTCTGCCATTTTGAACACTCAAATATGGCGGCTTTACTGTTCACTCAGTCACTGCAAAATAATGGTCAGACCTGTTCAGAATATTAAAAAGGAGGAGCTTTCTTTAATATGGTAATTATAACACTGATAAATATTTCGTGATACCACGACTCTGTTTGGTTGTAAAACAGAAATCATTGAAACGTGATTGGTCATTGACTCCCATTTGGGACATGAGTTAAATAGTCTTCGTAATTACATTGCTATTACTTTCTTGTTTCTAATTTTCAACATTGTATTGTATTGTATTGTAAGCCTATGTTTTCCCTTTACAGAGATTTAGGCGCTCTCCCCCTACACGGAAGATTTTGAACCATACTAATTTAGTTACACTTGTTTTCGTATAGATGTCATTTTGAGTGGTCCGTGGTCAGCGTTCCGCCTCATACTGACATCTAGGAAACCAAGGTAGTACTTTGGACGGGAAAATTCGGTAAATTTTGCTTAGAGGCCTTTTCATTCAGGCTTAAGGATTTTTTACGAGCCTGAAAATCTCCAGACTCGGGACCCACGGCTTAAAGTCCTTCCCGGAGGACTTGCCCCTTGGATTTTTCCGCCCTAAAAAATCCATCGACCCCGGCCGGGTTTGAACCCTCGACCCTCGGGACCAGAGGCAAGGAGCATAACTACTAGTCCACCGCGGCCGATTAATTTTCAACATCTGGCTGATAAAATAATAATAATAATAATAATAATAATAATAATAATTTATTGATATACAGATTTTCAATGTTTACATATCTTTCTGTACCTAATGTTTTATTTTCCTTCTCCACTCGTCTCTATCCATCAACTCCATGTCCTCGAGTCCTCTACGCATTCCAATTATTATTTCTTGCATCCACGAGTTTCGAGGTCTTCCATTCCTTCTTCCAGGTGAACACTATTCCAATGTTTTTTCTAGGTAACCTTTCTTCTTGCATTCGTCATACATGCACCCTACCAATGTAATTGCTTACATCTTTTATTATAATATACTACTAAATATTTAATATTTATTTTTTCTCGTATGGCTTGTATGACTCCCCCCCCTCAATTTTGAACATCTTGCTGCTCTCCTTAAAAAAAAATCATTTCCATGAGGCGGGAGGATAACAAAAACCATAATTTGGGGAGCTAAATTATCCAGGGAATAATTGGAAAATATTAATTTAGGATACAAATGTATGTAGAGTTTATGTCCGCGTTGGTTCGATAGAGCCAGTGAGTTAATAATAATAATAATAATAATAATACTATATAATACTAATAATAATAATAATAATAATAATAATAATAATAATAATAATAATAATAATAATAATAATAATAAATGTGTGTATGTGCTGGTATAAGTCTCGAACAAAAGACCTAGAGCAATTTCAACCAAATTCGATACACATATAAATTATTATGATCCAGCAATGTGGCTGTAAGCCGTAAAATACCCGTAGCATTTCAGAGGGGGGATAAGAGATGGGGTTGAAATTGAAAAATGATCGAAAACTATCTATATATGCTCCAGCGTTATTTTAAAACTTACTTACTTACTTACTCACTGGCACTATCGAACCCGTAGGTTCATGGCCGCGCGGACACAAGCTCTCCATACATCCCTATCCTGAGCTAATGCTTTCCAATCATTCCCTGTATAATCTACTTCCCTCAAACCATAGTTAATGTTGTTCTCCCACCTCATTATTGGTCTACCAACTGGGCGTTTTCCCTCTGGCTTTCCTACAAGAAGCTTCCATGCACGTCTTTCATTCCCCATACGTGCAACATGTCCTGCCCATCGCAGTCTACGAGACTTAACTGTTCTTATTATATCTGACTTCCTATAAAGACCATGTAGTTCATTGTTATGTAGTCTTCTCCATTCACCTGTCTGTTCATCTCTCTTTAGTCCAAAAATCTTCCTAAGAACTTTATTCTCAAATACTCGTAATCTCCTTTCCTCCCTTAAAGCAAGAGTCCATGTTTCGCACCCATATAATATAACTGGTAGAATAATAATTTTAAAACACCTGAAGTAATTTCTACCAAACTCGTAACGCATATAACTTGTAATATACATATGGTTCCATGGGGTAAGAGACCACTAACACACCTAAGAGGTGGGTTAGAAGGTGTGAAATATAAAAAAATTGAAAAAATACACATATTAGTGAAAAAGGGAATGAGATTAGTGTTAAAGTAACTTATATTGTGATCTTCATGATAGCTATGCTGATTGGTGACAGCTAAGATAACGTTCGAGCCCACGCTTCACATCTAAAGGCTATCCGCTCTTAAAGTGATTAGGGATGCAAACGATACATCGATGTTTTTAAATAAAACGTCGATGTTTCGTTCATAAACATCGATGTTAAAACCTCGAACATCGATGATACATCGCTCTTTATGAACGATATCTTGTCATTCCTAGCGCCATCTATTGTATCATTTTTCACTGGTCGTTCGCTTTCTCAGTCACAAGCTGTCTACGGGGTACGTCAGAAAAAATTTCACCAACATTTGAAAGTACAGCTTCATTAAAAGCAGAAATTGAAAAGAAGGTGTCAAATGGTTTTGATAAACTTTGCTCATTCTTGGCTATCGCAACCGCTCTAGATCAACGCTTCAATCTAATTCATTTCAAAGATGCGACTGCTAAGAGCAAAGTCATCAATTATATAAATACTTAACCAATATGCAAGCAGCAGTTTTACTAACTGAGTCTTCTGGTGAATCTGAAAGGGATGTACATAATGAATCCGAACGTGGCATATGGAGTTACCACAAATAATTAACGCATAACAATATAAAAAATAAAACATCAGATAAAACAAAAGCAGAATCAGAATTTCACATGTTTATGTCATCTCCTGTAGGCTTAAATCCTATAAAATCATAGTCTTTAGAAATACGGGGTTATACGAAAGCTATATTTCCTGGCCTATATAAACTGGCGATGATATATTTGCCTATTGTAGCAACGTCGAGCTGTTTTCAGAGTGAGCGGTTGTTTTCAGAGGCAGGGGCTACGATTACCCAAGAAAGAAACCGCTTACTAGGCACAAGAGTGTCAAAATTGTTAATTTTAAGTTCTGTTTTGAGAAATAAATACATTTTCAAAATTCTTTTGTGTTTTTAATTTTTTAAAACATCGAAAAACACCGATATATCGTTCATAAACATCGATGTTTTCGAAATCGATATTTTACTTTTTAAAACATCGATGTTCTAACATCGAGGTTTTTTTTATGAGCGATGTTACATCCCTAAAAGTGATCCTCATCAAAACAAAACCATGTGACCTGCTCACTTTTTATTGGTTATGGACAACGACGTACGACGTAAAAGCAGTAAGTGCACAAAAAAGTAGTTCCCTTCATTAAATTAAAAATATGTCCTCTGAATATAGATGTTATTCTTCGTGAATGTAAATAATGATATTCAAATCATATAAAATGTTCTAAAATATATCTAATCAATATTACAACTTAAAATAGTTTATTACATATAAGCTGAAAATATATAAAACTATTATTCTACCAGTTATATTATATGGACTCTTACTTTAAGGGAAGAAAGGAGATTGCGAGTATTTGAGAATAAAGTTCTTAGGAAAATTTTTGGACCAAAGAGAGATGAGCAGACAGGTGAATGGAGAAGACTACATAACAATGAACTACATGGTCTTTATAGGAAGCCAGATATAATAAGAACAGTTAAGTCTCGTAGACTGCGATGGGCAGGACATGTTGCGCGTATGGGGAATGAAAGACGTGCATGGAAACTTCTTGTAGGAAAGCCAGAAGGAAAACGCCCAGTTGGTAGACCAAGAATGAGGTGGGAGAACAACATTAACTATGATTTGAGGGAAGTAGATTATACAGGGAATGATTGGAAAGCATTAGTCAGGATAGGGATGTGTGGAGAGCTTATGTCCGCGCGGCCATGAACCTACGGGTTCGATAGTGCCAGTGAGTAACTAAGTAAGTAAGGATGATACATTTGAGTCAAAATTAAAATATAAAATTATGGAATATTCACCTGAAGGGTCCGTGTCCTCAACTTGGAGTTGAGGAGACGGACCTTTCAGGTGAATATTCCATAATTTTATATTTTAATTTTGAATAATACCTCAACGGAACACATCATGAATCTTATAAAAGTTGACATTTGAGTCATACTTCAGTCGATTCTGATACAAAAAAAAATGGAGGAAGGTATCGAGTCTTCTGTTGCTGCGTCGTCATCTAAATTTTTAAAACACAAGCCTGACAAACCTTTGTGTTAAAAAAGATGATTTTAAATGAGCTTCACAAATTCAGTGAAAAACCTCACCAGGTTTCTTGTAATCTACTCCATTCAACGATCACATGTCTTATGTACTTCACACGTGTTCCCTGTCAATGTGACAGTAATTGTGGCGCGAATGGCCTAAGGATACAATAGGCGTTTCTTTATGTTATACCCTGTTCGCTCTTAAAGTGATCACCGTAAAAAAAAATCGCTTTTCATTGGTTATGGACACCAACGAACGTTGTAGAAGCAATATCCTTACCCCATTCGCGCAACAATTGCTGCCACTTTTGACAGGGAAATGACGACACAGCAACAGATGACTCGATACTTTCCGCCATTTTGTTTGATGGGAATCGACTGAAGCATGACTCAAATGCATCACCCATATGTAATAAACTATTTTAAATTATAATTATTGATTAAGTATGTTTTAGAATATGTTGTATGTTTTGAATATTATTATTTTCATTCACGAAGAACAACAAGTATATTCAGAGCACATATTTTTAATTTAATGAAGGGATCTACTTTTTCGCGTACTTGCTGCTTCTCCAACGTACGTCGGTGTCCATAACCAATAAAAAGCGGGCAGGTCACATGGTTTTGTTTTGACGAGGAACACTTTAAGGGCGGACAGGGTATAGGATCACTCTAAGAGCGGATAAGGTATAGCACCTCCAACGAAAGGGAGCTAAAGAGGTAGAAAATAATATTTCCAAATAGACCGAGAATACATAGGTTTTTAGGGGGATCCCTAAGCTGATTTCATACTAATAAGACTGGGATAAATAAATACCCGAGCAACATCGGGCAATTGGCTAATTAACTAACTTACTGACACTACAGAACCCGTAGGTTCATGACCGATCGTACATATGCTCTCCACACATCCCTATCTTGAGCTAATGTTTTCCAATCATCCCCTGTATAATCTACTTCCCTCAAATCATGGCCAATGTTATTATCCCATCTCATTTTTGGTCTACCAACTGGGCGTTTCCCCTCTGATTTTCCTACAAGAAGCTTCCATGCCCTTCTACCATTCTCCATTCATACCACATGTCCTGTCCTTCTCAGTCTAAGACACTTAGCCTAAGTGTTCTTATTATAAATTATTGTCCACCGCTGTGGTCTCGAGGTAGCATGCTGCCTTGTCACGCAGCGGGCCCGGGTTCGATCCCCGGTCGGGGCAATTTTTCTGGGTGAGGTTTTTATCGGGGTTTTTCCTCACCTCTAAGACAAATGTCAGGAAAACTTTAAGGCCCAAAAGGTCCCCGAAATCATATGGCCATCATCCTTATCATTATCATCATCATCATCCTTCACCGGTGTGGAAAGCAACGGGAAGCTACCACACCTAGAATTCCCTAGTAAAGCTGCAAGCATAGCATGAACATTCTATGATTGCAGTGAAGGACCTGCCATCGGGCAGAATTACTATGGATGGATGGATATCTGATTGCCTATAAATATCACATAGCTCACTGTTATGTATTCTCCATATGCCTGTCTGTTCATCTCTCTTTGGGCCAACATTTTTCCTCTTTTTTTTTTTGTAAGCCTATATTTTCCCTTTACAGAGATTTAGGCGCTCTCCCCCTACAGGGAAGAATTTGAACCATACTAATTTAGTTACACTTGTTTTCGTATAGATGCCATTTTGAGTGGTACGTGGTCAGCGTTCCGCCTCATACTGACATCTAGGAAACCAAGGTAGTACTAGGACGGGAAAATTCGGTAAATTTTGCTTAGAGGCCTTTTCATTCAGGCTTAAGGATTTTTTACGAGCCTGAAAATCTTCGGACTCGGGACCCACGGCTTAAAGTCCCTCCCGGAGGACTTGCTCCTTGGATTTTTCCATCCTAAAAAACCCATCGACCCCGGCCGGGTTTGAACCCGCGACCCTCGGGACCAGAGGCAAGGAGCATAACCACTAGTTCTAAGAACTTTATTCTCAAATACTCGTAATATGTTCTCCTCCCTTAAAGTAAGAGTCCATGTTTCGCATGCATATAACTGGGAGAATAATAGCTTTATATATTTTCAATTTAACGTTTCCTTGAGAAAAGTAGGACAAGAGTCCCTGTAATACATAGTAGCATGCATTTCCAGAATTGAGCCTATTTTTAATTTATTTCTGAATACCAATCCTGTTTGTAATTATTGTTCCTAGATTTTAATTCAGCCGGACAATCAGCTAGTGATTGTAATACATGTTGGCCTTTGCAATGAAATATATAACTGGCGAAAAGAATTTAACCCTGTTACCTTTCAATGATTCATTTAGAGAAATGTTGGCTATGTGCATTGATAAACTAGTTCAACCGCTTGTGCAATTTATATTATATTTTTTTTAACAGCCTAACAATTGATATAATTTCAAAGCATGACAATCGTACTAGAGTGCAACTTGTTTAAATTGACCTAACTCCTGTTATTCTGGTTTTTTCAACGTACTTCGTATTGTTCTCCTCTTTTCACAGAATCTTACATTATATTCCTCTGAATGAAACTATTTCACAGCTCCATAATACGTTTAGACCCTCTTCTATAAGATAATAACAATACTTACTTACTTACTTACTCACTGGCACTATCGAACCCGTAGGTTCATGGCCGCACGGGCATAAGCTCTCCAAACATCCCTATCCTGAGCTAATGATTTCCAATCATTCCCTGTATAATCTACTTCCCTCAAATCATAGTTAATGTTGTTCTCCCACCTCATTCTTGGTCTACCAACTGGGCGCTTTCCTTCTGGCTTTCCTACAAGAAGTTTCCATGCACGTCTTTCATTCCCCATACGCGCAACATGTCCTGCCCATCGCAGTCTACGGGACTTAACTGTTCTTATTATATCTGGCTTCCTATAAAGACCATGTAGTTCATTGTTATGTAGTCTTCTCCATTCACCTGTCTGTTCATCTCTCTTTGGTCCAAAAATTTTCCTAAGAACTTTATTCTCAAATACTCGTAATCTCCTTTCCTCCCTTAAAGTAAGAGTCCATGTTTCGCACCCATATAATATAACTGGTAGAATAATAGTTTTATATATTTTCAGCTTAACGTTTTTTGAAAGGAGTTGGGACATCAAAAGTCTCTGCAATGCATAATAGCATGCATTTCCAGAATTGAGCCTATGTTTAATTTCTTTGTGCATCTCATTCCTATTTGTGATTATTGTTCCTAGGTATTTGAATTCAGCCAATTCCTCAAAATTTCCCTCATTTGTCATTAGCTGTCCATTTCCATTATATAATGTATTTCTACGTGTGACCATATATTTAGTTTTACTGATATTTACTTCCAGTCCTAATTTCTTAGTGTTACTCAATAGTGTGTGCGTGTTGGCCTTTAGTATCTCCCCGCTATCGGCCAGTAGTACTATATCATCAGCATAAACTAACAGCTTATTAATACCATTCAGTTGTAAGCCTTCCTCATTCTGTAAAGATTTAATGGCATGCTCTAGTACAAAATTAAATAGTAGAGGAGATAGTGCATCTCCTTGCTTCAACCCACTCTGGATTTCAAAAGTGTCTGAAAACTGTTTGCCTACACGCACCCTACTCGTTGAGCCATTTAGACACATTCGTATAAGTCTAACTAACTTTTTAGGAATTCCGAACTCCAGCAGGATACTATATAACTTCTCCCTCTTAATTGAATCATATGCTTTTTTGAAGTCTACATATAGTTGATATAATAATAATAATAATAATAATAATAATAATAATAATAATAATAATAATAATAATAATAATAATAATAATAATATTTTTTAAATTGGGAACATTCCACAATACAGTATTTCTCCTTCAACCCAAAGTGGTTTGTCGCCAGAGTTTCCTGTCTAAAGCATCTTTTTCTCTCAAATCTCTAGCTTCCATACTCCTCACTTCATCTATCCAACGTTCTCTAGGTCTGCCTCTTCCACTTCTTCAATTAGCTTTCCAATCAAGGATCTTCTTTGGTTTTCTATCTTATTATTATTATTATTATTATTATTATTATTATTATTACTATTATTTTTGTTATAGGAAATATATAAATTGGATAATGATAATAATAATAATAATAATAATAATAATAATAATAATAATAATAACAACAATAATAATGCTTTATTTTAGCTGGCAGAGTTAAGGACATAAACGCCTTCTCTTCCACTCAATCAGTAAAATTATACAAAAGTAACATACTTATTACCATTTTAAATTATTATTAAAATATAGAGTGGGTTTCGTGGTGGACGAAACGAATCTTGGACAGGTGTTTCTCGGGGTTTCTCCCGTTTTCCCCTGCCACAAATTTCATTCCACCATTTTCTCCATACTCATCTCAACAATTTCGTTCATCTGCCCCTGTCATGGTGCATCAGACGTGGTCGGCCGGTACCCTTGTCATTCACAGACCTCTATACAAGGGGCTTTATCTCACCTCATCCCTCGACCCTGAGTGAAACACGAGTTGAGGATATTTACTTGGAATTAAGAGGGTTAGACTAAATAAAAGATAATGGTGATGTGGTCTGATATTAGCTAACCAAACATGGAATAAAATATTGCATTATTGTCATGTTACTGCTTACTTACTTACTTACTCACTGGCACTATCGAACCCGTATGTTCATGGCCGCGCGGACATAAGCTCTCCATACATCCCTATCCTGAGCTAATGCTTTCCAATAATTCCCTGTATAATCTGCTTCCCTCAAATCATAATTAATGCCGCTCTCCCACCTCATTCTTGGTCTACCAACTGGGCGCTTTCCTTCTGGCCTGCTTATACTTAAATAAATGTTTTCTTCAGATTTAAACAGACCATTACTTAATAATGATTGATATAAAATTGATAATTATGTCTGCAAAAAATTACGGGAAAAAACTTAACTTACACGTTAATATAATTCGTATTTCTTAGAATTCATATTGGCCATAGAACTTAAAATCTATGGAGAGACCATATTTGAGCATGAGAACGACAAAAAATATACCTCTATGTTGGCAACCATTTCCCTTTGCAAGACTGCATGGAGGAAGCAGATAAGGCGCCATCAGATATGGCAGTTCTCTATGGTTAAAAAGAAGATGGAATCCGAAAAGTTTTAAAAATACACTATGACAATTTTGCGAATAGATCAAAAAATCTCCGGAATTTGTTGAAAATTTTAAATGTCGGTGTTATTTCGCGTTATGGTAGGATTTTGCGTTATTTCGCGGTTCATAAATGCTTTGTTTGAGGTTATGGGAAGTGGAGTTAAGTAATGGTACAAGAAAATGACAAAATTAGAGCATTTCGCGTTATCGCGAATTTCACGAATCTCTACTTATTTATTTCATAATTTTTCCCATTGTTATGATACTTGGTATCAAAACTCCATGACGCAATAGACCTGCCGACTACTGGCCTCACATCCCCATGAGTTAATCACAGAGCCACTATAGGGGTGAGATATGGTCAGAATGTCGGGGCCTCTAGCCGTTATATCTGGTTTTTCTCAACCTGGAGCCGCTACTTATTTAACTACCCAAATTCCTCGTGATGTTGGGTGGTCACCGGTCCCAAACTAGTCGAAATTCCATGTGAAAATTTCTACTT
This sequence comes from Diploptera punctata, assembly GCA_030220185.1. Classification (NCBI taxonomy): domain Eukaryota; kingdom Metazoa; phylum Arthropoda; class Insecta; order Blattodea; family Blaberidae; genus Diploptera; species Diploptera punctata. The sequence continues at coordinate 459,121 of JASPKZ010007262.1, forward strand.
CTGGAGATCCGAACCAGCGACCAGTGCAAGTCCAGTAGCTCTGTGTCAAGGCATCTTGCCTTAACCACTCGTCTACGGCGCGAGATACTGTAGTATCAATTCCCTGAATTATTTACATTTAAAGTCTGTTCTCATAGCGGGCTTCAAAGACGAATCAGTGCTTACGTAGTTAACTCAACCCGGCCCCTATCACGCTTATAAAAGTTAATTACAAATGACTTCATTTCATTTTAAGAATCACGAAAAATATAGTGACGTATATGCGGTCAATGCACTAGTCTATAACTTGCTCACAATATATAATTAGTTGTACACATTCTCTCATAATTTTTACACGCGTTCGTGATACAGTCACATTATTTTTTTCTAACATTCGAATTTAAACGTGCTCCTAGATCAAACTATTTTAATGGACTGGACATTGTATATGTAAAGTTGCAACACTGCTTTTAGTGTCTGCACGTGGTGTCTTAGATTGCATCATTCCGTCTGTTCTCAGATTGCCGACACCATTTTCATTGTCACGCAATCAAAAGCGAGCAAGCGCGGTGGATAACGGATTTATTGCGGCGGCTATTTTTCGTACGCTAGGCATTGGATCAAATTTACAGCCGTTGTCAATTTTAACCAATTACGGTCGACTATCACTGAAATATAAAAATCGAATTGTCAGACCTGATACGCAATTGCTTACTCGCAAATGTTCTTTTTTTTTTTTCCTGATTTGTAAGTTATGAAATACAGGAATGTTATCCCCTTAAATTCCATTAATTGAACGAGTCATTTCGAAAAGGGATCATCTACAGCTGATCAAATTTACAGGAGAGGGAAAAAATCTGATTCAACTTGTTCAGGATAAAGCATTGAATCTGAAATTGCTACTGAATAAAGTGAGAAAGTAAAGGTAAAGGTATCCCATTACAGGCCTCAGGAGGCCCTTGGGGTAGTAGGAGGTTAGGGCTCCCACTTTTCTGGACAATCGGCACTTGATGTCAGCCGGGTTTTCAGCCCTGCGTGACGGCTGCCTTTACCTCCAGAACAAGCGTCTGGTACTCATTTCCGTTAGAGACTGAGTCGACCCCAGGACTCGAACCCTCGACCTTCCGGCTTGTAGCGCAGTACCTTAACCACTACGCTACGGCGTGCCCTCAAAAATGAGAAAGTGGTAAAGGAATAGTGTAGTTGATCCGTTCTCACGCGAAAACTATGGAAATAGGTATGTAAACATGGAATAACGAAATAAGTGAATTTCAGAAAAATAGTAGATGATCCCTTTTCAAAATTGCTCATTCAATTATAATTGGTAAACACTGACTCACTGAGGTTGGCGTAGTGTAGCTTCGCCCAGTGAGCTGTGTTCTGGAACCAGGCATGGCTTCTTGGCAGCTAATTACGTATTGGCTATCATTGTCACTAAAACCAAGCCTATTTGGCGGCGCTGGTGTTTGCTTGCCGAGTCAAGGATGTGGACAGAGATCAGCATGTGATGACCTGAAGCAGGACATCAGAAACCACACTGCCTTCAAGCCGAGATTCGTAAATCCAGTAGTGCGGAATGAACCACGCTACTCCAGGTGAGAGCACATCGCTAATCTCTGGCTGGAATCTTAGTGGGGGTTGAATCTAATAAATATGTTCAACTGACCCAAACCTTCTGGCGGCACTAAGGCCCTGGGGTCGACTCAGCCTCTAACGGAAATGAGTACCAGACGCTTGTTCTGGAGGAAAGGCGGCCGTCACGCATGGCTGACAATCCGGCTGACATCAAGTGCCGATTGTCCAGAAAAAGTGGTAGCCTTAACCTCCCACTACCCCAAGGGCCTCCTGAGGCCTGTATTGGGGGAAAAAAAAAAATGTTAAGCACGTCACTGAGGCAGACCCATACTGCGCACCCAGAGCATTGAGTAAGTGCAATGCATCGTATAATTATACAACCTGAGAACTTATTCAAGTATGGTATCAATATGGAGAATTGGGGCGGTTTGGTCGGTATTGGATCGCTAGCACTGCTGATTGTATCGGTTCGGAGACTATTGGAACCTTAAAGGTTATGACTAGGAGTCGGAAGTGGAAAAAGAACCTAAAAAAATGCCTATAAACAGACGCTATAAAAGACCCCTAAAGACATCCTAAAAAGATCTAAAACTGCAGAAAAACAAAGTACATAAAAACGTGTTATAGTGGTGCGACAACAGTCGATAAAGACAGCCTCGTCTTCATCATCTGCTCGAGGCAACTTACACAAAGTGGTCAACTTCTTAGAAAATTTGAAGTAGAAATATAATAGTTCAGGCGGTCATTAGGCTGGTGGTTAAAAGTAACGGGATATTTTGTGAGGTTTGGATATTTCTCGCGGAACAAAAGTGTTTAGAATGTCAAATGTCTTTAGAAAGTAAAACTAAGTAGTGCTTTTAAAAAGTTGGAATTGAGACTAGACTGCGGGTTCTTGAATTATAAAAAATGGTATAAATGTAGTTATTAGAGAAGAATGTGGAATTGTACCTATAAACCTCTGGATAAACAATAGAAGACTAAATTGGTACGATCACATAGATAGAATGGAGAATAGTAGATTAGTGAAAAAAGTACGTGACTGGATACCTCAGCAGAAGACCACAACTACAATAGAAGGACGTCACCATACCCCGGACCTGAAATGAATGAACACGCAACAAGTTGCCAGCTTTCACGCATAGAGGAGGAAGAAGACAAAGAAGATACATGTAGTCAAAGGAAGACAAAGTTGCAAAAAACCATTAAGAACTAAAAAAAAGTCTAAAAGTGCGAATAAGAAAAAAAAACCTCGAAAGAGAATAAAAAGGACTAATAAACCCTTCCATTTTCTGGCTTACAAACCCAAAATGTATATATATTATGTTGGGCCTCGTCGTCAAACATAAAAAAATAGGATTTTTCTTTTATTACTGATCCCTATTTATGACATTTGTATTGCAGATGAGGAAAAACTCAGAGAAAATCTTCTCTCAGGAATCTTCTCCAATCGGGTATCGAACCACTGATTTCAAAACAACAATGTTACCCCGAAACCACGGCGATGGACATCAATAATTACACTGGTCGACATGATTTTTGTCTCATGATTACCAATAGTTGTACTAAATGCAGTTTTTATCATGTTTTCAAATATGTATTCGAAATTTCTCTATCACCCACAGTTTTTTTTATTTCAATTTCAATTAACGGGTTTAAATAATTATTTTTAATAAATGTTTTTTCGCCCATTTGTCCATTGTAAAATAAAACCAAATGAGCTAACTCAGGAGATTTCAGCTATGGAAAAGATATATCAAGGCAATTGGAATCCTAATATGCTGGCCGATTATTGTTGGACCATCAAGAGGGATGCTCCATAGGCGAAACATAGCAGAAAATCGTCATTTCTTACATTCTAGGTGAGTCCGAATAATCGAATATTGTGTAGTTACGAATGTAGAAAATATTAAAGTGTTTGAAATTATAAATTCCTGTCTCTCGGAAACCTTGCGTGATGGAGAAAAGCCGATATCATATTTGAATTCAGGAGAAAAAATACTGTCAGAATCACATTTTTTTCTGAGACAAAAAAACTATATTTTTTGTTGCTCAGTGTTATTGTAAGTAGGAGGGGAATCCACAAAAAAAAAATTACCTAGGGTCGAAGTTAGACCGAGAAATCTTATGAGTTCACACGCTGCATACGAGATGGAGTAATTACCCTATGTTTAAACATGTTTCTGTTTACGTCTAGCTCATTGAATATGCATTGCTATTTGTCAACACCTTGCCTTTATATTTCGCGTCTCCTGTCAATTATTGCATGGTGACGTCACAGCAGACGGCGTGAGTCAAGTTGAGGGTTGTCCAGCTGCCAGCCAGATTGAGGTCAATTACATAGTGTCCGCAACTGGCAGTCTTCAACAATGCGGGCAACGTTTCGGAGGTGAGTGCAGTTCCGCTCTGTAACAATATGTCTCTTGTGATGTGATGCGCAATGGTCAAGATTATAGTCACAGCGCAATTATGTGTTAAGTATTATATAATAATAATAATAATAATATTTTTTTTATTATTCCGGCTTTTACAATGAATATACATTTTTCCGGTACCCATGTTCACAGTTAACTACACATTTGTTTCAACACATTTTTCCATTCTTGTCTGTTCATCCATATATCTTCTTCTATTTCCCATTCCTCTTAGTTTCATTGATTGCCTGAATCCATGTAATATTTGGTCTACCCTTCTTTTTCCTTCCCTGTGGTTCCCAATCCATGATTATGTTAGGTAGTCTTCCTTCTTCCATCCTTCTAATGTGTCCGTACCAATTTAATTGTTTCTTCTTTATAAAATGTAATAATAATAATAATAGTAATAATAATAATGATGATAATAATAATAATAATAATAATAATAATAATAATAATAATAATAATAATAATAATAATATAATCATCATCATCATCATCATCATCATCCGGTATCATGGCAGCTGCCGCCGTCTTCCGGAAACCAAACGCCATTCCTTTCTATCCATCCATTGATCTTCCTCCATTCCTCTGATATTCATAGCTGCTTATACCCCTTCTATCCAAGTTTTCTTCGGTCTTCCTCTCTTCCTCCTTTCCATTGGGATCCATTCCATAACAATTTTTGGCAATCTTTGCTCTGGCATTCGTTAATAATAATAATAATAATAATAATAATAATAATAATAATAATAATAATAATAATAATAATAATAAATAATAATAAAATAATAAAATAATAATAATAATAATAATAATAAAATAATAAAAAAAATAATAATAACAATAATAATAAAATAATAATAATAAAATAATAATAATAATAATAAAATAATAATAATAATAATAATAATAATAATAATAGTAGTAGTAGTAGTGGGGCCGGGTGCGGCGCAAAAAAATGGACAACCGAATTTCGAGATAATTTTGGTTTTAAAATGAAGCTTAGGAATGTCGAAGATGAAAACATGAAAAAAATTTGCGGACCATTCAGAAACAAAGCTGGAAAATAATTTATAAAGCACATTTCCTATATTACCATTGTGGTCGTGACGTTCAGATTCGATATTCAGACGTTCGTCCAGGGTGAAAACATGTTTTCTTCAATAGAGATGCGAAAATAGAATAAATATGTTATTATAATAAAATTACACTGCTATATTATTAAATAGGTCTACTATATTTCCAAAATTACATAGCAAAAAGAGTGAAATTTAATAAAAATCACATCCTCACACAGAGTTTCTTAAGAAAAATGGTTTAACTCAATCGATTGTCGATAATAATCGATACGTCATCGTACATATTTCTCGAAAATGAACGACAGATTACCCCTTACAAAATATTAAATAAATAGATGCCACTTATTTATAACATAATCTTCGAAATGTGTAATATAATTTATTAGAAACCTGTGAAAGTAATAAATAGAATGGCATTTAGACAATATTAAATTACAGGTATCTAAATAAATTATACTATATGTTTAAGAAACTAAAAGCTAACCTAACTTAATTATGTATAAGAAACTAATACTCTAACCTAGTTTATTTAGTGATGGTCCGCAGATTTTCTTGTGTTTTCATCTTTGGCATTCCTAAGCTTCATTTCAGTACCAAATTTATATCGAAAAGGGAATGTTTCGTATAGTAAAATAGTGAAATGTATATTTTGTAGTGTTTACAAAATGTTATTTTACTGCTTTGTTCCTGGATGGTCCGCATTTTTTTGTGTGTGTTTTCATGTTTAGTGGTCCTAAGCTTCATTTTAAAACTAAAATTATCTCGAAATTCGAATATCCACTTTTTGCGCCGTAACCATAGTGCCTAATAATATGACCGTATTTGTGGTGTTAACCATTATCATATCTAAATAGGAATCCGGAGACACAATTTCTGATTCCCGTAAATAATATATACATTTTTATGGCTAGCCTCATGAGCTACCGGTCAGAGTTTCTGACTCTTAGTTCATGGGGTAACGGTTTTGATTCCCGGTCAGGCCATAGATTTTTTTTTCTTAATGGGAATTATTCCTGTTGTCGCCCATGGTCTGGAATTAGGTTAAGTTTAGTTTTAAGGAATCTCCTGGTGCTTCATCTTCATTCATCGCCCATCATATCATCGGGGTAAGGTAACTCCGCCTTCCAGACGCTCCTTCTTAAGAAGTGTGGTACAATATTCCGCCATGCCAGGAGAGAATACCAGAAATGCTATAAAGACAACCTGGTGGAATTGGCAAATATATATATATATCATCATCATCATAGTACATTCACGAATTTAGGCCATTTGTTGACCTGTTTCGGCCTCAAGAGAAACACCATCCAAAAGTCTTTTGAGTGGACGTCCTGGTCTTCTTCTTCCTGCAGGTTGATATCTTAACATTTGTTTGGGTATTCTGTGATCTTCCATTCGATGAACATGTTGTATCCATCTTGACTTATAATCAGAAATTTTGTTTTCTAAAGATTCCATGTATAGCCTAATTCTTCTAAGATGTCTTCATTTTTTTTGTGATCTAGTAGTGTGTATCCTGCAGTCCTCCGAAGATATCTCATTTCAGCAGATCTAAGTCTCTGTATATCCTTCTGTTTCAACGTCCATACTTCGCTACCATCCGATTGAGGGTCTTTCCACTTTTCAGCGGTTGCCCTTTTACCAGCCGGCTGCTGGCCCTTCACACCCACATGTGTCAATCACAGAGGTAGATGATCAACAGCCAGTGTAGGGGTGACATGTGGTTAGCATGTCGAGTCCCCCAGCCGTTATAGCTGGTTCCTCAACCTGGAGCCGCTACTTATTGTAGCTACCCAATTGCCTCACGATGCTGGGTGAGCACCGGTCCCATACTGGCCGAAATACCATGAGAAAATTTCTTCCCCCATGGAGGCTCGAACCAGCGCAAGTCCCGTAGCTCTGCGCCAAGGATTCCTACATTAACCGCTCGGCTACGGCACGGGACTAGGTATATATATAAGTAGCGAAATCTGGTTAAAAAATTAAAACTAAGTTTATTATTGCCTAACTATGATGGTGGTCCGTTTATATAAAAGGGATGCCGAGCGACAATGCTTCACAATGATTAACATTCAGAATTATAGTGGCGGTAGTCGGCATCTTTGTATTTAATTATATATAACAGCTTCGTGGAAACAGCGAGCCGCTCGCTGGACAACGTGAGGCTATAATAACGGACTGTGTCACGCTAACCGCGATGCTGTGGAAACAACCTCAGCTGGCCTTAGGTCTTTGGAGCTGTCTTGCTTAGGATTTATAATAATAATAATAATAATAATAATAATAATAATAATAATAATAATAATCATCCGGCATCATGGCAGCTGCTGCCGTCTTCCGGAAACCAAACGCCATTACTCTCTGTCCATCCATTGATCTTCCTCCAATTCTCTGATATTCATAGCCGCTTGTACCCCTTCTATCCAAGTTTTCTTCGGTCTTCCTCTCTTCCTCATTTCCATTGGGATCCATTCCATAACAATTTTAGACAATCTTTGCTCTGGCATTATTTTGACATTACTATACCACTGCAATCTTTTCTTTTCTATAATGTCTATGATGTCCGGCTCCTCTTGTACGCTCATAATTTCTCTTATTTTTTTTATTTCGTATTCTATCCATTCTAGATTTTCCAGCTGATCTTCTTAAAACATCCATTTCTGTATTTAAAATTCTTTTCATTTCCCTGGTAGGAATTTGCCAAACTTCAGCACCATACGTTAAAATGCTCTGAATTATGGATTGATATATTTGCAATTTTCTATTTTTGTAATATTCTTGCTCCCCAAACAGAGTTTAAAGCATTTATTGCTTGTTTTATTCGTGCGATTCTATTTTTTAATTTCCACTGTGTTATCGCCTGAATGGTCTAATTTTGTTCCTAAATAAGTGCATTCAATATTAGGTTTTAGTTCTTCTCCATTGTTGAAATGTATATTTTCCATTTCTTCTCCTATACACAGATATTTAGTTTTCTCTATATTTATATAAGTCCCCAAACAGAAAGACAGAAGAAAGGCACAGGAAATCAAACATTAGTCAATTATATACATATTTACAGTGGCGTGGATAATAATAATAATAATAATAATAATAATTATTATTATTATTATTATTATTAATATTAATTATTATTATTATTATTACTATTATTATTATTTCTATTATTATTATTACTATTATTATTATTACTATTATTATTATTATTATTATTATTATTATTATTATTATTAATATTATTATTATTATTATATTATTATTGGTTCTGTTTTAACTGGCAGTTATGGCCATAAGCCCATATCTTCCATTCAACCAATAATATAAAATACACTGAAGAATTGCCTGAGGCGATAGCATTCGAGACTCGTATTTGGGAGTTCGAAGTTCAAATATCGTTGCCACATAATCTGACGGGAGAGAAAAGTTGATGCATTTTATCAGTCAAGCAAATGTGAAATTTCATTACCAATATATTTTACCATACATCATCTTTTCATGATTAATTAGAGTTAATATGCAGTAAGTTGTATTTGCATAAAACACGTGAATACAAATAACAATGACTAGCCTCTTAGTTACACACCCAAAATTTCCAAAGTTTATAGACATGATCTGACCAAAGATGTTCAAGCATCTCAAAATAAAGATCAAGAAATAATTACTTTACTTTTAATGTTCTACAGCTAAAAAAATAATTTATGGTGGTGCATGATCTTAAAAAATAAGCTTGGTTTAAGTTTAATTCATGTTAATTAATTAATCATAAGTAATGCCACGAGTGATTTCCAAATTATCGATAAATTCACGACTCACGAAGTGAGGAGTGAATTTGTCCAGAGAATTTGGAAATCAATAGTGGCATTTCTTAGGACTATTTAACGAATAAAATTAAGCTGTTTACTCACAAATCATTATTTAACTATAGTTATTTTAAAATATTTATATATTTAATGTAAACGGCGATGTTTGAAAACAAATGAGAAGCGACAGGTACGCTTCATCTGCTTCACTGCAACCAGATCATACTATTTATTGCCAAAGGAACGCAATATTGTAAGAATGCTCTCTAGTGGAGAAAAAATGAAACACATCAAACTGTATATTAATTCATTTCTGATGTTGTATGATGTAAATATGACAATTATATTTTTCTGGATTGTTACCTGAGAAAAAATACATTTAAGAAAGAGCAAACAGTGGTTTCTTTTTTTGGTGGTATAATCAATTGCTACATATGTTTTTATATTAACTCCCGCATGCGGCATGTATTGACATTCATGCATTATATATACAATCTGGTAGCCGTATTTCTCGCAGGCTCAGTCACTGCAAAATAATGGTCAGACCTGTTCAGAATATTAAAAAGGAGGAGCTTTCTTTAATATGGTAATTATAATTACAATAAATCGAGACATCCTTTTCAACATAAAATAAGTACATTCAAAAGCCTAATAAATAGGATGTTAAACTCCCTCTAAATAAAGACAATTATAATAAAGAATTAAATTACATCAAACACATGGCAAAAATTAACGGCTACAGCAAACAAATAATAAATAGAATTATAAATAAACAAAAAAGAAAAAACAACATTACCAACATAACCAAACTTGAAATAGAATCCAATGACAACAACAAAAAATGGATAACTCTCACGTACACTGGTAAAGAAACATTAAAATTGGCCAACGCACTAAAAAAGCTCGATAAGAATATTAATATATCCTACAGAACAAACTAAACAATTTAATAAACAACAACATCGAAGAAATAGATGAATTCGACAATAAAGGCATCTACAAATTAACATGTACAGACTGCAATAAATTCTACATTGGGAAAACTAACAGAAGCTTCAACATTAGATTCAAGGAATATTTCAGAGATTTCGTTTACAATGGAGGAAAATCAAGTTACGCAAAACATGTAATTGAAGCTGGACACCATATGCATAACATCGATAACACCCTCACAATAGTACATAGAGAAAGCATTCCAACGAGAATAAATATACTGGAGGAAATCGCAATCCTAAGAGAAATCAACAGCAACCTGCTTCTCAATGAATACACACCTAATCCACACAATCCTCTGTACAAAATTCTCACAACCAAGTCAGTGCTTCAACAAGGGTCAACAAGAACGGACCTAATGCATTCTGCTGATGATGGGACTAGTCCCGAAAGGCCTACAGAGTTTTAAAAGAACTTAAGTTGAGACGGACCTACAAGGTAACTATATTATAGTTTTTAACCGTACATTATATTACGGTAATTATAACACTGATAAATATTTCGTGAAACACGGCTCTGATTGGTTGTAAAACAGAAATCATTGAAACGTGATTGGCCATTGAGTCCCATTTGGGGCACGAGTTAAATAGTCATTATTAATCTTTTTCTTCCTAAATGTTCATAGGATTCTATAGACTGGGACCAAGTAATTGCCTTTTTTTTTGTTCATATTCTTAATCGCTCATTCTTTGAAGAAACTTTTTTAAAAGTTTAAGATTTAACTGTCCACCGCTGTGGTCTCGAGGTAGCGTGCTGCCTTGTCATGCAGAGGGCTCGGATTCGATCCCCGGTCGGGACAAATTTCCTGGGCGATGGATTTTTCGGTGTTTTTCCTTATCTGTAAGACAAATTCAGGAAACTTTATGGCCCAAACGATCCACGAAAATCATCTGACCATCATTATCATCAACATAATCATCAAGTTTGAGGTTAAGGTCTCTCCTGCCACATCATTACCATCATCATCACCTATCATATATCATTGGGGCAGCGTAACTCCGCCTCCTATACAATAATGTCAGGCCAGGAGAGAATACCAGAATGTCGAAATGACAACGTGGTCGCATTGAATTAAATATATATATATATATATATATATATATATATTGACTATTTAACTCGTGTCCCAAATGGAAGTTAATGACCAATCACGTTTCAATGAATTTTATTTTACAACCAATTATAGTCGTATTTCACCTCGCTCTTCATCGAAATTCTATTTACCAGCTACTGCTTTTGTGATAAAGAAAGCTCCTCCTTTTTAATATTCTCAACAGGTCAGAGCATTATTTTGGAGTGACTGACTCTTCAACAAATACACTGAATATAGCAATAATGAACATATTCCTTCAAACTACACATTTGATAATTGTGTTTTTACATAATGATTTTACTGAGTTGTTTACTAAAAAGATAAATTGATAACTTGCAATGTTGGTTATAATATACAATTTCATGTGTTTCATTTTTTCTCCACTAGGGCTTATTCTTACAATATTGCGATCCTATTTGGCAATAAGTAACTTAATATGATCTAGTTGCAGCGAATAAACAAATGAAACATAACCACACATTTGTGATTTGTTTTCATTAAATATATAAATATTTTAAAATACCAGTAACTATATTTAAATAATGATTTTCGAGTAAACAGCTTAATTTTATTCGTAAAATAGTCCTAACAAATGCCACTCTTGATTTACAAATTCTCAAGATAAATTCACGAGTCACGAAAGTACAAACAAGTCGGTTTCATGACTTAAATATAAACAAGGCACTGGAAGTATCATATCTCGAGGTTCATGGCCGCGCGGACATATATACCAATCTTACATCCCTATCCAATAATTCCCTGTCTAATTTATCTTCTTCAAATCATCAATATTATTGCATCCTCTCTATTTTTCCTACAATAAGTTTCCATGCTTCTTTTTCAAACCACATTCATGCCATATGTCCTGTCCATCGCAATCTTCTTCTTCTTCTTCACTTCCTGGTTTAGGCAAGAGTTGCCTGTTCCGTCTTCACTAATAGATCTAAGACCATCTCTTCCGAGGACGTTCGACATCTCTTCTTCCTCTTGGAAAATAATGGAAGATTTTATTTGGTAATCTACTTTCTTCCATTCTTTCTACATGTTCTTTCCACTGTATCTTGTTGTTAAATATCTTTTCTTTTATGAAGTAGATCTGCAGTTCTTCACGGATATTCTCGTTTCTTATCTGGTCCATTCTAGTGCAGCCTTTTACTCTTCTTAAAAATTTCATCTCGGCTGCTTGGATTTTACTTTCTTGTTTGATAGTGGTAATCCAAGATTCACTCCCATACAAAAGGACAGGGACAGCCATTGTTTTATAAAATTTTAATTTTGTTTGTTTATGGGCTTTATTATTCAATGTTCTATTTATTGTACCGTGAATAGCTTGAAACTGATGTGGTTTGTGTTCAATATCTTTATCATACCCATAGCTGATGTCACATCCTAAATATTTAAAGTGGGATATTTGTTCATTAATATCGTCTCTAATTACTATTTTTGCAAACAGAGTATTTCTTCCACAAAATGCCATTACTTTTGTTTTACTTATTGAAATTTTAAAATTATAATCGCTACATATTGCATTTAGTTTCCATCACAATCTACGAGACATAATTTAACATGTTTTAAATGTATACAACATCTGCCTGTGCCCAATATTAAGTTTTGATTCTCTTCCTCCATTCATCTCTATATACTGTAGTTCCCTGTCCTTCATCAAATTCATAATTCCCTCTATCGATGTCTTCTTAGGTCTCCCTTTCCTTTTCCTCCGATTTGGAACCCACTCCAAACTCCTAACTGGCAATCTATCTTCATTCATCCCCTTCACGTGTCCAAACCATTGAAATTTCCCACAAATTGTATAATTGTTTCGATAAAGTGAATTTTTTCTCCGATAATTAACAGTAAGCTACAACTGGAAGTAAATATCAGTAAAACTAAATATATGGTCACACGTAGAAATTCACTATATAATGGAAATGGACAGCTAATGACAAATGAGGGAAATTTTGAGAAAGTGGCTGAATTCAAATACCTAGGAACAATAATCACAAATAGGAATGAGATGCACAAAGAAATTAAACATAGGCTCAATTCTGGAAATGCATGCTATTATGCATTGCAGAGACTTTTGATGTCCCAACTCCTTTCAAAAAAACGTTAAGCTGAAAATATATAAAACTATTATTCTATCAGTTATATTATATGGGTGCGAAACATGGACTCTTACTTTAAGGGAGGAAAGGAGATTACGAGTATTTGAGAATAAAGTTCTTAGGAAAATTTTTGGACCAAAGAGAGATGAACAGACAGGTGAATGGAGAAGACTTACATAACAATGAACTACATGGTCTTTATAAGAAGCCAGATATAATAAGAAGAGTCAAGTCTGATAGACTGCGATGGGCAGGACATGTTGCACGTATGGGGAATGAAAGACGTGCATGGAAGCTTCTTGTAGGAAAGCCATACCGAAAACGCCCAGTTGGTAGACCAAGAATGAGGTGGGAGAACAACATTAACTATGATGTGAGGGAAGTAGATTATACAGGGAATGATTGGGAAGCATTAGCTCAGGATAGGGATGTACAGAGAGCTTATGTCCGCGCGGCCATGAACCTACGGGTTCGATAGTGCCAGTGAGTAAGTAAGTAAGTAAGTAAGTAAGTAAGCTACACGATCTTTATAGGATGCCAGATATAATAAGAACAGTAGACTGAGGGCAGGACATATGGCACGAATGGGTAATGAAAGAGTTGCATGGAAGCTTCCTGTAGGAAAACACCCAGTTGGTAGACAAAGAATGAGGTGGGAGAATAAAATTAACCATGATTTGGGAGGGAAGTAGATTATACAGTGGATGATTGGAAAACATTAGCTCAGGATAGGGATGGCGGAAAGCTTTTGTCCGCGCGGCCATGAACTCACAGGTTCAATAGCGTCTGTGAGTTAGTTAACACTTTTCTGATCCTGTTTCAATTTAGAGCATCGTGCAGATCTTCTTAAAAAATCAATTTCTGCAGATTACAATTTTCACTTTATTTATATTTCATGTTTCTGCTCCATAGGTCATTAAACTTCTTATTATTGCTTTATAAATATGGATTTTAGTTTCTTTGAATATCTGTTTATCCCACAACATTCCATTTAAAATAGCTATTGCAAATCGACCTTCAACTAATCTTTTTGTTATTTACAAATTACACTGAGCAAAAAAAAACTTTTTTTTTGTCTCAGAAAGAAAATATGTGATTCTGATAGTATTTTTTCTCCTGAATTCAAATATGTTATCGGTTTTTCTCCATCACGCAAATTTTCCGAGAGACGGAATTTATAATTTCAAACACTTTAATATTTTCTACATTCATTACTACACAATATTCGAACATTCGGACTCACCATGTAGGAAATGACGATATTCTGCTGTATTTCGCCTGTGGAGCATCCCTCTTGATGATCCAACAATAATCGGCCAGCATATTAGGATTCCATTTGCCTCGATATCTCTTTTCCATAACTGAAATCTCCTGAGTTAGCTCATTTGGTTTTATTTTACAATAGACAAATGGACGATAAAACATTTATTAAAAAATAATTATTTAAATCCATTAATTGAAATTGAAATAAAAAAACTGTGGGTGATGGAGAAATTCCGAATACATATTTGAAAACACGATAAAAACTGCATTAAGTTTAACTATTGGTACTCATGAGACAAAAATCATGTTGACCAGTGTAATTGATTCCATCTTAATTTATTTCAACTCCCAAATATTTAATTTTGTCACATATATTAAAGGTATATTTGGAGTCTTTTAATATAAAAATTTTTCCATCAACAATTACCATATGTTGAGTTTTATTTACATTGGATTTTAATCCTTCCATTAATTTCCAGGTCATATATATTCAATGTCATCATAATCTTCAGCCAATAAAATTCTATCGTCTGCAAATTGTAACGCATATTACAACATTTTAAACACATTTTTAATGCTTGTTGAACACACATTTTAAAAAGTGTAGAGAATAAGCAACGTTCTTGTTTTCTATTAGACTTAACTACTATTATTATGTCTGATGTTCCATAGAGATCATGTAGAACATTTTTATGTAGTTTCCTCCATTCGTCTGTCTGTGCGTTTCTCTTTATTCTCAAATCTCGTAATCCTTTCTTCTATCTTAAATTAAGAGCTCAATGTTTCGAATCCATATAGCAGACCCAACTGGAAGAAAAACAACAGTTTTATAATTATTTAGTTTAACATTTTTTAGAGGAGTTTGGTGACATAGTCCGCATACTGTATAATAGCATGCTGCCGGCCTCACAACCACGTGTTAATCACAGAAATGATACACTCAGTATGGGGTGACATCTGAACACAATGCCGAGTCACCTAGCCGTCACGACACTAAGTAAGCTTAGGTCTTCTTCCTCATGGGGAGTTGAAATCGGCGCAAGTCCTGTCTCTGCAAGATGCCTTTAATATTGGTTTATTATACGGAGATCAACCATCGGATATTGTCAAAGATCATCTGTCAGCATTGTTCATTAGATATCGGTTTCACAACAACGAAGATCGTCCTTCGTTCATCATCTTTTTCGAAATCAGCTAATTGATTACACGGATCAACATGACTTTTGTCTCATGAGTACCAATAGTTGTAGTTAATACAGTTTTTTTTATCGTGTTTTCAAATATGTATTCGGTATTTCTCCATCACCTACAGTTTTTTATTTCAATTTCAATTAATGGATTTAAATAATTATATTTTTATTAAACTTTTTTCGTTCATTTGGCCATTGTAAAGTGAAACCAAATGAGCTAACTCAGGAGATTTCAGCTATGGAAAAGAGATATCAAGGCAAAAGGAATCCTAATATGCTGGCCGATTATTGTTGGACCATCAAGAGGGATGCCCCACAGGCGAAATATAGCAGAAAATCGTCATTTCTTACCTTCTAGGTGAGTCCGAATGTCCGCCGAATATTGAGTAGTTACGAATGTAGAAAATACTAAAGTGCTTGAAATTATAAATTCTTGTCTCTCGGAAACCTTGCGTGATGGGGAAAAACCGATATTGTATTTGAATTCAGGAGAAAAAAGACTATCAGAATCACATATTTTTCTTTCTGAGAAAAAAAAAGTTTCTTTTTTGTTACTCGGTGTTATCATAAGTAATGCCACTCTTGATTTCCAAATTCTCTAGATAAATTCACTCCTCACCTCGTGAGTCGTGAATTTATCGATAATTTGGAAATCACTCGTGGCATTTGTTAGGACTATTTAACGAATAAAATAAAGCTGTTTACTCACAAATCATTATTTAACTACAGTTATTTTAAAATATTTTTATATTTAATGTAAACGGCGATGTTCGAAAACTAATGAGAAACGATAGGTACGCTTCTATTGCTTCTTTTGTTTATCACTGCAACCAGATCATACTATTTATTGCCAAAGGAACGCAATATTTTAAGAATGCTCTCTAGTGGAGAAAAAATGAAACACATCAAACTGTATATTAATTCATTTCTGATCATAGAGAACGAAGTTTCTGATGTCGTATGATGTAAATATGACAATTATATTTTTCTGGATTGTTACCTGGGAAAAAATACATTTAAGAAAGTGCAAACAGTGGTTTCTTTTTTTGGTGGTATAATCAATTGCTACACATGTTTTTATATTAACTCCAGCATACGGCATGTGTTGACATTCATGCACTATATATACAATCTGGTAGCCATATTTCTCGCAGGCTCTGTCACTGCAAAATAATGGTCAGACCTGTTCAGAATATTAAAAAGGAGGAGCTTTCTTTAATATGGTAATTATAACACTGATAAATATTTCGTGAAACACGACTCTGATTGGTTGTAAAACAGAAATCATTGAAACGTGATTGGTCATTGACTCCCATTTGGGGCATGAGTTAAATAGTCAAGTACAATTGTACTTCTGACAGGAGTTACAAAATACGTATTTTTCCCGCCATTTTGTCAATCAACCTTCGTTTGTTTTTAGCATTTCCAACAAAGAGATTCCATCCATCCATAGTAATTCTGCTCGAGGACAGGTCTTTCACTGCAATCATAGCATTTTCATGCTATGCTTGCAGATTTACTACGGTATTATAGATATGGTAGTTTCCCGTTGCTTTCCACACCGGTGAAGGATGATGATGATGATGATCATAATGATAAATATGGTGATAGTGGCCGGATGATTTTCGCGGACAGTTGGGCCCTAAGCTTCCTGACATTTGTCTTACCGGCGAGGAAAAACACCCGAAAAAAACACCCAAAAGCCTACCCCGACCGGGAATCGAACCCGGGTCCGCTGCGCGACACGCTACCTCGAGACCACAGCGGCGGACACCAAAGAGATTCGACGATGCTAATTCGCAATGCAACAAGTTCTAAATATAGAGCGGAGAACACCAGAACGCCGACGTGGTTTAAAGCTTTTTGTCTACGACTAGCGTCGGAGCTTAGCAGTGACGACCTGTCGGGAGAGCAGTTTTAAACTTTGGAACACTTTTTTTGTTTACCACAAGAGGACATGGAGGGCCTCCCTCCCCGCGAATGAGTAATCAACTCAATCCAGATCCTCTTCCTTAACGGTACCAACATTTAAGTCGAAACACATCATTTATACTAGACATAGCGAATGTGATGAGATGATATTATGATGGTCAGATGATGTTCGGTGAACCTTGGACCTTAAAGTTTTCTGACATTTTTTTCTTAGAGATAAGGAAAAACCACACAAAAACAATCAACATGAGTAATTTCCAATTTATCTAGAGGATTTGGAAAGACTGGCATATGTTAGGACTATTAAACGAATAAAATTAAGCTGTTTACTCGCAAATAATTATTTAAATATAACTATTTTAACATATTCTTATATTTAATGTAAACGGCGATGTAGGAAAACAAATGAGAAATGTTTGGTTATGTTTCATTTGTTCATCCACTGCAACTTGATCATATTATTTATTGCCAAATAAGATCGCAATATTGTAAGAATGCGCCCTAGTGGAGAAAAAAAGAAAATAAACACATTAAACTATATATTAGGCTATAACCAACATTATAGGTTATTAATCTATTTTTTTAGGAAACAACTCAGTAAAATCATTATTTAAAAAGAATGATTGAATACACAATTATCAAATGTGTAGTTCGAAGGAATCTGTTCATTATTTTCTATATTGAACGTATTTGTTGGAGAGTCAGTCACTGCAAAATAATGCTCTGACCTGTTCAGAATATTAAAAAAGGAGAATCTTTCTTTATTTTGGTAAACAGAATTCGATAAATAGCGAGGTGAAACACGACTGTCATTGTTTGTAAAACAAAATTCATTGAAACACGATTGGTCATTGATTCCCATTTGAGGCATGAGTTGAATAGTCAAGGAAAAATTGCCTATCCCGAACGAGAATCGAACCCAGGTCCGTTGCATATGAGGCAGGGACACTACTTCGACAGCGGTGGACTTCCGCAAATTACGAGTACCATATTTTGAAATGTTGCAAGATCTTAAAAATACAACCACGTGGTTTTAGTTCATATTTTGTTCATTGTGTTTTGTTTTCATTGTTGTTTATATAATAGTACGCGGCTAATTAGTCGGTCGCTGTGGAATAGTGGTTATGCTCCTTACCTCTGGTCCCGAAGGTCGCGGGTTCAAATCCGGCCAGGGTCTATGGAATTTTTCAGGATGGAAAAATCCAAGGAGCAAGTCCTCCGGGAGGGATTTTAAACTCTGAGTCCATAGTCTGAAGATTTTTAGGCTCGTAAAATATCCTTAAGTCTGAATAAAGAGGCCTCTAAGCAAAATTTACCGACTTCCTTCATCCAAGTAATGCCTTGGTAGCCTACCAGATATCTCATTGGGTCGGTATGTTGACCACATACCATTCATGATATCTTTATGGAAATAAGAGTAGCTAAATTAACATGATTTAGTAACTCCTAACAAAAGGAGAGGCTATGAATCAACACTGGACTATTACGCCATTGTAGTGTAGACGAGGCTAATTAGTGAGTTTATAGGTTTATATAAATACACCGTGCCCCATTCAAACCTCCCACATTATAATTAATCATAACTCTCAAAGTATACGGAATTATGAAATGAGGTTGGTTTAAATAAAGAGAAACTCAAGGAATGTTTGTTTTCATTGTCGCAGTTAATTCATCTGTCGCATGTTGGACAATAATGACATAAAACCACGTTCGCCAGACATGACTCCACTGGACTTCTTCCTCTGGGGGTATGTAAAAAACCGTGTGTTTGCGACTCCAGTACAAGATCTTAATGGTTTACGAACCCGTATCCTTGACGCAATTGCAAGAGTACCAATGGACATGTTGGACAGAACGTGGCACGAAATCGAATACAGACTTGATATTATTCGTGCTACTAATGGTGTACATATAGAGGTGTTTTAGTGTGGGGCAATGTGTGGCAATGAGAATTCTTCGAGTTTCTGTTTCGTTTAATACCAACCTCATTTCATAATTTCGCATACTTTGTTAGTTATGATTAATTGACATGTGGGAGGTTTGTAATGGACACTCTGTATAAAAAACAAATGTACGCCTGTCTGTCTGTTTGTCCTTTATGCATTACTACACCATCCATCCGATTGTGATGGGCAACAGACGTTCAACATTCATGAACTGTTCCGAGCCTAGGAGTAAAAGCTGATGCAACACCTGGTCGGTAAACCAAACCAGATTTTTTATTAATCGGCCAGGTGTATTTTATAGACAATGCTCTGAAATCTGTGGAGCGAACCATAGATTTATACTAATCGTTATTGACAGAAGTCCGTCCGAGTTTCTATTTGTGGCATAATACATAGAACATTGAATAATAAAGCCCATAAACAAACAAAATTAAAATTTTATAAAACAATGGTAGTCCATGTCCTTTGTGTGGGAGTGAATCTTGGATTATCACTACCAAACAAGAAAGTAAAATTCAAGCAGCCGAGATGAAATTTTTAAGAAGAGTACAATGATGCACTAGAATGGACGAGATAAGAAACGTGGATATCCATGAAGAATTGCAGATCTACTCCATAGTAGAAAATATATTTAACAACAAGATTCAGTGGAAAGAACATGTAGAAAGAATGGAAGCAAATAGATTACCAAATAAAATCGTACATTATTTTCCGAAAGGAAGAATAGATGTCGGACGTCCTCGGAAGTTGAAGAGAGAGAATTGGGGCTTTTTGCAAAATGTTCAGGAGTTTCCCAGGATGGTTTTACGCTATAAGATAGTTTTAATACTCAACACCTTCACTCTTAAAAATCACCCTTTGTAATGAAAATCGTGTTTTTCGGAACTTTTTGGACGCTTAAATGGCTTACGCTGCTTAAACCCTTACACGTACACCAAATTAATGTACATAAAATTGAATATCTAAAAAATCTACGAAAAAGTCCGCGACAGCATATGTCTATCTTTTACAAATAACTCATAATAACCATTTTTATCTTTTAGCTTATTGATGCCAAGAAGATCGGGATGACTAGATTCCCGGGCAAGCGTAGCAGTGCAGGCGGGTATTCTTTTATGGATAACTCTCAATAACAATTTTTGTCTTTCAGCTCATTCATGCCAAGAAGATCGGAATAAGTAGATTCCCGGGCAACGCGGGTATCAGCACTAGGTATCTAAAAATAATCACAATATAAATTAATAACTATTTTTCTTTTTACTTATTCAACTAAACATAAAAACACATTTAATTTATTTAGGCGTAGCAGCGCACGCCGGGCATTAGCTAGTCTGTTAAAATTGTTAATGATTAACCCTATTTCTATTATTCATGGCGAGATGTTACCTGTCTGAATTACAAAATAATGCGCGCTGGTGCTCATTACCGCCGTCACTCCAGTGTAAGCGACAACATTATATCCCTCTTCTAGACTTCAGTTGTAGTCCAAATACCGTCAAAATATACGTTAATTTCACAGCAGTATGTAAGCGGTGAGCTTTGTAAGATACTAGGTCTGTTTTGCACGCATGTGTAGTTGAAATAAAAGCAACGTTGGCACGTCTCGCTTAATGTTGATTGTGCACTTCCGGAATATTACCTTATAAACTGATATTAACCTGTCTGTTTTGATTAAATTTACACCTTTTCTCGTATTTATTCATCACCAGCTTCGTTTTTCTCAAAATATTCAATAAAGTTTCGAACAGGTGGACTTGCTATATTTGTCTCATAGAATGCAGACAACTATTGTCAAAATAATTGGAAAGTCATCATCATCATCTTCATGGTAGGCCGTCGGCCTGTTCCGCTCTCAGAATTCATCTTCCCATCGTCGTCTAGGACGTCCCACATCTCTATAGCCTTGAGGTTGGTACAACAGTGCTTGTTTTGTTAGCCTAGAAGAGTCCATTGTTAAAATATGTTCATGCCATTTTTGTTTATAGTTTTGTTTTTTCATTTAGATTAAGATTAAACATTTTTAGTTCTTGCCTAATTGTTTCACTAGGAATGTGGTGTCTTAGAGTATATCCTGCAACGTATCTGAGGAACTTCATCTCTGATATTTCTACTAATCTTCTGTCTGATCTATTCATGGCCCAATTCTCTGATCTATATGTCACAATGGGAACTGCCATTACCTTATCAAACTTTAGCATTGTTTTTTTGTTGTTTTTGTTTGTAGTGTTATTTTAATAGTTCCACACATGCTTTGAAATTTATAATTTTTTTCATGTGTATCATTTTCCCAATTGTAAGATATGTGACATCCTAAATTTTTAAAACTCTGTACTTGTTCGATAATTTCATCGTTCAAAACTATTTTCGATCGAACTGCATATTTTTTTCCCGAAAGGCCGTTGCTTTTGGTTTCTTCGTTGAAATCTTGAGATTAAATTTCTCCATGGTCTTCTTGAGCAGTAGTGTGGCTTTTTGTAATTGATTTTCTGATTTTTCACATATGACCTGATCATCTGCAAACATAATTGCGTCTACAATGGTAGTTCCTAGTTTAAAATTTTTACTTAGCTTTGTTTGCCATTCTGTGACAACTGCGTCTAAATATATGTTAAATAAAGTCGGCGGGAGAGGACAGCCTTGTCTTACTCCTAAATTTATTTTTTCATCATCATCATCATCATCATCATCATCATCCTGCCAGGGTATTGGTCCTAGAAGAACTGTTACGTCCTGAGAAAGCAGTTTTCGTGCCAAGTGACCGTTTCCCATTTGGACAGTAGTTCATTATTGCCTTGGGGATCCTGGATCTACCCATTCTTGAGACATGTTCCTTCCAGTTTAGCTGATATCTGGAGATGTAGTCCAGTATTGGTGACACATTAAGTTCTTGAAGGATTTCTACATTTTTCTTTCGATCCCATTTGGTGTAGCCAGCTGTTCGGCGCATAAATCTCATCTCACAAGCTGTTAGTCTGCTTTCATCTCTCGTCCTTATAGTCCACGCTTCATTCCCATAACATAGGACTGGTCGAGCCACTATTTGATAAAGACGAGTACGAGTTGATTTTTGCACTAATGAAGGTTTTAAAACTATTAATGATTCCCATTGATTTGTTGAATTTCACAATTTTCTCTGATAAATTCAAATTTCCAACAAAAGAGAGTTAAATCCTAAATAAGTAAACTCATTAACTCTCTCTAAAATGTTATTTAAACAAATTTTGCTTGGTATTGGGGATTTTCCACAAAAGGCCATTATTTTAGTTTTATTAGTAGATATTTCCATTTAATATTTTGAAATTAGTGGAATTACCATTGTCTATAGCAATATATAGTTGGAAAGTCGATATAAGACATTAATTTAACTTACTTATGATTTATTCTTGAAATAAATTAAACTGTCGGTTATTTACGTTACAAGTTCTCTTGTCATCCCGGGATTGAAAGCTGTATATTCCATAAGCCGTTTAGTTAGTTATCAGTACAGTATTATATCTACCTACAATGGCGTAATAGCGCAATGTTGGGCCTTAGCTCTCCTTAGCAAGGAGTTACGCCTATTTCCTACAGCTGTCATGAATGGTATGCGGTCAACACACCGACCCAATGAGATATCCAGTAGACAAATAAGATATTGCTAGGACGAAGGAGGTCGGTAAATTTTGCTTAAAGACCTCTTTATTCGGGCTTAAGGATCTTTTACGAGCCTGAAAATCTTACTACTCGGGACCCACGGCTTAAAGTCCCTCCCGTAGGACTTGCTCCTTGAATTTTTCCATCCTAAAAAAATCCATCGACCCTTGGGACCAGAGGCAAGGAGCATAACCACTAGTCCACCGCGACCGATATTAAATATATCCGATTGATTGAGGGTATTTCCACTTATTTAAATAATTATTTCTGAGTAAACAGCTTAATTTTATTCGTTATATTGTCCTAACAAATACCACTCTTCATTTCCAAATCCTCTAGATAAATTGGAAATCACTCGTGGCATTACTTATGAAAATTACATGTACAATATTAACGCCAACCAGATTTAAAAAGTTGATGTTTATAAATGCAGTGTGGGTAGACATGATAATGATAGCATGAAACGTGTAAATTTAATTATGCAATTGGAATTAATTATACAGTGATTAAGGGGGTCCATGGCCCGGAGCTACCAGCATATTCACGTGTCAAGTACAGGAACTACACGCTTGTCAGTATCACGTGACACCAGGCTATTGTATGCCAATTAACATATTTATAATATCGCCCTCGCAAGTAAAAATATGTAGGCGTGACCCATAGGGAGTCCAACCCACAGCTTTAAAATTGTCAAAAAAATACTGGATAAGTGTACAGTAGATTCTTGCTTTTCTGAACAAATTGGGACGAACTACAGTTAGAATCGTCGGTTGTTCGAAAGACTGAATATAAAAATGACCAAGTTGCATAAAATGCAGTATAAATGCTTCTATAAACTAAATTGGCACTATCGAACCTATAGGTTCATGACCGCGTGGACATAAACTCTAATTTAATTATTATTATCATTAATACTTCATAAACTATAACATTTTACTAAAGAATTAAAGTCGAACATATTATATAATATTTTAGCAGGTAAATTTAATATTGTAGAGTATTTTCTATTTTATCTTAAATTATTAATCAGGTATTTTTTATATATATATATATATATATATATATATATATATCCATCCATAGTAATTCTGCCCGAAGGCAGGTCCTTCACTGCAATCATAGCATTTTCATGCTATGCTTGCAGCTTTACTAGGGAATTGTACGTGTGGTAGCTTCCCGTTGCTTTCCACACGGTGAAGGATGATAATGATAAGGATGATGGCCATATGATTTCGGAGACCGTTTGGGCCTTAAAGTTTTCCTGACATTTGTCTTACAGGTGAGGAAAAAACCCGATAAAAACCACACCCAGAAAAACTGCCCCAACCGGGGATCGAACCCGGGCCCGCTGCGTGACAAGGCAGCACGCTACCTCGAGACCACAGCGGTGGACTATATATATATATATATATATATATATATATATATATATATATAAACTATTTCCTATACAATCTAAATAAATAATAATATAATACATAATTATAGAGGAAAGTAAGCTAAATCAAGCTAATGGGTTCATACCCCATTTATAGAGGTAGAGCCTCTCTTCTCTAATTTCTAATAATTCAACCAAAATTCTCTTTATAACCACACTAATTAGTGGTCTCTTTATTACAATTTCGTCAAATTCTTGACTTTAGCATGGATAGGGTTAGAAATTAACTGACCAAGTTGCATATAATGCAGTATAAATGCTGCTATAAACTAACTCATTGGCACTATCGAACCTATAGGTTCATGACCGCGTGGACATAAGCTCTAATTTAATCGTTATTATCATTAATACTTCATCAACTATAACATTATACTAAAGAATTAAAGTCGAACATATTATGTAATATTTTAGTAAATTTAATATTGTAGAGTATTTTCTATTTTATCTTAAATTATTAATCAGGTATTTTTTGTGGAGTTTGGGATGTTCTTCAAATCAAAATAAAATATATAATCTAAATAAATAATAAAAAAAAGTAAAGTGATCCCACAACAGGCCCGGAGGCCCTTAGGGCAGTAGGAGGTTAAGGCTCCCACTTTTTTCTAGACAATCGGGTTGTCAGCCCTGCGTGACGGCCGCCTTTACCCCCAGAACAAGCGTCTGGTACTCATTTCCTTTAGAGGCTGAGTCAACCCCAGGGCCATAGTGCCGCCAGAGGGTTTGGGTCAGTTTAAAAATCCTGACCCCAACGGGACTTCAACCCTCGATCCTCCGGCTTGTAGCTCAGTGCCTTAATCACTACGCTTACTTACTTACTCACTGGCACTATCGAACCCGTAGGTTCATGGCCGCGCGGACATAAGCTCTCCATACATCCCAATCCTGAGCCAATGCTTTCCAATCATTCGCTGTATAATCTACTTCCCTCAAATCATAGTTAATGTTGTTCTCCCACCTCATTCTTTAACCACTATTCACTCTTACCTCTTATAGTTTTTTTGTCGAACATATGTTTCAGGGCTTCTTAGCCCCATCGTCAGCGATTACAGACTAATCGCTGAATCGCTGACGATGGGGCTAAGAAGCCCTGAAACATATGTTCAACAAAAAAAACTCTAAGAGGTAAGAGTGAACAGTCAAAATGTTTTAATTATTAAACAAACCTCTTAATGTTACTTCCTATTGTATTTTAAAATAATAATATCCTCAACTCGTGTCGGGTCATAAAATGAATATATCCTTATGTAGAGGTCTGTGAATGACAAGATGCCAGCCGCACCATCACGGGGACAGATGAACGAAATGGATGAGTATGGAAAAATCGTGGAATGAAATTGCGGTAGGGGGAAAACGGGAGAAAACCCCTCACAAAAAACTGTCCAAGCTCCGTTTCGTTCACCATGAAATCCACATGAGGTGACCGAAACTCGATCTCGGGAACCCAGTGGTGAGAGCCGAGCGTCTAACCCCGTGCGCCACGAAGCCGCCTCACAATCTAAATAATAAATAAAATTCAATCTTCCAAAATTCAATATCCAAGCAATTCCACAAAATATATATATATATATATATATATATATATATATATATATATATATATATACTAGAAGTCCCGGCCACGCGTTGCTGTGGCTAAGGTATACGTTAAAAATGTAAATTAAGTTGCTGTATTTAAGCCAGATTACTTAAAACTAATACTTACACACGAAATTAATACTATTGAAAATAAAATAAACACCGAACACTCTTAAATTATGAAATAATCAATATTTGTAATTCAATTGAAATTCGCGGTTGCAACAAAAAGCACAGCCATCTGGATCTCTCTTTGTTAAATAATAAACCAATTACCTTACCAAATTACCTTACACCGCCATCTGTTAGAATCGTATGGAACTCACAGATAATTACATCGCCATCTGTTAGAATTGTATGGACCTCAGAGATAATTATAACTCTTTGTTAAATAATAAACAAATAATTTTCAATAAAAAATAATGCGACTATAAATTTAGACCAAGAATGAGGTGGAAGAATAACATTATTCATGCTTTGAGGGGAGTAGATTTTACGGGGGATGATTGGAAAACATTAGCTCAGGTTAGGGATGTATGGAGAGCTTATGTCCGCGCGGCTATGAACCTACGGGTTCGATAGAGCAGTGAGTTAGTTAGTTATTACTTACACATATAAAAAAAATATAGCCTATATTTTTACAAAATTTACTTTC
The DNA here is from genome assembly GCA_030220185.1 of Diploptera punctata. NCBI lineage: Eukaryota > Metazoa > Arthropoda > Insecta > Blattodea > Blaberidae > Diploptera > Diploptera punctata. Next base: position 485,788 of record JASPKZ010007262.1, read on the forward strand.
TTAGAATTAATTCAATTCAATGGAGAAGATTTCATAACATTGAGCTACATGGTCTTTATAGAAAACCAGATACTATAAGAACAGTTAAGTCTCGTAGACTGCGATGGACAGGACATGTGTCACAAATTGGGAATGAAAGATAGACATGGAAACTTCTTGTAGACCAAGGATGAGGGAGAAAGATCCTTAAGCCTGAACAAAGAGGCTTCTAAAGCAAAATTTACCGACCGATCTCAAACATCCTAGTAATACCTTAGTTGCCTGCTAGATGGCTGATTGAGTCGGTGTGTTGACCGCATGCCACTAATGCCATCTTTGAACAAATAAGGTAACTAAAAATTAACTGTAAACTCCTGATAAAGGAGAGGTTATGGCTCAACAGTGCCATTAATCAACATTGCTGTTGTTATATTGTTGTATGGATCAGAATGTTGGACGATCACTAGAAGAGAAGAACAAAGATTGGAAGCAATTGAGATGAGATTTTTAAGAAATATAGCAGGATATACTCTGCTGGATAAGAAAAGAAATGAAGATATAAGAAAAGGAACTAAATATTTTCAAACTTCCGATTGAGGGTCTTTCCACTTTTCAGCGGTTGCCCTTTTACCAGCCGGCTGCTGGCCCTTGACATCCACATGTGTCAATCACAGAGGTAGATGATCAACAGCCAGTGTAGGGGTGACATGTGGTTAGCATGTCGAGTCCCCCAGCCGTTATAGCTGGTTCCTCAACCTGGAGCCGCTACTTATTGTAGCTACCCAATTGCCTCACGATGCTGGGTGGGCACCGGTCCCATACTGGCCGAAATACCATGAGAAAATTTCTTCCCCCATGGAGACTCGAACCAGCGCAAGTCCCGTAGCTCTGCGCCAAGGTTTCCTACCTTAACCGCTCGGCTACGGCGCGGGACATTTTCAAACTTACAGACCGAATAATTAAATATAAGAACGTCTGGAAAGAACATGTTGATAGAATGCCAGAAGAAAGATTTCCAAAATTATTACTGAATTATAAACCACACGAAAGGAGAAATGTTGGACGCTCACACAGAAGATGATCTGACCAATTTTAACAATTCTAGCTTTCAGGGAAACCGGAACGAGCCAACAGGTGAATTTCAGTAATTTCTTATTGTTAGCTTTTCCACCGACTACGCCACAGCGACGGACTCTCCCGTTTTATTAACACTAAATCGGATAAATTAAAACAGGATACATCGTGAATTTAAGAGTTTAACGTATGAACTGCTGCTATTATGCATTGCTCAGAGACTCTTGACGTCCCAACTCCTTTCAAAAAACAAACTTTTTTTTTTGTAAGCCCATGTTTTCCCTTTACAGAGATTTAGGCGCTCTTCCCCTACAGGGAAGAATTTGAACCATACTAATTTAGTTACACTTGTTTTCGTATAGATGTCATTTTTGAGTGGTCCGTGGTCAGCGTTCCGCCTCATATTGACATCTAGTACTAGGACGGGAAAATTCGGTAAATTTTGCTTAGAGGCCTTTTCATTCAGGCTTAAGGATTTTTTACGAGCCGGAAAAATCTTCAGACTCGGGACCCACGGCTCCCTCCCGGAGGACTTTGCTCCTTGGATTTTTCCGTCCTAAAAATCCATCGACCACGACCGGGTTTGAACCCGCGACCCTCGGGACCAGAGGCAAGGAGCATAACCACTAGTCCACCGCGGTCGACAAAACATTAAACTGAAAATATATAAAACTATAATTCTACCAATTATATTATATGGCTGCGAAACATGGACTCTTTCTTTAAGGGAGGAAAGGAGATTAAGATTATTTGAGAATAAAGTTCTTAGGGAAATTTTTGGACCAAAGAGAGATGAACAGACAGGTAAATGGAGAAGACCACATACCAGTGAACTACATGGTCTTTATAGGAAGCCAGATATAATAAGAACAGTTAAGTCTCGTAGACTGCGATGGGCAATACATGTGGCACGAACGGGGAATGAAAGACGTGCATGGAAGATTCTTGTAGGAAAACCAGAGGGAAAACGCCCAGTTGATAGACCACGAATGAGGTGGGAGAATAACATTAACTATGATTTGAGGGAAGTAGATTATACACGGGATTATTGGAAAACATTAGCTCAGGATAGGGATGTATGGAGAGCTTATGTAATGAACCAGTTAGTTTAACGTATTAACTGTAGAAACTGAGTTGTGTTGTTGATAAGACGCCGTATAAACATCCTACTGGAGCTTCTCATCTGTCTGGTGCCATCTAACATGAAAGACACGCATGTAGAGTAGACATAAAGAGAGGTTAAATGGAAGAGAATTGAGAAGGGCAAAGGGGGAGATAAGTGTTAAATTATATATTGAAATTAACAAGTGGTGGGGTTCAAGGACACGCTGTTGGGATTGGCACGGGTTCGAGTGTGGGCAACCAGTCAAGGAAAAACAAGGACGATGATCTGGATTTATTTTCGTGACAAAAAGGTTTTATTTTTCGCTACATTTCGCACAATCTAGTTGCACAGACATGCTTCACGCGTAAGTAATTCTGTAATGCACTTATTTATTTAATATACAGCACGTTCACGTTTAATTTGCTTATTAATATATGATTTATTTGTGTATTTAATCTATTTACCTGTGTATCTGCCCAAGCTCATTCTTTGTTCTTTTTTCTTTGCTTCATGCCTGCAACAATAGAATAATACTTAACAAAAATCTGCTTTTGTTTTTATTTGTTCATTATAGATGCTCTAATATCTAAGGTCATATCACAATTATTTATAAAATGTATCTTGGTTAGGATTAATTAATACTTTTAAAATTTCATTTCAAAAGCTGATGATGGAACATGTTTCTGAAAGGCCTTCAAAGTGATTTGACTAAGAAAGTGATTAATCTTAATTAGTTAAGGACGACTAATTAACTAACTCACTGGCACTTTCGAACCCGTACGTTCATGACATACGCTCTCCATACATCCCTATCCTGAGCTAATGTTTTCCAATCATCCCCTGTATAACCAACTTCCCTCAAATCATAGTTAATGTTATTCTTCCATCTCAGTCTTGGTAAAAGTAAGCCTACCTACAAACGGAGAGATTACATGACGAAACGAAATAAAATGTAAGTATATGCATAACTGGTGCCTATACTGCAAAGCACTTCATGGAAACGTTAATGGGCATTTGATATTTTACTATATATATATATACAGTGAGTTTCACTCGACCTGCGGCCGATAGCGGGAAAAGTGACAGCAAGCATTGAGTCATGAACTCGCGCTGTCCACGCAGTGTTCACGCTAATGGTCTCAAGTCGAGGAGTGAAACCCACTGTGTGCGTGTGTATATATATATGTGTGTGTGTGTGTGTGTGTGTGTGTGTTAAACTATAGGATGAGATCAGAATCGTTGTTGAAACTCTGCAGTGACTAAAAACAATCTTCTTTGCACGTTGTGTGCACTTCTTATTTTATTATATATATATATATATATATATATATATATATATATATATATGATTTAACACTATAATTTCAAAGTCTAACTAAATAACTCACTGGCACTATCGAACCAGTTAATGATCGCGCGGACATAAGCTCTCCATACATCCCTATCCCGAGGTAACGTTTTCCAATCATCCCCTGTATAATCTACTTTCCTCAAATCATAGTTAATGATATTCTCCACTTCATTCTTGGCCTACTAATTGGGCGTTTTTCGTCTGGTTTTTCTACAAGAAGTTTCCATGCCCCTCACTCATTCCCCATTCGTGTCACATGTCTTGCCGATCGCAGTCTACGAGACTTAACTATTCCTATAGCTCACTGTTATGAAGTCTTCTCCATTCGCCTCTCTGTTCATCTCTCTTTGGTCAAAAAATTTGTCCAAGAACTTTATTCTCAAATACTCGTATCTCTTTCCTTACAGTAAGAGTCCATGTTCCACATACATGCACTATAACTGGGAAAATAACAGTTTTATTATTTTCAGCTTAACATTTTTTGAGAGAAGTTGGGACTATAAGAGTCCCTGTGATGCACAATAACATGCATTAATATCAAAGTCTTATGCAAGAAAAGTTCTTTGTTTGGGAACCTGTACATCGCTCTATGACTGTAGAAACATCCATTCTATTGAGGGTCAAGATCAGGTGGCATCTAGAAATATGCATTTTCGAACATTTATTCCCTATCTTAAAATATTCAGTTTACAATCTCGTATCGGCATAATTTTAATTCTAAAGATTGGGAAGTTATGTATTTTACTTAATATGTTCCTTTTCAGGGCCGCAGCATTTTTACTTAGTGTTTCGATGCTGTGCAGTGTCGTCAACTTGCAAGAGGATGATCAGGTAAGAAAAAAATACCATATTTAACACGTGGGTTTTGCTCGAGCAATATAGAAGAGGTGGATCCCGTTGACACAGAGATTAAGGCAAGGTAATAATATCTTGAGATAAGCAATTTTTTTTCTTGTAAAATTCCCGGATGTAAGAGTTCGTTTTCCGATGGAAATTGAAAAATATTTAACATACAAGCATATTTTATTTGAGAATAAACATCTCAGGAAAATATTTGGACCAAAGAGAAATGAACAGACAGGCGAATGGAGAAGACTTCATAACAGTGAGCCTCATGATCTTTATCTTCTTGTATCTTGTAAGCCCATGTTTCCCTTAATAGAGCTTTAGGCGCTCTCCCCCTACAGGGAAGAATTTGAACCATACTAATTTAGTTACACTTCCTTTCGTATAGATATCATTTGAGTGGTCCGTGGTCAGCTTTCCACCTCATACTGACATCTAGGAAACCAAGGTAGTACTAGGACGGGAAAATTCGGTAAATTTTGCTTAGAGGCCTTTTCATTCAGGCTTAAGGATCTTTTAAGAGCCTGAAAATCTTCAGACTCGGGACCCATGGCTTAAAGTCCCTCCCGGAGGACTTGCTCCTTGGATTTTTCCATCCTAAAAAAATCCATCGACCCCGGCCGGGTTTGAACCCGCGACCCTCGGGACTAGAGACAAGGAGCATAACCATTAGTCTACCGCAGCCGATCATGATCTTTATAGGAAAAAAAACTCCAAGCGCGACAGGCCTAGAAGGCTCTTGGCTGATCAGCCGGCTGCTGGCTTCACATCCACATGTGTTAATCACAGAGGTAGACGATCATCCAGCCAGTGTAGGGGTGATATGTGATCAGAATGTCGGGTCCCACAGCCGTTATAGCTGGTATTCTCAGCCTGGAGTCGCTACTTATTGTAGCTACCCAAATGTCTTACGATGCTGGGTGGGCACCGGTCCCATACTGGCCGAAATACCATGAGAAAAATTTCTTTCCCCATGGAGACTCGAACCAGCGCAAGTCCTGTAGCTCTGCTGCGCCAAAGTAAAGAGATCCCACGACAGAGGTCTCGGGAGGCCCTTGGGGTAGTAGGAGGTTAAGGCTCCCACTTTTTCTAGACAATCGGCACTTGATGTCAGCCAGGTTGTCAACCCTGCGTGACGGCCGCCTTTACTCCAGAACAAGTGTCTGATACTCATTTCCGTTAGAGGCTGAGTCGACCCCAGGACCATAGTGGTCAGTTTAAAAATCCTGATCCCCACGGGACTCGAACCCTCGACCTATGGGCTTATGGCGCAGTGCCTTAACCACTATGCTACGGAAACTGGATCTAAATAACAGCAGTTAAGTCTCGTATACTGCGATGGGCAGGACATGTGGCACGAATGGGGAATGGAAACCTCTTGTAGGAAAACCAGAGGGAAAACGCCCAATTGGTAAACCAAGAATGAGGTGGGACCTTGATTTGAGGGAAGTAGAATATATAGGGGACAATTGGAAAACATTAGCTCACGATAGGGGTGTATGGAGAAATTATGTCCGTGCGGCTCTGAACCTATGGGTTCTATAGAGCCAGTTACTTAGTTACAAGCTTGTTTTTATCTGTCCACATTTTTCCTGCGTATTTGTGTGAGGTGCAATTTCTGGCATGCCCTTTATGAACACATGGTATAGATACTCCCATATTGTGACGATCGATCTTAGGCATCACACTTTCGCGCTGGTTCGAGTCCCAATGGCGAGAAGAATTTTAATTTAGTTTCGGCCAGTGAGCAAGTCCGGGTAGCCTCGTTAAGTAAGGACTACAAAGCGAGAAAATTAGCTGTAACAACTGAGGGAACCGACATTCTAATCACATGTATTTGTGAGTATTTAACTTATGCTCCAAATGGGAGCCAATGGCTAATCACGTTGCAATGGATTTAGTTTTACAACCAATCACAGTCGTGTTTCACCTCGATATTTATTTACTTCTGTTTATCATATTGAAGAAAACTCCTCTTTTTTAATATTTTGAATAGGTCAGAGCATTATTTTGCAGTGACTGACTCTCCAACAAATACGTTGAATATAACAAATAATGAACAGATTCCTTCGAACTACACATTTAATAATTGTGGGTTCAATAATTGTGTTTTTAAATACTGAATTTACTGAGTTGTTTTCTAAATAAATAATTATTAACCTGTAATGTTCATTATAATATACAGTTTGATGTGTTTCATTTTATCTCCACTAGGGTGCATTCTTACAATATTGCGATCCTATTTGGCAATAAACAATAATATGATCTAGTTGCAGTGGATGAACAAAAGAAGCATAACCAAACATTTCTCATTTGTTTTCAAACATCGCCGTTTACATTAAATATATAAATATTTTAAAATAATTATAGTTAAACAATGATTTGTGAGCAAAAAGCTTAATTTTATTCGTTAAATAGTCCTAACAAATGCAACTCCTGATTTCCAAATCCTCTAAATAAATTTGGAAATCACTCTTGGCATTACTTACGATATCCTCTGTGATAGGCAGTTTAAAAGGTCTTCTAGGCCTGTAGCGTTATAGAATTCTATTAATTAATCGGTATTGATATAATTAATTATTTTCCTAAATAAAAAAATATGTAATATAATTAAAATGGTAAATATAAAATTTTGATCCTTAAATTGGCGAAACACTCAATTTAATTTATAATTTAACACTCAATTCACGTGACAGTTATTTAAATGTGTCGAATCGCAATGGAAACAGAATCAAGTAAAGGAGTAAGTTATTACTATGTATTGTTTAATTCGACACTAATTGAAGTGATTTATATTTTTCTATTGTTTTATTAAAAATAGCGCGACCTGCGACATTGTTCGCGTAAAAAAAAATTAAACAGACTATTTAACTCATGCCCCAAATGGGAATCAATGACCAATCACATTTCAATGATTTTTTTATTTACAACCAATCACAGTCGTGTTTCGCCTAGAATTTACCAACTAAAGTTTGTCATAATAAAGAAAGCACCTCCTTTTTAACATTCCGAATAGGTCATAGCATTGTTTTGTAGTGACTGACTATGTAAAAAAGTACAGCTACCAGATAGTATATATAGTGCATGAATGTCAACACATAGCGCATGCTGGAGTTAATATAAAAACATTTGTAACAATTGATTATACCACAAAAAAAAAAAAACTTTTTGTACTTTCTTAAATGTATTTTTTCCCAGGTAATAACATTCCAGGAAAATATAATTGTCATATTTACATCATAGGACATAAAAAATGAATTAATATACAGTTTGATGTGTTTCATTTTTTCTCCACTAGAGTGCATTCTTACAATATTGCGTCCCTTTGGCAATAAATACTATTATCTGGTTGCAGTGTTGAACAAATGAAGCATAACAATCGTTTCTCATTTGTTTTCAAACATCGCCGTTTACATTAAATATATAAATATTTTAAAATAACTATATTTAAATAATGATTTGTGAGTAAACAGCTTAATTTTATTCGTTAAATAGTCCTAACAAATGCCACTCTTGATTTCCAAATTTTCTAGATAAATTCACTCCTTACTTCGTGAGTCGTGAATTTATCGATAATTTGTGCTGTTGGGGGATTATGATAAAATTTCCATTCTAAAAATTCTGACCTATTCCTCTATCAACCATATAGTATAAGAAATTTATTAAAATGTACACAAAGAAATATATATGTTCTTACTGCAATTGTTGTTAAACATTTAGGCCGGTATTCAAGAACCAAGGTTTACGCGAAGAGCGACTCTCAGCCGGTCTCTCCGTGGTTAATTATGTGGGTCATGCAGAACCTACTCTAACTGGCTCACTCTATTCAACATTAATACATCATGTGCTAACAAGATAGCCAACTTATTAAAACAAAATTTCCGGGAACACATTGAAAGATGAGAGTCTCAGCTTACGAAAGAAGGAGATGGCATGGCCTAGAGAGCTTGGTTCTTGAATACCGACCTTAATAATATTATAGTACTAACATTGTACTTCTTGGAAAAATCTTTGTAATTAAATCCTCACTTTTAATCTAATTTTTGAAAGACAAAAATGGTTATAGTTTTCACAACATATTTTATATATATTAAATATTGCATAGAATTACGGAAGAGGCTAGTGAAGTGCTTTGTGTGGAGTATAGCATTGTATGGCGCAGAGACTTGGACATTACGACGGAATGAAGAAAGGCGACTGGACGCTTTTGAGATGTGGATATGGAGAAGAATGGAATGTATAAAATGGACAGACACAGTAAGAAATAAAGATGTGCTAGACAGAGTGGGTGAAAGAAGAACAATGCTGGAACTCACAAAGAAGAGGAAAATAAATTGGATTGGCCACTGGCTAAGAAGAAACTGCCTGCTGAAGGATGCCCTAGAAGGAATGGTCAATGGAAAGAAAGTTAGAGGTAGAAAAAGACATCAGACGATAGGCAATATTAAAATAAATGGTTTGTATGCAGATACAAAAAGGAAAGCTGAGTTAAGGAAAGAGTGGAGAATGCTGAGTTTGCAGTGAAAGACTTGCTCTTGAGCAGAATGAAATATTGCATATTTGGCAGTTTTCTAGTCCTTCGCTGATATTTCAGTTTCTTACATTTTATCTAGTACAATTCCCGGGAATATAATGGAAATGGACAGCTAATGACAAATGAGGGAAATTTTGAGGAAGTGGCTGAATTCAAATACCTAGGAACAATAATCACAAATAGGAATGAGATGCACAAAGAAATTAAACATAGGCTCAATTCTGGAAATGCTTGCTATTATGCATTGCAGAGACTTTTGATGTCCCAACTCCTTTCAAAAAACGTTAAGCTGAAAATATATAAAACTATTATTCTACCAGTTATATTATATGGGTGCGAAACATGGACTCTTACTTTAAGGGAGGAAAGGAGATTACGAGTATTTGAGAATAAAGTTCTTAGGAAAATTTTTGGACCAAAGAGAGATGAACAGACAGGTGAATGGAGAAGACTACATAACAATGAACTACATGGTCTTTATAGGAAGCCAGATATAATAAGAACAGTTAAGTCTCGTACACTGCGATGGGCAGGACATGTTGCACGTATGGGGAATGAAAGACGTGCATGGAAGCTTCTTGTAGGAAATCCAGAGGGAAAACGCCCAGTTGGTAGGCCAAGAATGAGGTGGGAGAACAACATTAAGTATGATTTGAGGGAAGTAGATTATACAGGGAATGATTGGAAAGCATTAGCTCAGGATAGGGATGTATGGAGAGCTTATGTCCGCGCGGCCATGAACCTTCGGGTTCGATAGTGCCAGTGAGTAAGTAAGTAAGTACAATTCCCGGGAAGCCAGATGGCAAGAAGTCAGCTGGAAAACCAATGCTTAAATGGTTGGATAGAGTTGTTGCTGATGCTAATAAGATTTGGCATTTGGTGGAAGGTCGCCCATGACAGGGAGAAATGGGGAGATATTTTCTGCGAGTAGGCGAGGTCCAACTTGGGCTGTTGTCCTGATGATAGCCCCGGTGGACTAGTGGTTATGCTCTTTGACTCTGGTCCCGAGAATCGCGGGTTCAAACCCGGTCTGATTCGATGGACTTCTTTTAGGATGGGAAAAAACCAAGGAGCAAGTCCTCCGTGAGGAATTTTAAGCCGTGGATCCCGAATCTGAAGATTTTCAGGCTCGTAAAAGTTCCTTAAGACTAAATAAAGAGTCCTCTAACAAAATTTACCGACCTCCTTCATCCTAGTAATACTTAGGGTATGTTGCCTGAATACCATTCATGGCATCTTTAGGAAAATAAGAGTAACTAAATTAACTTGATCTAGTAACTCCGGCCGGGTGGGAGAACAGTGCATTTTTATTTACGCACTTTAACAGTACATAATTGGCTTACATATTAATCAAATACTATATTTAACGTATTTCAATCTGGGAAACTTATTATCACTTTATTTTCTCGTAAATATGAAAATAATGTGGGACTATTTCCTGTCATGACCACGAAGGTTACAACAGTTCTTACTTCTAACCAGCGATAAACCACCGATTATCACAACGATGAGCAAACATGACCACAGATACACCACCGATGACCACAGATATACCACCGATACAGCATATCAGTGGCTTCAACAAATTATGTCCGAATTTGTCTTTTACATATTTAACCGCTTAAAATAATAAAAAGGACGTTCCCTGGAATTCACCTACGTTAGAGTAATTGATTTAGTTTCCATTCAATGATTTAGTTTTGGTTAGCTTTTAGTTTTCTTACATTTTAAATCCGATTTAATACGTAACATAAATGACCTCTTCATATCTGTTATTCTATGGAACATTCAACATGTCTGACGGTTACAACGTAAAATCATATTTCCACCACTTCATTTCATGGTAGGTTTCAATATTTTGACGATGGTTAAATCCCAGAGGTAAATGGTATCATCAACACTTCGTAATACTTTAAATTACATCAAAAATGGCATAAGTCGCATAAGTAAAAAGCTGGTCTTGTACAACCCCACCCGCTAACAAAGGTGAGGCTACGGTCCAACATTGGACTGTTACGTCATTGTAGATAGCAACAATAAATTGTGTATTTTTCTTTTATTATATATATATATATATATATATATATATATATATAGGAATTTATGCATGTGGTACGGAGCCATAGAAGCCCTTTTTTTTACACGCTTAATTATGTTTAATTGGATTTCCAAACTCTCCTTATAATCTACTTTATTAAAGTATGCAGAACCATATGTTAATAGCGTTTTTCTTGTCAAAAACCTGTAAAAGCTCCTATTCTATGTAGGCCTCTATTACGTAGTACACTAGCGGACCCGGCAAACATTGTCCTGCCCGAACGTTCAATTCTCGTGTCATGGCCGGACGATAAAAATATAAGTTACTTTTTACCATAAACTTCGCTAATTAATAAGTTCGCAAGAAAACTTCTCACTGACATCTGTTGTGGTTCGAGAAGCGTGCGTTGTGACGTCACATTGTTGCCTCATGTAATATGTCAGTAATGCAGATGACTACACATCTGACAACGAGGTGTATTGTATTGTATTGTAAGCCTATGTTTGCATTGTAAGCCTATGTTTTCCCTTTACAGAGATTTAGGCGCTCTCCCCCTACAGGGAAGAATTTGAACCATACTAATTTAGTTACACTTGTTTTCGTATAGATGTCATTTTGAGTGGTACGTGGTCAGCCTTCCGCCTCATACTGACATCTAGGAAACCAAGGTAGTACTAGGACGGGAAAATTCGGTAAATTTTTGCTTAGAATAAATATATGTAATTTGTATGTACTCTTTTTTTTTTGCAAATGCCCCACGTTGTCTTTCGATATTCCTGGTGTTCTCTCCTGGCATGGTGTACTTGTAACCCACTTCTGAGGTTGGGGCGCCTGGAAGGCGGGGTTACGTTGCCCCGATGATATGATGAGTGATGGTGATGATAGTGATGTTCCAGGAGAGTCCCTAATCCTAAGCTTAATCTAAGATGAATATGAATGATGATGATTGCGATGGCCATATGTTTTCGGGGACCGTTTGGGCCTTAAAGTTTTCCTGACATTTGTCTTAGGCGAGGAAAAACCCCGATAAAAACCTCACCCAGAAAAACTGCCCTGACCGGGGATCGAACCCGGGCCCGCTGCGTGACAAGGCAGCACGCTACCTCGAGACCACAGCGGTGGACGCATTGGGTATACTGTTTGAGAAGTTGCATTTCAACTTAGGTCCTTTACACTGCGTATCATAAAAATCCGGTCTGCGCAGACAAATTACTTGACGCACATCGCTCATCTAACATTTCGCAAGACACACAATAAATATACGAATGTCTGAAGTGATGAAACGCATAGCTGATGTACTGTTCCGCTTGCTTTTATGTTGTGTTGACATTCTCTAACACTGCATTCCTCTGAATCAGTGAAAGTCAATTTACTCCATAAACTTAACGTAAGCAATTATCGATTATTTTATTAACTTCCAACTATTTTTAAACAATATTATTACCTCTTACTTAAATAATCTTATTTTGACCACAGCTCTGGCCTAGTCCCAACATCCTTGCCTCTCATACAGTGAACCCGGATTTGGGTTGAATTTTCTGGTTAGTTTTTCAGGGTTTATCCAACTCTAAGACAATTAATATAAATAAATAATAGTTTTAAAAAACTAAAAGAACACGCTTTATTAGAAAACTAAAAAATGAAAAATAATTTTAATTTCCAGTACGCTTGGGATAAAATAAAGTGGTCAACAAAAAAATCATCTCCAACACATATAGAATAAAATTAGAGTTATCAACAAAAAGAAAATAATTTTACCATCAAAAGCGTGGGGTGCTCTATATCAATTAATATATTTGATAATAAACACATATTGGTAAAAGTAAGCTCTCTAAGAAGAAAATGTAAAAATCATAAAAATCACCCCACGCTTTTGATGGTAAAATTATTTTCTTTTTGTTTATAACTAATTTTATTCTATATGTGTTGGAGATGATTTTTTTGTTGACCACTTTACTTTATCCCAAGCGTACTGGAAATTACAATTATTTTTCATTCCTTAGTTTTCTAATAAAGCGTGTTCTTTTAGTTTTTTAAAACTATTATTTATTTTTTATTTTTTATTTTTAATATTTTACAGAATAAGATAAAAATGTAAATATCTTTAAATTCGATACTATTGTAGTATGAGCTAAAAGTAATACTCTTCTATAAAAAAAACCCTCGCAGCCGGATTTGAACCAGCGACGTATGGATTACTGAAATTATATACCACTAAGGGTTCACTGCTCTACCAACTGAGCTCTTACGATTGACTAAAAACTCGACAAGTCCGCAAACCTATTATACCAGTTTTCATTTTTTTGAATTTCGGATGATTCTTGCCAGGATTTTTGAAACCAAATTGAAATTATTGTATTGTCACGGGTCCTCTACACGTATACAAAGTTTCAAGTCGATCCAATGTTTGTAAGTGGGTGAAAATCGCGTTGAAAGATTCCGTTACATTGATATAAAAACACTTTTTTTTTATTTTCTGATGATTATGGCCAGGATTTTAGAAAATAAATATGAAATTATTGTATTGTCACGGGTCCTCTACAAGTATACAAAGTTTCAAGTCGATCCAATGATTTTAAGTGGGTGAAAATCGCGTTGAAAGATTCCGTTACATAGATAGATAGATAGATAGATAGATAGATAGATAGATAGATAGATAGATAGATAAGTAGATAGATAGATAGATAGATAGATAGAGGTCAAGCTAATATAAAGCGTGTAAAAAAAGCCTTGGTGCAGAGCTACGAGACTTGCGCTGATTCGAGTCTCCATGGATGAAGACATTTTCTCATGGTATTTCGGTCAGTATGGGACCGGTCCCACCCAGCATCTTGAGGCATTTGGGTAGCTATAATAAGTAGCGGTTGCAGGTTGAGAAAACCATTTATAACGGCTGGGGGACCGGACATGCTGCCTTCATGTCACCCCTACACTGGCTGGATGATCATCTATCCCTGTGATTAACACATGAGGATGTGAGGCCAGTAGCCGGCTGGTAGGCTAAGGACCTTCTAGGCCTGTCACGCCAGAAGTTGGAGGAACATAAAAAAATTCGAGCCACAATTTCCTTGCAAAATCACCGGTTTGATAATTATCAGATGGTCCCTACAGACTGGTGTGTTACCAAGCTCTAGCCTCGACTTCATCATTACCCAGTGTAAGGTAGATATATTAATTGGTGTTTCTCTTATAATTTATCATATTTATATAATAATGATATTATTATACTTACTTACTTACTTACTCACTGGCACTATCGAACCCGTAGGTTCATGGCCGCGCGGACATAAGCTCTCCATACATCCCTATCCTGAGCTAATGCTTTCCAATCATTCCCTGTATAATCTACTTCCCTCAAATCATAGTTAATGTTGTTCTCCCACCTCATTCTTGGTCTACCAACTGGGCGTTTTCCTTCTGGCTTTCCTACAAGAAGTTTCCATGCACGTCTTTCATTCCCCATACGCGCAACATGTCCTGCCCATCGCAGTCTACGAGACTTAACTGTTCTTATTATATCTGGCTTCCTATAAAGACCATGTAGTTCATTGTTATGTAGTCTTCTCCATTCACCTGTCTGTTCATCTCTCTTTGGTCCAAAAATTTTCCTAAGAACTTTATTCTCAAATACTCGCAATCTCCTTTCCTCCCTTAAAGTAAGAGTCCATGATTTCGCACCCATATAATATAACTGGTAGAATAATAGTTTTATATATTTTCAGCTTAACGTTTTTTGAAAGGAGTTGGGACATCAAAAGTCTCTGTAATGCATAATAGCACGCATTTCCAGAATTGAGCGTATGTTTAATTTCTTTGTGCATCTCATTCCTATTTGTGATTATTGTTCCTAGGTATTTGAATTCAGCCACTTCCTCAAAATTTCCCTCATTTGTCCTTAGCTGTCCATTTCCATTATATACTGAATTTCTACGTGTGACCATATATTTAGTTTTATTTATATTTACTTCCAGTCCCAATTTCTTAGTGTTACTCAATAGTGTGTGCGTGTTGGCCTTTAGTAATGATATTATTATTATTATTATTATTATTATTATTATTATTATTATTATTATTAGAACAAACTAACACATTTAACTATCTCGGATACCAAGTTACATACGAAGAGGAAAAAGATTTTAGTAAAATATATATATATATATATATATATATAATTTAACAGAGTAACAGGAATTATAAATAATATTTTCAAGCCAAACACAGTACAGCAACACACACGAACTAGAATTTATAAAACATTGGCCAGACCCATATTATGTTACGGCAGTGAGGTCTGGACAATTCGCAGTGTAGATGAATAAATCCTAACTGCGGCAGAAAAGAAATTTATGAGACGCGCTGCAGGTTACTCAAGAACAGACCATAAAATGAATTCTGAGATTCTCAAAGAATTACAAACAGAATCAGTCATGGAATATGTACAAAAATACAGAAACAACTGGAAATCTCACGCAAGAAGAATGACCAGAACAAGAATACCACGTCAAATCTTAAATTACCAGCCACCAGGCAAGAGATATTTGGACAGACCCTTCAAACGTTGGATTGAGTCCGTCACATGAAAGGAATAATAATAATAATAATAATAATAATAATAATAATAATAATAATAATAATAATAGTTATAATTATTATTATAAGTATTATTATTATTATTATTATTATTATTATTATTATTATCATCGTATAAAATGTTGTTTATACATGAACTTTCCATTGCAACATTTAATATATTTTTTAATTCTTTGTAATTAATAAAGTATACATATAATCTATATTGTCAAATACGTACTTGTAATTTGTGCTGGTTGAGTGGAAGAGAATGGCCTTAACTCTGCCAGAATAAATAAACCATTATTATTATTATTATTATTATTATTATTATTATTATTATTATTATTATTATTATTATCATCATCATCATCATCAACAACAACAATCACGCATTAAGCCCATGTGGCTTGTTCCGGTCTCATAAGATTCTCATTCAAAAAGTTGAATCCATCTATCTTTCGGTCTACCAACATTCCTGTCTCCTTTTGGTTTGTAATTAAGTATAATTTTTAGAAAACGATCATCTTCCATTCTTTGAACATGTTCTTTCCAGTTTTTTCTAGATTATTTTATTTTATCTAAAAGTTTAAAAATATTTAGCTCATTTCTAATACCTTCACTACTTTTATCTTGAAGTTTTCAACCAGCCACACTTCTCAGAAATCTCATTTCAGCTGCTTCTATGATATTCTTTTCTCTATTAGTTAAAACCCAAAATTCACTACCATATTATTATTATTATTATTATTATTATTATTATTATTATTATTATTATTATTAACCACCGCTGTGGTCTTGAGGTAGCGTGCTGCCTTGTCACGCAGCGGGCACGGGTTCGATTCCCGGTCGGGACAGGCTCTTGGGTGAGGTTTTTCGTTTTTTTTCCTCACCTGTAAGACAAATGTCAGGAAAACTTTAAGGCCCAAATGATCCCCGAAATCATATGGCCATCATCATCCTTCACCGGTGTGGAAAGCAACGGGAAGCTACCACACCTACAATTACCTAGTAAAGCTGCAAGTATAGCATGAATATGCTATGATTGCAGTGGAGGACCTGCCTTAGGGCAGAATTACTATGAATATATATATACACACACACACATATATATATATATAGGAATAGATATGATAACAATGGAAGAATTAGAAGAAGTACTGAAAACAACAAAGAACAGAAAGGCAGCTGGAATAGACGGAATTAATATGGAATTAATAAAATATGGAGGAATTTTTTTAAACTGAGATTATTACATTTTTATAAATTTATGTTGGAAACAAGCAACAATACCAGAAACCTGGACAACAGCAATAGTACAATCTATTTTTAAGAAAGGAGAACGTAACGACTGCAACAACTACAGAGGAATAAGCATTTTAACTGCAGGCTATAAAATATACTCAAGAATCTTAACATTTAGGTTAAAACAAATAGCAGAGGTGATGTTAACAGAAGAACAAAGTGAATTCAGAGCAGGGCGTCCATGTATGGATAATATATTTACGATAAAAGAATTTATAAACAAAAGAAGAGAATATAACAAGGAAACACACATAGCTTTTATTGATTTTGTCAAGGTATTTGATTAAGTAGACAGAGGAAAACTCTGGACAATTTTAAAAGAAAATGGAATTCCGAAACACTTAATAGCAGCTATAAAGAGTTTGTACTGGAACACAAATTTTGTTATAAAAACTAGAAATGAAGTAAGTAAAAATAAAATTCATACTAATCAAGGAGTTAAACAAGGATGCAGTATCTGTCCAGTTTTATTTAACCTATACATCAATGATATAATAGAAAAATGGAACGAAGAAACAAATAAAGGAATAAAATTAGATAAAACACACTACTTGAAAACATTATTATACGCTGATGACCAGGTAATAATAGCAAATACAGAAGACGAACTTCAAAGGAATATTTTTAAACTACATAATATATGTGAACAATATAATCTCAAAATATTCATAGAAAAAACTAAGGTAATGGCATTCCAAGGGAAAAATCAAATCAGATCGAAAATAGTAATAGGAAATAAAATCATAGAACAGGTGAACCATCTCAATTATCTAGGATGTGACATTTCATTTAATTATGATAATGATATAAATAATAAAATAGAAAATGCCAGGGAATATTTGGTACGATAAAACAATCACTAAATAACAAAACAACAAGAGAGACCCAATTGAAATTTTATAAAATGTTGGCAGTACCGGTACTGCTCTATGGTTCAGAAGCCTGGATACATAAAAAAACAAGGCGGCAGAAATGAAATTTTTGAGATCTGTTAAAGGGTGCACTAAGGAAGACAAATCAAGAACACAGAAATAAGACAGGAACTTGAAATATTTGCAATAACTGATACAATAGATACATATAGACAAAAATGGAAGCAACACATAGACAGAATGAATGAAGATAGATATCCAAAACAAATAACAAAATACAAACCTAAAGGCACCCGAGATGTGGGCAGACCTAGAAAGAGATGGGCTGAAGTCGGAACGGGTCAACAGACCTAATCCTTGAATGCAGATGATATATATATATATATATATATATATATATATATATATACATATACACAGAGCGATCAGTATAGCATTGGCCAGCAGACGCGGGGTTTGTGCTGTGTGATGACGAAGGCTTACATATACACAGTGAAATCCCCGCATTTGCTATCCAATGCTATACTGATCGCACTGTTTATATATATATATATATATATATACATATATATATATAAAGATATTATAAATATATTTTTGACATTTGGCAATGAAGGCAAATATGATATGAAAAGAAAAAAGAATGCTTGAGTCGGGATTTGAACTCGAGTCTCTAAAGTCTGTACCTTTAGCGCTCTAACCAACTGAGCTACCCAAGAATTCCAAGACAAACATACAATTTTCTTATACATGTAGTATTCTCAATTCACACAAGAGGTAGCGGAAAGATCTTCCGACTGCCATCTAGCGGCTAACATAACAGTTAAGAAAATTATTAAAGAGAATATTTACTTTATAGCAGTAACGCTACCTCTTGTGTGAATTGAGAATATATATATATATATATATATATATATATTATTCTCAATTTACACGAGAGGTAGCGGGATATCGTTCCAACTGCCATCTAGTGGCCACTATAACAAGTAAGCATATATAAATAGAAAATGTACTTTATAGCAGTATATACATGCTCTAGCGGCTGAAGTTTTATTTTTTCGGACCAAGTGACATCCATCAATCAATTTTAAAATCTAAGGTCGAATTCGTTAGGAGAAAAATCGGACCATTAGAAATAAGAGTTAACCTATCTCCTGAATAACTCAATAATTCATTTTAAAATATGATGGGATACAAAAAATAAGAGAAAAAATAGTGTTAGTAGGCCTACTGAAGCGAAAATTTAAAAATCTCTAGCGACCGTAATTTTCGATATTTCGCAACGAAACTCAATACATCCTATTGAAACAAAGCGAGGAAGGCATTCTCAAAACTTCAGCGAAATTCTACTATTAACAGTGGGGGATTTACCAGAAACCTAATAAAAATAGCCAATTGTTCTAACAGCCGTCATATTTGTTTTGTAACTGTGTATACTATAAAATTTAATTAAGAAATGATAGATATATTCCATATACCAGCAAAATCAGAAATAATCAGATTTGCTGGGGAATTCACTTAGTTTACGCAGTTCATGCGTGACGGACTTTTGATTTTATAAAACAAGAATGCACGCAATTACGCAGTCTAAATATTATGAATTGAATAGATGAGTGTAAGGAATTGCAAAGTGGCAGTTGGCACAAATGTAAACAAGTTAAATGATGTAATGCGGGGTCATGGAGACCCGTCTAATTTATCCTCGTAAATAAAATAAAATTTTGACCATTTGTCCTTCAGGAGTGTCCATATTATTTTACTTATTTCTGGATAAATAACAAATACATTTCCTAATATCTCAATAATATCAATAGCATATGGCAAAAATAAAATTTCTGAAGATTTTAAGTTTTTCTTTGTAATTTTACTCTCCCACATTTTGTAGAACTTGTACACCCCATGGCCCAGGATTACTGCTAACGACAGAATCAAATGATATCTACGAGTAGACACTATTTAGCGCTGCCTTATTTCATGTTTTATTTAACTATGTATAATAAACAAATTATTATTATTATTATTATTATTATTATTATTATTATTATTATTATTATTATTTGTAGGTCTTCTGAATTTCCTCCGATTGCCATATATTCTGTTTTAATATAAGACCTACAAATAAATAATACGATAATTAAACGTATTGAAGAATTTAAATATCATGGATCTATAATAGATAAATCTGGTACTTGTGAAAAATATATTATTAACAGAGTAAATTGTGCAAGGAAGGCGATTAGATCCCTGAATGGTCTTTTATGGAATATAAATTTGACCAGAGAAAAAAAAGAGATTATACAGACAATAATAGAAAGTATACTTACATATGGATCAGAAAGCTGGACAATAAATGAAAGGATGCAGAAAAGAATCTTGGCGACAGAAATGGATGGATTACGGAGAAGTATGAGAATATCCAGGCTACAACATATTCGAAATACATACATCAGACAAGAAATGGATGCACAAGAAACTGTTATCGATAGGATAACAAAGAGAGCTCTACAGTGGTATGGACATGTACAACGGATGCCGGAAGACCAGTGGCCTAAACAGGTGTTGGATTGGATGGTATCAGGCAGAAGGAGAAGGGGAAGAAGTAGAAGAGCATGGTATGAGGGAATATATGATGCCATGATGAAGAGGGGTATGGAAGATGGAATGGAAAGATGGGAATCTCTGGAAAGCAGGAATCAAAGGCAAACTGCTGTAAAGTGGAAAGCCTGTATTAAGTATTAAGTAAGTATTATTATTATTATTATTATTATTATTATTATTATTATTATTATTATTATTATTTATTTATTTATTTTTTTTAGGACGGAAAAATCCAAGGAGCAAGTCCTCCGGGAGGGACTCTAAGCCGTGGGTCCCGAGTCTGAAGATTTTTCAGGCTCGTAAAAAATCCTTAAGCCTGAATGAAAAGGCCTCTAAGCAAAATTCACCGAATTTTCCCGTTCTAGTACTACCTTGGTTTCCTAGATGTCAGTATGAGGCGGAACGCTGACCACGGACCACTCAAAATGACATCTATACGAAAACAAGTGTAACTAAATTAGTATGGTTCAAATTCTTCCCTGTAGGGGGAGAGCGCCTAAATCTCTGTAAAGGGAAAACATAGGCTTACAATACAATTATTATTATTATTATTATTATTATTATTATTATTATTATTATTATTATTATTATTATTATTCACCAGGACGTCCACTCAAAAGACTTCTGGATGGTGTTTCTCTTGAGGCCGAAACAGGTCAACAAATGGCCTAAATTCGTGAATGTACTATGATGATGATGATGATTATTATTATTATTATTATTATTATTGCCCTGGAACAGACATATAACCAGGAAAAAATAAGTTACAAATATATAATTCAATAGTAACAAGTACAGTCATATATGGAGCTGAAGTTTGGAAATTCAACAAAAACTTAAGAACAAAAACTTGTGTCGATGGAAATGGATTTCTTGAGGAGAGCAGCAAGATGTTTAAAATTAGAAAAAATAAGAAATACTATCATATGAGAAAAAAAAAAGAGTATTAAATATTCAATAGTAGATTATATAAGATAGAAGCAATTAAATTGGTATGGGCACGTACGACGAATGCAAGAAGAAATGTTACCCCAGAAAAAACATTGGAATGATATCCACATCGAAGAAGAAGGAAAGGAAGACCTCGAAACTCATGGATGCAAGAAATAAGAACTGGAATGAGAACAAGAGGACTGGAGGACATGGAGTGGATGGATAGAGACGAGGAGGAGGAAAATAAAACTATAGGTACAGAAAGGTGTGTAAACATTGAAAATTTGTATATAAATGAAAATTATTTGTATTACTATATCCATACAGTACTGTATAAAGAAAGAATACAGCATATTTTGTTCTTTTTACTCTTACCAGCATTGTATAACTTGATTAAATTATTCTATTAGTTTCATTATTACTTACTTACTTACTTACTCACTGGTACTATCGAACCCGTAGGTTCATGGCCGCGCGGACATAAGCTCTCCATACATCCCTATCCTGAGCTAATGCTTTCCAATCATTCCCTGTATAATCTACTTCCCTCAAATGAGTTATTTTCATTATTGCAATTATTATTTTTAACAGTAACTTATAATAATTTAATATAATATATAAATATGAATGTTTGTTTGTTTGTATTTTATATGCGGCCATACCGTTGATCCGATTGTGATGGTTTTTGAAAAATGTTCAGGAGATTCCCGGGATGAACATAGGCTATAAGAGGGTTGTGATATTCAACCTCTTCACCCCTAAAATCACCCTTTGTAGTGAAGAACGTGAAATAAAATCCCTCTTTTGACGCTTAAATGGCTTTCGCTGCCTAAACCATAACAAATACAGCAAATTAATATACACAGAATTGAATATCTCAAAAAACTCTACAAAAAAGTCCGCGACAGCATATGTTTATCTTTTACGAATAACTCACAATAACCATTTTTGCCTTTCATTGATGCCAAGAAGATCGGGATAAGCAGATTCCCAGGCAAGCACAGCTCAAGGCTTGTAGTAAAAACACATTAACATTTATTTAAGAGTAGCAGCGCACGCCGGGCATTAGCTAGTTATATAGGTCTATATATACTAAGATTTTTAATTTCTTCTGGTTGAGTGGAAGAGGGAGAAGGTTCATAGACTTGAAACACTGCCAGTATAAACCTAACTAACCCACTGGCACATCGAACCATAGGTTCATGGCCGCGCTGACAAAAGCTCTCCATATTTATATCCTTAACCGAGCCCACGTCTTCCAATTACCCCCTGTATAATTTACCTCCCTCAAATCATGGTTAATGCTATTCTTCCACCTCAACCTTGGCCTACTTACTGGACGCTTTCCCTCTGTTTTTTACAAGGAGTTTCCAAGCCTCTTTTCCATTCCCCATTCGTGCCACATGTCCTGCCCATTGAAGTCTACGAGACTTAACTGTCCTTATTAGCCTATATCAGGTTTTCCATACAGATCAATTACCTCTCACTATTATGTAGTCTTCTACATTTACCTGCCTGTTCATCTCTTTTTGGTCCAACATTTTTCATACGAACTTTATTCTCAAACACTTGCAATCTTTTCTCCTCCCTTAAAACAGTCCATGTTTCGCATCCATATCGTTTAACTGAGAGCATAACAGTTTTATATACTTTCAGTTCAATGTTTTTTTAGAGAAATATAAGCCTAGCTTTATTATTATTATTATTATTATTATTATTATTATTATTATTATTATTACTATTATTATTATTAGATAGATAGGTAGACAGACAGACAGATAGATAGATAGATCATCGGTTGATTAATGTCTTTGACATCGTCCGATTCCTAATAGCCAATTTTGTCGGTCCATCCAATCTCCTAGTGCAGATGTTTCTCCTTCATATATAAACATATTCCCTGACTCCAGGAGGTTTTAGGTCTTCCTCTACCTCGCCTTCCCTCAGATTTCCATTCCAAAACACATTTTGGTAGCCGATCCTCTTCCATTCGCTGGACATGTCCGTATCTTCTTAACTGCTGAGTTTTAATATAATCTAAAGCAGTGTCTTCAATCTTCATTTTCTCCCTTATAACTGAGTTTCTAATTTTTTCTCTTCTTGAAATTCTTGCTGCGCTTCGTATAAAATTAATTTCCGTTGCCAAACGATACTTATTTATTTTTGTTGTTAATGGCCAAAGTTCTGCTCCATAAGTAATGATACTTTTAACAATTGTGTGTTACATATTAATTTTATTTTTGTTACTTATATTTTTATCCCACAATATTCCATTGAGGCAAGCAATTACAAAATTTCCTTTATTATTTATATTTGTCCACCGCTGTGGTCTCGAGGTAGCGTGCTGCCTTGTCACGCAGCGGGCCCTGGTTCGATCCCCGTCAGGGCAGTTTTTCTGGATGAGGTTTTTATCGGGGTTTTTCCTTACCTGTAAGACAAATGTCAGGAAAACTATAACGCCCAAACGGTCCCCAAAATCATATGGCCATCATCATCATCATCCTTCACCGGTGTGGAAAGCAACGGGAAGCTATCACACCTACAATTCCCTAGTAAAGGACCTGCCTTCGGGCAGAATTACTATGAATGGATTTATATTTCTTATTTATTCTCCATAACTTCCATTTTTATTTATTTTAATTCCTAAATATTATCATTATCTTCATGGTATGCCGTCGGCCTGTTCCGTTCTCAGAATTCATCTTCCCATCGTCTTCTAGGACGTCCCACATCTCTATAGCCTGAGGTTGGTAAAACAGTGCTTGTTTTCTTAACCTAGAAGAGTCCATTCTTAAAATATGTTCATGCCATTTTTGTTTATAGTTATGTATTTTTTCATTCAGATTAAAAATTTTGAGTTCTTGCCTAATTGTTTCACTAGGAATGTGGTCTCTTACAGTATATCCTGCAACGTATCTGAGGAACTTCATCTCTGATGTTGCTAGTACCTAAATATTATCTTCTTCTTCCTTCCTTCCAAGTATTAGGCCAAGGCCTGTTACGATCCTATAGAAAATTTTCCCTCCAGCGTTTCATAGGACGACCCGGAGATCTTTGTCCTCTTGGTATATAATTATAAACAGCTTTAGGGATCCGATTTGAACTCACTCTTTCAAGATGGTGTTTCCAATTTAGTTGGCACTGTTTAATATATTCCAGAATTGGAGTAGTCTTCAATTCTTTTAGGATATCGGTGTTCCTTTTCCGATCCCATCTGGTGTAACCCGATGTTCTGCGCATGAATCTCATTTCACAAGCCGTTATTCTGCTTTCATGTTGTCTTTTTAGTGTCCATGTTTCACTACCATAGGTCAACACTGGTCTAGCCAAAGTGTTATATAAATGTAATCTGGTGTTTTTTTTTGTACAAGGGATGGTTTCATAACTTGATTAATAATTCCCAAACTTTTATTATAACTAGTAATTTTTTCAGGGATATCCTTTTCATCCCAGATAGAGAGATAATATCCAAAATATTTAAATTGTTTAGATCTCTCTAAAATTTTATTTTACTTTGTATGGGATCCTTCCCATGAATACCATAATTTTAGTTTTGTTAATTGATATTTCCAATATTATTATTATTATCATCATCATCATGAACAAATTCGTTTTAGGCCATGTGGCCTGTACGGTAAACCTAGCGAAGATGGTCTTGATCTTTCCACCGATGTTTTGGTCTTCCTTGGTCCCTATGTCCAGTTGGGGTATATTGGAATGCCAATTTTGGAAGTCTATTTCTTGCCATTCTCCTCAGATGATTTTTCCATTCTTGTTGGTATCTTTGTATATCTTCATTTAAACTTGTTACTCCAAGTTTTCCTCTGATAATAGTCTTCCTTTGGTGATCCAGTCTATTAACTCCTAACAATGATCGTAAGAAGCGCATTTGGCTTACTTGAAGTTTATGAGAGCTTCTTTTATTTAAAATCCAAATTTCACTTCCGTATTTTAGAGCAGCTTTTGATGTGATGTTATGTAATCTTAGTTTTGTCTCTGTCCTCATCTGTTTACCAAAATGTCTTCGTATTACCCCATTCGTTTTATTATATTTTTGTAATTTTGAATCAATGTCACTTTTATACTCTGCAAATACACATTCTAAGTAAGAGAAATCTGACACTTGTTCTATAAATTTTCCATCAATCTCAATTTTCACCCGTTGTATGTTTTTCCACACATTGCCATTGTTTTGGATTTTGAAGTGGAAATTTTCATATTATATTTGCTGGCAATTTTGAATAATTGATATGCTGCTATTTGTAAGCTATCTTCGGAATCTGATAATATTATTTGATCATCAGCATATAATATTGTTTGAATTATTTTATTCCTAGTTATTGAAATTCCACTATTTACTGTTTGTTTCCATTCTTGCACTATTCTGTTAATATATATATATTAAATAAGAGTGGAAATAGTCCACATCCTTGTCGAACACCTTTGCTTGTGTTTATGTATTCTGTTATTTCTCCATCTGGTAATTTAATTTTGATTTTAGAATTTTAATATAAGCTTTGTATGGCTCGTATTACATGTAAGTGTATATGTTCTTCATGCAGTATGTGCCAAAATTTATCTCGGTTTACATTATCATATGCCTTTTCATAATCTATAAATAGTAGGGGCCTATGTATTGTGGGAGATTAAATTCTCTCCTTTTTTTTTTAATTTGTTGCAGGCTAAATATTGCATCCATAGTGCTCCTCCCTTTTCTAAATCCACATTGTTCTTCTTCCAAAAATGTTTCACTACTTACTGATAATTTATTTTTAATTATGTTGGCATATAATTTAGATGCAGTTGGGAGTAAGGTAATGCCTCGGTCGTTATCACGTTTGTTTTTCTGACCTTTTTTATGTATATTAATTATTATTATTATTATCATTATTATTATTATTATTAATCCAAAAGATTGCAATGGTTTGGACATACACTAAGAATGCCAAAAGGAAGATTGCCGAATGATATTTTAAATTGGAAGCCACAGGGAACAAGACCAAGAGGAAGACCTAAAGATCGATGGGAAGATGACGTAATTGAGGATTTAAGAGAGATGGGGATTTTTTATTTGAAATCTACTGCACAAGATAGGAAGAAATGGCGTAAACTAGTTGAGAAGGCCAAGACATTCCACTGGAAGTCGTAGAGCCTGACGAAGAAGATTATTATTATTATTATTATTATTATTATTATTATTATTATTATTATTATTATTATGTGTGTTCTAATGCCGCCAGTACTTCGTGTTAGGCGGATAGAGGGGTTATAATGTGGATTGTTTTCAATTTAAGCATCAATTCGCCAGACTACTTACGTAGAATCTTAGATTATGTATTATTGTACTATGAACAGGTTGGAGTGTAGAATGAGTGTGTGTTTAAGTGTGTATACCGTAAGTGTTTGTATGAGGATTGACGCTGGAGCGAAGGGAGAAGTTGAAATCCTGTGCCGACTCGGAGCTTACTCTTATCAGTTGCCACCAGGCTAACATCTCCACTCGACGCGACGGTAATACAGTCTAGTGCAGGCGTGTCCAACCTTTTTTGGAAAAGGGCCACTGTCGTTAAGGTGAATTGGTTTGCGGGCCACATGATCCGATTTTTTAAACCTTATTAAATAGGATCTAAGATAAACCAATTAATTTAAACATAAAATAGCTAATATAATAATATATTATTTTTATTAAAATATTAATAATATATTGTCCACTTCTGTGGTCTCTAGGTAGCGTTCTGCCTTGTCACGCAGAGGGCCCGGGTTCAATCCTCGGTCGGAACAAGGTTCCCGGGTGAGGGTATTTCGGGGTTTTTCCTCACCTGCAAGACAAATGTCAGAAAGCTTAGGGCCCAACGGTCCCCGAAAATCATCCGGCCATCATCATCATCCTTACCATTATCATCACCATCCTTCACCGGTGTGGAAAGCAACGGGAAGCTACCACACTTATAATTCCCTAGTAAAGCTGCAAAACATAGCATGAAAATGCTATGATTGCAGTGAAAGATCTGCCCTAGGGCAGAATTACTATGGATGGATGGAATCATATATTAGTTAAATTAATTTGAAAATTGAATTAAACGTATATTTTTCATGTATAATCTAATTATAAAATCTAAATTGAACGATACTTTCTTGCCGCTATACTTAGAAGCCATAATTAACACTTATAAAACTCACAGAAGTAATTATATAATTCAAACCTATCACTAACACTGACACTGACATATGAGCGAACAACTGCAAACTGGAAATTAACTTGAAATGAACAAAATGTAACAATAATAAGACATCTGGCACACACTCGCCTTTGAAAGTAGTAACCGCGCGGTCAACAATGCACGGAGACTTCAAAGCGATGCGCCGTAGGTGGAATCATAGATAAAAATTTTGGCTGGGTGTTTCTTAAAACGGGTGTGATTTCTCCAGAACTTTTAAATATACGTACAGTAGACGTGCATAACATTTTATTCCAAGCAAAAGGTTTAATAACCTTAAATTAATTTAACCCTTAACAGTTAAAACCTAAAGTTACTCTAGTTACGGTTTGCAAGTTACACAACATGTAGGCCTAGTTGTAGCAAAATGAAATGCATTGCTAAAATTTTTACATAACTTTAAAATCAGGCATTCGCGGTAAATAGTAATTTATTGTGGAAATAATGCGATAAATTTCCGATCTTACACATACGTAACATAAGGTCAATTTTATTAAATAATAATAATAATAATAATAATAATAATAATAATAATAATAATAATAATAATAATAATAATAATAATAATAATATTATTATTATTATTATTATTATTATTATTATTATTGTGAACTACATGGTCTTCATAGGAAACCAGATATAATACGAACTGTTAAGTCTCGTAGACTGCGATGGGTAGGACATGTGGCATGAATGGGGAATGAAAGACGTGCATGGAAGCTTCTTGTGGGAAAACCAGAGGGAAAACACCCAGTTGATAGACCAAGAATGAGGTGGGAGAATTAGATCAACTATGATTTAAGGGAAGTAGATTATACAGGGAATGATTGGAAAACATTAGCGCAGGATAGGGATGTATGAAGAGCTTATGTCCACACGGCCATGAACTTACGGGTTCGATATTGCCAGTGAATTTGTTAATTTTATTATTATTATTATTATTTATTATTATTACTATGACAATGCCGCAGAAATGAAGGAAACAATAATAGACCTAAGTTCGAAACCCGCCATTACGGGAAAGTTTTGTTGAACCCCTTGAAATATTTTGCGAATCCCCTGGAGGTTCGCGAACCACAGGTTGGGAAACAATGCCTTAGTTGCATACATAAACGGCATGAAGTCTGATCAGTGGGCTACAATGCATTTTACGTCACCAGTACATTAACACTACAGGATATGCATTTTGAAAGACACAACACTGAACTGGACTTTCTCTTATCTGTAGTCAGTGCGGAATGTTTGTGTGAGCGCATCGGCGCGGCGCTCTTAGAGTACGTAACCCATCCGATTGCCTTACCGTGACACGGACCTGCCGGGAGACGATGTTTAAAAGCAAAATAATTTCTTGGTTAGGTTGTGTAGTCGGAAAACCTACGTCAGAACAATAATGGAGGATAGGAATTTGGAAGAGGGAGATTGGAATGATAGAGATAAATGGGAACTGAAGACGGCAAACCTATAGGGGGGGAAAGCTGAAGAAGAAGAAGAGGAAGTTGTATAGTCAAAATGGAGGATAATATAATAGTCAGAAATATTTTCGATGGCAACCTAAGTAATAGCAGAAAGAGAGGAAAACCAAGACTTACAAGTGAATTGTCAACCATTGCATGCCGAAACCTATCTTGAAATTTCTTCGAGGGAAGCGTTATGATTAGAGCTCGGAAGTTGAGGACCTATAAAATGCCTAAAGACATATTTAAAAATACCTAAAGATATAGACAACCTTGCTGCCTTCATCCTCTGTTAGAGGTAATTTTCATAAGGTGACAACTTATTTGAAAATTTTAAGTCGAAATACAACAGTCAGGCTGTCAGTTGGCTGATGGTTAAAAGTATTCTTATAGTTTGTGAAGGTTCAATAGTTTCTCGCGAAACAAATGTGTTTGGAATGTGAAAAGTCTTTAGAATGTAAAACTAGACAGTGTTTTAAAAATATGTTGGAATGAGACAAGATTCTGCAGATCCTTAAATTATACAATTTGTATAAATGTGGTCAAAATAAGGTAAAGTTGCAAAAAATAATTAAGACCTAAAAAAAAGGCTAACAAAGGGCCAATAAAACAAAAACAAAAAAGTCGAAAAGGGACAAATAAAACCCACCATTTTCTGACCTACAACGACCCAAAGTTGCAAAAAAAAATTAAGACCTAAAAAAAGGCTAACAAAGGGCCAATAAAACAAAAACAAAAAAAAGTCGAAAATGGTGGGTTTTATTTGCCCCTTTTCGACTTTTTTTGTTTTTGTTTTATTGGCCCTTTGTTAGCCTTTTTTTAGGTCTTAATTTATTTTTGCAATTTTACATTATTTTGACCACATTTATATCATCACAATCATCATCCATGCAAGTATTAGGCCATGTGGCCTGTTACGGTCTCAAAGAGGGATTTTCCATCCAGCGCTTTTTTGGACGTCCCAGCGATCTTTTGCCTTGGGGGCAGTAGCGAAGTATGGCTTTTGGAATTCTATGAGATGGCATTAGTTGAAGATGGGCTTTCCAGTTGTTCTGCTAGTTTTGTATATGGTGAAGAATATGGAAATCAATACAAAGAAAACTAAAGTGATGGCCTTTTGTGGGAAATACCCTATACCTAGCAAAATTGTTTTGGATGATGAAATTTTAGAACGAGTAAACAGATTTAATATTTTGGGTTATAATTTAACATTTCAAGATGAAACTGATGTATCAAAGAAAATCACAAATTTTACAAAAACAATGGGGATAATTAACAGTATAATGAAACCATCTTTAGTACAGAAGAACACATTTATATATATATTATGGGACAGATATATATATTATGTTGGGCCTCGTCTTCAGACATAAAATAAATGGATTTTCCCTCAACTTCCAAACCCTACTTATGATGTACTAAGGTCATGTCCAAAAAAAAATCTGCTGTTTTAAAGTGCAAGGCATAGAAATTCAAGCCAGAATCCAGCAATGACAGCACTTTCTATGGAGCAGATATACATCCCTGCATGAGTTAAACACAGAGTGGAGTGATAGAGGTAGTGAGGGTTTTCCAATCTGCCAATACAGGAGTTGTATTAATTCCCTATGTTTAAATGAGAGATTTAGCGCTTGATTTAAGTGTCTTACAGATAATATAATTTTTTGACATGGCCTTTGTACATCACAATGCTTCTCTGGAAAATAATTCAAGGAAGGTTTTGTCATGCAATGGTTGACAGTTCCTTTGTTAGATGGTTGAATGATATGGAGGATGACTTGAGAAGAATGAATGTTAGGAGATGGAGACTTAAGGCTTTTGGAAAGGGAATGATATTATAAAAGAAGTACTATCATCTTCTTCTTCCTTGCAAGGATTAGGCAATTTTGCCTGTTCCGTCTTCAAACTGTAAGAACCGTCTCTTCCTTGGACGTCCCACATCTCTTTTTCCTTGAGATTGATAGTTATATGCTAGTGCTAGGATTCTTTCATTATTCATACGATCCAGGTGGGCTCTCCAATTGTCTTTATATTCCTCTATTTTCTCATTTAAGTTGTATATATACTCAATTCGTCTCTTATATCATTTCTTATCAGATCCATTTTTTGTGCGGCCTTTTACCCTATGAAGGAACCCCATTTTAATCGACTGAATCATACTTCTATCTCTTTCCTGTAATATCCAAGACTCACTACCGAACATTATCCCCAGTACAGCCATTATCTTATAAAAATTTAATTTTGTGTCTTTTGAAGTTTTATTGTGGAGAGTTCTATTTATTGTCCCTCATACTGATTGAAATTTGTTCAATTTGGTTTCTAAGTCTCTGCCATAGTTTATATTACATCTAAGATAACACTGAGCAACAAAAAAGAAACTTTTTTTTGTCTCAGAAAGAAAAATATGTGATTCTGATAGTATTTTTTCTCCTGAATTCAAATATGATATCGATTTTTCTCCATCATGCAAGGTTTCCGAGAGATTCCATCCTTTCAGCCAGGAACCAAGCATGTTCAGACATACTGGATTTTTTTGGAGAACTTTAAAATCGTCATATGAGATCGTTAAGATCTTCTTGAGTCAATAAATGATGTTCAGATGAACAGCTATTGTTCAAAAGTTTGGTATCACCAAAATCTGTTTCCTTCCTTCTTCTTCCTTACTTCCATCAGAATCTGAGCTCTCTGCCATCCTAAGCTCAAACATGTTTCTCGGAGGCTTTAGTATGTGCAATTCGTTCGCGCAGTGTGGAACCTGGTCTCATTGTCAGCATTGCAAGTCAGGGTACAAACCTTTTTTTTTTGGATTTTGACGTAATCCCTTTACTTTTTTGTTAAGCAGAAAATCATTAATTTAAGAAAATCCATTAAATTGGAATTGAAATAAAAAAAACTGTGGGCGATGGAGAATGTTTTCCCTGAATACATAATTTGATCACACGATAAAACCTGCATGAGTACAACTAATTGGTACTCATGAGATTAAAATAAATGTTTAGATACAACACATTGTAGATGACAATTCGATACTTGTTTTCAATATTCTGTTTTCTATTATTATTTTGGAGCATACAGGGTATTATTAGTAATATTAATATTATACTGCTGTTACTACTGATATTAAACTGTTATTATTACTCTAAATTTTCAGATAGCAGGATGGTTGTGCCCTCCCCCCAGTGATCCCGAGACAGACCCTGTGCTGTGTGATGAGCCCCAGTGTCTGGATGATGCAGACTGCATCGCAGGTTAGTTTCTATTTGAACATATCATAATCTCATGTGTTGGCAAGCTCTACACATCAGCTGTGTACAACTTCAGTTTATTTTGAGACTCGTGGTTAATTTATTATTGTTGATCTTATGATTACACATTCTTGGCAACAATTCTATTCATTTATTAGCTTTTATTATTTACATAAGTTCTAACATCACTATACCACATGAAATAACTTATTCAGATCTCAAATAGAATTTTGTAAAATACAATTTTATTCGTGTCTTTAACAAAAAAAAAAACAAAATTTTGTAAATGAGGTGGTATAGATGTTACATGAGATCATTATAAAATGTTTAATATTCTTCATTATCATCATCATGAACAATTCTGTTTTAGGCCATGTGATCTGTGATGGTAAACCTAACGAAGATGGTCTTGATCTTTCCAACCGATATTTTGGTCTTCCTTAGTCCCTATGTCCAGTTGGAGAATATTGGAACGCCAATTTTGGAAGTCTATTTCTTTCCATTCTTCTCAGATGATTATTCCATTCTTGTTGATATCTTTCTACATCTTCATCTAAATGGTACTCCAAGTTTTTCTCTGATAATAGTGTTCCTATGGTGATCCAGTCTATTTATTCCTAACAGTGAATGTAAGAAGCATATTTGGCTTACTCTAAGTTTATGAGAATTTCTTTTATTTAAAATCCAAATTTCACAAAGGCATCTAATATATATATATATATATATATATATATATATTTAACTTTTACAGGAATTAATCACTATGAGGTTTAATTTATGGTAAAATAAAATGTTTCTTACATATCATCATACAAATCTTCTAAGTAGATCGCGATTTCGAGACCATAATGGTCTCATCTTCAGTACTATTTTGCGACTGATGTTATGTCGATCGGAAGAAACTATTCTTCTTCCCTTTGTTGGTGGACCGATGAACAGAGGGAAGAAGAAGAGTTTCTTCTGATCGACATAACATCAGTTGCCAAAATAATACTGAAGATGAGATCATTATGGTCTCAAAATCGCGATCTACTTAGAAGATTTGTATGATGAGTGGTAAGAAACATTTGATTTTACCATATATATATATTTATTATTGTAGATTTTCGTGGATATAAGTATGATTAAGAAAGATTTCTTGGATTTTCCACGTTAAGGATTCAAGATTGGCCTCTGGCCATTGGCCACTCAGGTGTGTTAAAGATAAAATACCTTTATAATCTCAAGGCATATACAAGATCCCTTGCACCTCATGTGCATGAACATATTATGTAGGATGTATTAACAGACAAATTTCCAGCCAAATAAAAGAACATAAGGCTGCAATAAACTATTAAGATTTAATTTTAGGAAGTTATATTTTGAGGTTATTTTAATTATATTATTTTTAGTCTGGACATCTTACTTCAATATTAATGTTGATTTGTTCTTGAACATGCTTCAAAACAATTCTGTTTTATCCCAGTCTGGGAGAGCTGACGATAAAACAGAATTGTTTTGAAACATGTTCAAGAACAATTCAACATTAATATTGAGGTAAGATGTCCAGACTAAAAATAATATAATTAAACTATTAAGAACCTACTTAACTCTGGTGCAACATATGAAACAGAAAAGATACAAGATTGACCTCACAGGATCCGGAACTTTGGCTAAAATAGATCATGAAAAGTCAAGAATCTACAGGAAAGCAATAGCAATTGAAAAAAGATCACACTCTATGAACACCCGGGATGGTGCCTAAAGATTACCATGTCATCCCCAAAATAACATAGAAGATATCGAGAATATCATGGTTTGGCAACATAGAATGTACTCTCACATCACTATCTGTACCATCTTGCTAGGAGACTATGGTACCTAAGTATGTGAATTCCTGTACACATTCAAGTATACCGCTGCATAAAGTTAGTGGATTAGGTTGAGTGGTTCCTATGTGCAATTCCTTGGTCTTGTATTGATATTGATTTTGGAGACCCACCTTCTGTGCTTCCTTTACCAATTGTTGCCATTTTTTAACAGTTTATTAATGTGTATTTTATAAATAAATGAGTCATTTTTACATCTTACCTCATATTTCATGTTTCTTTAAACACAGGAACTAGTTTTCACGAGAACCATATCTTTCATTTTCAACCGACATTATGATTAGCAGAAGACAGAAATATACCAAATTTACTTCGGCAGAACATACAAAATATTTACAAAGACAACACCATAAATATTAAATTAAATAACAGATTTTCTAAAGAAGGAATTATAAATCGTGGTGTGAGACAAGGCTGCCCCCTATCCCCAACACTGTTTGCAATTTATATCAATGAAGTAATATGTTGCTGGAACAAGACATATAAATTTGGAATAAGAATATCAGAAAATAGAAAATTAAACACCCTATTGTTTGCAGATGACCAAATAATAATAGCAAATTCAGAAGATAATCTACAGAAAGGTCTGTATGAACTTAACAAAATTACAGAAGAATATGGTTTGAAGATATCTACAGAAAAAACAAAAATTATGGCATTTCAAGGTGTAGATCCTGTCAGAAGTAAAATTGTACTGGACAATAAAATTTTAGAGCAGGTGAATAATTTTACATATCTAGGATGCAATATCTCATATGAAGAAGAAAAGGATGTAAATGCAAAAATATCTAAATTTTTAAGAATTTTAGGGTTAATAAATTCTATCTTCAAGCCACAGTTAGTCCAAAAGCATTCAAGATTAAAAGTGTATAAAACACTGGCTCTTCCAACTCTTTTGTATGGTAGCGAAGTATGGACGTTGAAACAGAAGGATATACAGAGACTTAGATCTGCTGAAATGAGATACCTTCGGAGGACTGCAGGATACACACTACTAGATCACAAAAAAAATGAAGACATCTTAGAAGAATTACACATGGAACCTTTAGAAAACAAAATTTCTGATTATAAGTCAAGATGGATGCAACATGTTCATCGAATGGAAGATCACAGAATATCCAAACAAATGTTAAGATATCAACCTGCAGGAAGAAGAAGACCAGGACGTCCACTCAAAAGACTTTTGGATGGTGTTTCTCTTGAGGCCGAAACAGGTCAACAAATGGCCTAA
The DNA here is from genome assembly GCA_030220185.1 of Diploptera punctata. Lineage (NCBI taxonomy): Eukaryota > Metazoa > Arthropoda > Insecta > Blattodea > Blaberidae > Diploptera > Diploptera punctata. The sequence continues at coordinate 521,008 of JASPKZ010007262.1, forward strand.
ATTCGTGAATGTACTATGATGATGATGATGATGATGTTGGAATCTCCATCAATAACATTGCCATCTGGTTGTAATTTAATAAACTTTGAGATGAGGTCACATTCATCAGGAATCTCAAAATTCATGGATCTAAATTTGTTCTTCTGAATATATATCTTCTCCCAAATTGTCAATTCTTAAGGTTTTTCCAAATGTTTTAAAAGTTGGGCCTCTTTTTCAATTTTATGATTCTCCAACAAACTATGTGCTGCAATAGCTGATTTTTCAATTTCACCATTTTTAATATTTCTAAAATGTTCCTTTGTGTGAGTGTCCAAATTCCTTTTTGTTTTTCCTATGTATACTTTATTATAGTCCTTACATTTAATTTGATAAATACCAGATTTTTTGCTATCTGGGGTGTTCAATTCCTTATTAGTTATTAATAGATTACCAAGCTAAATTTATTTATCGGTGCCAATGTAATATTGAATTTCTTGAAAATTGTTTGAAATTTGTTATGTATTTCAGGATGATAAGTAATTTTCTTAAATTGTTTTCCTTTCTTTGAATCAGATTGCAGGGTAGTGTATTCTTTGAATCTTTTTTGTTGTCTGAATTTTTTAAATTTATTTATAATTATTTCTTTTCCAAAACCATTTAAATTGGCTATGTTCAAAATATTTTATATTTTATATAACCTAAATATACCTTATATAATATAATTGCAAAAAGGTACAATATGAAATCAATACAAAGAAAACTAAAGTGATGGTCTTTTGTGGGAAATACCCTATACCTTGCAAAATTGTTTTGGATGATGAAATTTTAAAGTAAATGAATTTAATTATTTGGGTTATAATTTAACATTTCCAGAAGAAGCTCATATATGAAAGAAAATCATAAATTTCACAAAAAACAACAGGGATAATTAACAGTATAATGAAACCATCTTTAGTACAAAAGAACACAAGATTACGGCTTTATAAGGTTCTCGCAAGATCAGTATTAAGATATGGTAGTGAAGCATGGACAATACGAAGAAGAGATGAAAGCCAAATGAGATGTGATTTATGCGCCATACAGCAGGCTATATAAAGTGGGACCATAAAATAAATGAGGAAATTATGGAAGAGTTGAGGTAGAATTCATTCTCCACCATATACAAAACAACCAGAACAACTGGAAAGCCTATCTTCAATGAATACCATCTCGTAGAATTCCAAAAGCCATGCTTCGTTACTGTCCCCAAGGCAAAAGATCGCTGGGACATCCAAAAAAGAGCTGGATGGAAAATTCATCTATGAGACCATAACAGGCCACATGGCCTAATACTTTCATGGCTGATGATGACGATGAAATATAGCTGTATAAGAACCTATTTTGGGTATGTAAAATTACACTCTTTACAGCCTGAAGTTTCACTGTCTCCTTACGATATACGGTAAAACCTATTTAAAACCATATGATATACTGTAAAACCTATTTAAAACCATATGATATACAGTAAAGCCTATTTAAAACCACATGATATACAATAAATACAGTAAAACCTATTTAAAACCATATGATATACAGTAAAACCTATTTAAAACCATATGATATGCAGTAAAACCTATTTAAAACCATATGATATACAGTAAATACAGTAAAACCTATTTAAAACCATATGATATACAGTAAACCTATTTAAAACCATATGCTCTAATTCATAATGGTTCTTATGCCTATGTGTGTTCTAAGTGAATGTTTATCAGGTTATATTATTTGTTGCAGAAACAATGTCAACAGAAGACAATGAAACTATAGCCGAGAGAAGCTGCTGTTATAATGGCTGTGTTAATACATGCATAAAAAGATTGGAACCTCCTATAGGTAAGTTTTCTTTTAGAATAACAGTTGCTTGATTATGATTATACCCTTATAACTGTACATCTGTACATGGGGACACGGATGTTCCCTAAAGGGTATTTTTTAACTAAAATAATTTTTAGTTGTCGGCTGCACTGGAGTATATAGTGGTTATACTCCTTGCCTCTGGTCCTGAGAGTCATGGGTTGGAAAAATCCAAGCAGCTAGTCCTCTGGGAGGGACTTTAAGCTGTGCGTCCCATGTCTGAAGATTTTTAGACTGGTATAAGGTCCTTAAGACGGAATAAAAAGGCCTCTAAGCAAATTTTACCAACCTCATCATCCTAGTGATAGCTTACTTGCCTACAAGAAGTCTCATTGGGTCAGTATGTTGGCCACATACCATTCATGACATCCATGGGAAAATAAGCATAATCTAAATTAACTTGGTCTAGTAACTCCTAAAAAAAGGAGAGGCTAAGGTTGAACACTGGGCTATGTCATTGTTGAATTTTTAGTTAATCTTATTTCCTATAGATGTCATTGAGTGACATGTGGTCAGTACATCAACTCGAAGAGATATCCAGTAGGCAACTAAGGTATTACTTGGATGGGGAAGGGCAATTAAATTTTGCTCAGAGGCACTAATTTAGGTTTGAGATTCTTTTAGGAGCCCGAAAATCTTCAGACTTGGGACCCATGGCTTTAAATCCCTCATGGAAGACCTGTTCCTTGGATTTTTCCATCCTGAAAAATCCATTGACCCTGGCAAGGTTTGAATCTGCGACCCTTGGGACTAAAGGTAAATATTAAATTAATAAAGTCAAAATATAAATTGACCTCACCTTATAAAATACAATTATTTCAACCTGGACTTGTTTCAGAAAAGTCACCACTAATAAATAATTATTAATATTTTTGAAACAATAAATTTATTAATACTTTAGCTTCAAATTATTCGAGAATATTTTTATCAAATATACATATTTTAATTAACCCTGATACACAAGGTACAAAAACAACATAAACTTTTAAAATAAATAATATCATAGAGACCATCTTCACCATTGTCATGAACAACTATGATAACTGTCCAAGCAAGAAATTTTTTTTCTATGAGATGAGGTGTAAAGTTTCCAGTTCATGTTTGAACTTTATTATTATGTTTACCTCATAGTATCACTTCCCATCTGATTTTTTAATATGGCTCTAGACCAGAGGTCCCCAAACTTTTTTGTAATAAAGGCCTTCAAGGAATTCAAATACATTGGAGTTGAGGAAGCCGGAAAGAATTTATTAGTATATTTCAATAAGAAGTAACATTATGAGGTTCTTCTTATAAATAAGGTGAGCCTGGTACATCTTACCTCATAAATATTTGTTTCATTTGACATGTTTCAATATGTTGTCCATATCGTCGTTAGTTTGTCCAGATTGTTGTCCGACATCCAGGATCAACAATATAAAAATATCAAATGGACAAATTAACGATGATATGGACATCATATTAAAACATGTCAAATGTAACACAAATATTTATGAGGTAAGATGTATCAGTTTAGGTAGAATTTTTATCACTCACTTCATATCGTTCTTCTTATTTGACTATAAATGTCAAGAAAGGGGAAGTAGAAAAATCTGCAGTGGCTGCCCATGCATGGTCTGAAAAACATCTTATCGAGAAAGAAGCTAAATTATTAAAACAAACAGAAAAACCAAAAAAAAACTTACTGTTTAGGAAAAGATCTACATTCAAAAGAGCAAAAAGAGGAAATTGATGAACTTTGAAATTCCCGGTGAGAATGACCTGGTTTCGAGGTTTTTCAGTCTGTCAATGGAAGGAGCGAAGGACAGCTCTTCAAGACGACAGAACAACGGTCGTGATTATACTGAGGATGGAACAGCAACTATGTTCCGAAACTAGTTTATAGTCAAATAAGAAGAACAATATGAGGTGAGTGATAAAAAATTCTACCTAAATGAATGTACCTCATAGTGAGAATTCCTAAAATAAGTAAGATCTATCAGGTTCACCTTATTTACCTGAAAGAGTTATTTAGCGTAAAATATGATTTTATTATTAACATAATAACCTCAACTATTGTTATTAAATGTTTTTTTTTTTAAATATTGATTCAAATATTCAACTATACTGGCAATACAACTCTTTCAACATGTAATTTTAGACACACTGTAATATAAAATAATAAACAAATCTTTACATGACTTTCAGATGTAAGACACAACCTAAGTAATAACAATATAAGCTAAATTAAATATAATTTCAGAATTAATAGGAATTAGTATATTCATGACTAGGGCTTGGAAATTGAGGAAGAATCCTTTTTTTAATCAAAATCAAAGTGGGAGGTAACACTATGAGGTATTTACATTCATGAATGAGGTGGAAAAGTTTGTAATCGCTGACGATGGGGCTAAGAAGCTCTGAAACATATGTTCGACAAAAACAACTCTAAGAGGTAAGAACGAACAGACAAATGTTTTAATTTTTAAACAAACCTCTTAATGTTACTTCCTATTGTATTTTAAAATGGAAAAAGTGATTTTATTATCTCACCTCATAAAGTTGCATGTTTCAAAAGTATAATTTTACTTCCCTATTCAGTCAAATTCCATCTTGGAGTTTAACTGAAGATGGAAGTAAAATTAAACTTTTGAAACCGGTAAGTGAAAACACTCAACTTTATGAGGTGAGATATTAAAAACATATTCTGCAACTTATTCATAAATCCCTTTTTTTATTTACATCTAAAAACGAGGCCCAACATTATATATATATATATATATATATATATATATATATATATATATATATATATACATTTTGAGTCATTGTATTCGTCCTTTTTCTTCTCTTCAACATTTTTTTGGCTTATTGGTCCTTTTTTTTAGGTCTTTATTGCTTTTTTTTTTAAACTTACCTTTTTTTGACTACATTTATACCATTTGTTTAATTCAAGAATCCACAGAATCTAATCTCAATTCAAACTTCTTTTAAAATCACTATTTAGCTTTAATTTCCAAAGACTTTTCACATTCCAAACACTTTTGTTCCACGAGAAAGTATTGAACCCTCACAAAATATCCCATTATTTTTAACCAGGCTACTGACCACCTGAACTATTGTATTTCAACTTCAAATTTTCTAAGAATTTCAATTTCAATTTCCTTCTGCAGGATAACCATTGCAGGTTTGCTGAATTCATTCTATGCAGGAAAAATCATTCATTCCAAATTCTCCAAGAACTTTCTTTCTAATGAACACAGAATTCCTTTTTCAAACTATGTTGAATTAAAAATATATACATAAAGTATGAAAGAAGCAGCATTTTCTATAATTTTTTTCTTTCACAATGCATGTTGCATTTCACTAGAATTTTGTGCTTTTTAAACATTTTTATTATATTCATTAAAAACACAATTCAAACTAAAATTATTGTTTAATTTGAATTTTTTTACATTTTTTTTTTCAGTTTTTGGGCTTTTTTAGGATATCTTTAGGTCTTTTTAAGGGTCTTTTATTAGGCATTTTATAGGTCCTCAACTTCCGGGCCCTATTCATGACTCACCTCATATTTGCAGATTTCTTGAAGACCTAAGTTTCGATACTTACGTATCATTGTCAATTCTTTTTATTCTAAATTAGAAAAAATTGACAACTTTAAGTTAGAAAGAAATGATAACGATACATAACGTATCAAAACTTAGGTCTTCAAGTAATCTACAAATTTGAGGTGAGTTGTGAATATACTAATTCCTACTAATTAAAATAAACCTCATAGTGTCATTTCCTTTAATTATTAAATAATTTCAGAAATTGATTGGCTGGAAGAATTTCGCCAAAATGAAGATTTCAACTTATTGGATGAAGAAAAATCTGAAGACATAGAGCCTGTACCAATAAGACATCATAACAAATTGATTCCACAAGCTTTAACAAAACTTCCTGGAGGATGTGTTCTTACAGTACGACAATATGAAGAACTAGAGAGCTTCAGAAAGCATTCACATGTTGAAAAGTGGTAAGTACCACTAAAATCTTGCATTTTTAAAATAAAATAAAAAAAATCATATCACTGTAGTCAAGGCTGTTGCCACTCTTGTATTGGCCCTTATTTTTTAAATTTTTATTTTCATCTGGCACTAATGTTACATTTATATATATATATATATTCAAACAATATAATCCTCAAAAACCCTATCATTACTTTCAGGACCAAGTGCACATAGGCTCACTAATGATGCAGGATAAAGCAGGAAATTCCAGTTACTATTCAGTTCAATACCTCCTGGATTTTATCAAATACCGTAATCTAAAGATTAAAATTTATAATGAAAATGTTGTCTACGATGCTTTAAGGTTAGGAAACATTTTCCTCTAGATTAAAGGAAGAGAACAAGCTAAAAATATTTGAAAGCTGGATACTAAGATGAATTTCAGTCCCATAAGGGATGAGAACTGAGAATGGTTGGAACTTTGAAATGAGGAATTTCATGATTCATATCCCTGTCCTAATGTTATCGGAATCATTAAATCTGGGCTGGTCATATAGCTTGAATTAGATAGCTTCTCTGTGACAATAATAATAATAATAATAATAATAATAATAATAATAATAATAATAATAATAATAATAATAATAATAATAATAATAATAATAATAATAATAATAATAGATAGATAGATAGATAGATAGATCATCAGTTGATTAATGTCTTTGACATCATGCGATTCCTAATAGCCAATTTTGTAAGTCCATCGAATCTCCTGGTTGTAGATGTTTCTCCTTCATGTATAAATATATTCCCTGACTCCAGGAGGTTTTAGGTCTTCCTCTGTCTCATCTTCCCTCAGGTCTCCATTCCAAAACTCATTTTGGTAGCCAAATCCTCTTCCATTCGCTGGACATGTCCATACTACCTTAACTGCTGAGTTTTAATCTAATAGCAACGTATGGATACCGCCAAAAAATATGTAATGTGAAGACCTACCACGACCCTAACTCAACATCTCTATGTGAACGTTGTAAACTATCCTGTAATCGTTACCACATTACAAATGTATCACTGACTTTATATTCTTCTTCTTCTTCTTAGACTAGTTTTGGAACCATTTTCGGTCCCATCATCAGTATTTCCACAACTGTTGTTCTGTCATTCTGAAGAGCTCTTCAGGACAACAAAACAACTAGACTAGACAACCGAAACTAGTCTAAGAAGAAGAAGAAGAAGAATATGAGGTGAATGATAAAATTGTACATAAAAAATATTAACATGTATGCATTCAACAATCAATATGAAAAGATATCCCTTAAATATGGTCATAATGTATATTCAACTATTTCAATATAAAGTAAGGAATAAAAGCAATATATCTAAAATATATGCTAAAATATTAATTATTACATAAATTCATAGTTATCAAAGTGTAGTCAGGCATTTATAATATCACTTGAACTAATTAACTAATTTTCTGGCACTATTGAACCTGTAAGTTCATGGCTATGCAGACAAAATATCTCCATACATCCCTATCCTGAGCTAATATCTTCCAATCATCCCCTGCATAATTTACCTCCCTCAAATAACAGTTAATGTTATTTTCCCACCTCATTCTCTTGGTCTGCGTATTAAGCGCATATCCTCTGATTTTGCAACAAGGAATTTCCAAGCCCCTCTTTTATTCCCCATTCATGTCACATGTCCTGCCCATTGCAGTCTACAAGACTTAAGTGTTCCTATGACTTCTGATTTCCCACAAAGATCATATAGCTCCTATTATGTAGTCTTTTCCATTCATCTATCTGTTCGTGTCTCTTGGTTCCAAAGATTTTTCTAAGAACTTTAATCTCAAATAATCGTAATCTTTTCTCCTCCCTTAAAATAAGAGTCCATGTTTTGAATCTACATAATATAATTGGTAAAATAACAGTTTTGTTCATTTTTAGTTTAACATTCTTTTTTTGAGAAGTTAGAATGAAAAGAGTCCCTGTAATGTAAATAGCATGCATTTCCAGAATTGAGCCCATTTCTAATTTCTTTCTGCCCCTCATTCCTATTTTTAATTACTGTTCGTAGGTATTTGAAAGTAACTTTTTCAAAATTGTCCTCATTTATCACTGACTGTTAGTTTCCATTACATTTCTACATATGACCTTATATTTGGTTTTATTGATGTTTACTTCCAGCCTCAATTTCTTAGTATTACTCATCATCATTAATACAATCCATCCATAGTAATTCTGCCTGAGGGCAGGTCCTTCATTGCAATCATAGCATTTTCATGCTATGCTTGCAGCTTTACTAGGGAATTGTAGGTGTGGTAGCTTCCCATTGCTTTCCACACCAGTGAAGGATGATGATGATGAAGATGATAATGATAAGGATGAAGATAATAATGATGGCCATATGATTTCGGGGACCGCTTGGGCCTTAAAGTTTTCCTGACATTCGTCTTACAGGTGAGGAAAAACCCCGATAAAAACCTCACCCAGAAAAACTGCCCCGACCGGGGATCGAACCCGGGCCCGCTGCGTGACAAGGCAGCACGCTACCTCGAGACCACAGCGGTGGACCATTAATACAATAGTACATCAAAAAAAGTTTATACTGTAATACTGTAAAAAGAAAGAATAGTTTAGATTCATGAATGAAGAATAACTGTATCTTGTGAAAAATATCACATTCGAAAAAACCAACAAGGGATATGATTAAACTAGCAAAAAATTTGAGACTTCTACAGAATGTAGAGGGTAGATATATGTTGCTTTTATGAAGATAAGAATGTGTGTTTTTCACCTCCCTGCGACTCTTTTGTTATGACATGTTTCTGAGAATCTTTAAATAGTAATGTGCCTCCAGGCTTTCAACTGGTCAAGTTCATGCTGTTCAAATACATACTAACTTGCAATGTAACTTGCTGAAATTTATATAGTTGCTTGCAGCTTAACCTGGGAAATTCTGGACATAATTATTAAATTATGGAAAATATTATGTAACAGATATAATATTAATTTTTTAGGAATTTATTAAACAAAGTACACTTTTAAAAAAATAACAAAGAACAATATTCAAGAAATTCACATATCATCCATAGATGCACCATAAGTTTCAAATATTTTTTTTTTATTTCAACATAGAATTGGCATTGAAAAACACTTCAGCATCATAGATTAATTAGATCCAACAGAAATGAGAAAGTAGAAGAAGAAAACACATCAGGGATTTATCATAAGTAATGCCACGAGTGATTTCCAATTTATCTAGAGAATTTGGAAATCAAAAGTGGCATTTGTTAGGACTATTTAACGAATAAAATTAAGCTGTATACTCACAAATCATTATTTAACTATAGTTATTTTAAAATATTTATATATTTAATGTAAACGGCAGTGTTTGAAAACAAATGAGAAACGATTGGTACACTTCATTTGCTTCTTTTGTTCGATCACTGCAACCAGATCATAATATTATTTATTGCCAAAAGATCACAATGTTGTAAGAATGAACCCTAGTGGAGAAATTTATAACCAACGTTATAGGTATTAATTAATTTCTGATGTCCTATGATGTAAATATGTCAATTATATTTTTCTGCATCATTTCTTGGAAAAATAATTTGTTTAAGAAAGTGCAAACAGTGGTTTCTTTTTTTTTTTGTGGTATAATCAATTGTTACAAATGTTTTTATATTATCTCTCGTATGCGCTACGTGTTGACATTCATGCACTATATATGCAATCTGGTAGCCGTATTTCTTAGAGAGTCAGTCACTGCAAAATAATGCTATGGCCTATTCAGAATGTTAAAAGGAGGTGCTTTCTTTATTATGATAAGCTTTAGTAGGTAAATTTTAGGCGAAACACGACTGTGATTGGTTGTAAATAAAAAAATCATTGAAATGTGATTGGTCCTTGACTCCCATTTGGGGCATGAGTTAAATAGTCATATTAAATGCAGGGAATGTGAGAAAGTCTACATAGGGAAAGCAAAGAGAAATTTAAAAGCCAGAGTGAAAGAACATTTCAGAAATGTCAAGAAAGGGGAAGTAGAAAAATATGCAGTAATAGTCCATGCATGGCCAGAAAAACATCTTATCAACAAACTGCTACATTATGAAAACAAATAGAAAAACCCAAAGAACTCACGGTTTGGAAAAAAATCTGCATTAAAAAATAAAGGAAAAATTAATCAACTTTGAAATTCCCAGGGAAAATCATTTGATTTTGAGGTTCTTCAGTCTACCAACAGAGTGAGCAAGAGGCGATTCTTCAGGACAACACAGCAATGGTTATGAAAATACTGATGATGGAATCAAAGAACGATCCGAAACTAGTCTAAGAAGAAGGATAATATGAGGTGAGGTAATAAAATTTCACTTAAATACAATATTATTTACAGTTAGTACCAGTACCTCAGATTAGTATCTTATGGCAGGCAATGCATATTTTCTATATTTTAAACTGAAGTACCATTTAACATAATAATACAAATATAAAATATTCTGCATTTATAAAAAAAAGATCATCATGTAGGAACTGCATAAACAAAGAAAATTTCTCAGCAAGTAAAATTTATGATTGGATTTTGCTAGTTTACATAATATGTATTTCTTTTGTTAACTCTTAAATTAGAGAAACTCAATTTCTAATGGTAACTTATTTACACATGTCAGACTGCAGTGAAAACAAACCATGCAGAACCATAAGTTATTACGTAATGCATATTATTATATAATTTGACACAAATTTAAATAATTTCTTTTGATTTATTTTTTCCACGATTTTATTAAAATATTAAACAAATTAAACCAATGTATCTTGTAGAATACATTGCCAATTTAAAGCTTAATTAAATTGTAGGGTACCACTTATAAATGCATGCAATGAAGCAAACAGGTGGCTGCTAGAGCAATTTTTTAAATTTCATGTTTCAAGTAAACCTCCACTTTTAATTCGGATTTTTGCTGATCTCTGAAGAATACCTTCCTTGTTTTATTTCAATAATTTATACTGAGTTTCGTTGTAAAATAAAATTATTATAACCACTTGAGCAATTTTCATATATTCATTTCAGGAGAATTCCTAGACCTGTTCCTAATGGTCCAATTTTGTTGGTTAATGAACTCAGCCTTTTCTTAATTGATTTCTATAACAGACTAACAGACACACACAAATATATATATATAAATTTTGAATAAGAAAGTTTTCTTGGGTTTTCCGCGTCTTGGATTCAAGTTCGGCCCCTGGCCACTGACTCCGACGTTTCGGCATGATCCCACATGCCATTATCAAGGAATGATGACCTTGAAAACCCAAGAAAACTTTCTTATTCATGTTGATCATCATTAGAAGCCTTACTGGCTTTATAAAGTAATGTTAAATTCCCAATAAATGTCTTCTTAACTAAGAAGCCGCCATTTGCAAAGATAGAAACAATGGTTTCAAAAGCATTTGGCAAGAGGGAATTACAACGTATATAAGAGAAAAATTTGCATCTATATCGTAACTTGCCTCGGTAGCTCAGTTGGTAGAGCATTTGGCCCGGCAAGCCAAAGGTCCCGGGTTCGAGTCTCGGTCTAGGCGAAAATTTTTCTCTTCAAATATTTCTTATTCATACTTATATCCGTGAAAATCTGCAATATAACATATAAATTTTGCTACTAGACATAATTAGACAAGATCAATTTTTTTTAAAATTCTCAATAGCTTTACTCCTTCAAAATTCACTAAAAACCCCATACATGCATATTTATGCAATTATTCTAGTTATCTTAAATGTTGATGATACATAAAATTAATTTACAGCAATTACGAGGCGTGTTTTTAAAGTAAGTTCCAAAGGCTGTAGTAATTAAATGGGAAGATATTTACAAACCATTTTTATTGCATTGTATTCCCCACGCTTTAATTACTTTTCAATGTAATCTTCACCATTATTGAGGCATTCATCGGGTAGGGGCATAAGTTTTTCTATACCTCATTGTAGAATCCACCCTCCTGCGATGTGAACCATTCCAGTACTACTGTTTTCACTTCAACGTCACCATCAAAAACATTGGCCACTGAGGAACATCTTGAGGTGCAGGAAGACATGAAAGTCACCCGGAGCCAAATCCGGGCTGCAGGGGGGATGGTCAATTTGTTCCCATCTAATTTTGGTGATGAGATTTTGGGTGTCACGAGCTGTGTGTGGCCGAGCGTTGTCATGAAGAACACATCTCCGTCGGTCAGCATCCCACGTCTTTCGTTCTGAATTGCGTGACGGAGTTTCTTCAAGGTCTGACAATAGGTTTCTCTATTAATGTTTTCACCCCAAGACAAGAATTTGATGAATAGGAATCCTTTTCTGTCCCAAAAACAGTGCACATGATCTTGCTTGTTGACATGGTTTGTTTGAATTTCTTTTTCCTTGGCAATGCAGTGTGCCTCCATTCCAAGCACTACTGCTTCGATTCAGGTGTCATGTGAGATGAGACACCCAAGTCTCATCACCTGTCACGATATGGTCAAGAAACTCATAGCCTTGTTCACTGTAACGTGTGAGAAAGCTCAATGCATTGGAAGCTCGTTTGGTTTTGTGTTCCTCGGTGAGCATCTTGGGTACCCATCATGAGCACAATTTTCGATATTGTAATCAATCTGTCACAATTTTGTAGAGAACACTCCTTGTCAATTGTGGAAAATTCAAGGAAAGCGAAGAAATTGTGAACCCTCCTGTATTCACGAATCTTTTCATTGGCAGCACGCACCAAATCATCATTGATCGAAGATGGCTGACCAATACACTATTCATCGTGCACAGAGACGTGGCCATTGTTGAACTTCCTAACCCATCTCCTGACCATTCCACCACTAAAGGCATCTTCACCATACACCTCACAAAGTTGACGATGAATGTCAGCTGGTTTGATGTTTCTCGCATTCAAGAAATGGATAACAGACCGTATCTCACAGTCGGCGGGCGGGCGGATGCTCAGTCACTTTAAACATTTCAACTGAACACAACAAACCTCTCACATGGACTGAAGCTCTGAAACTGCATGTCCAGCTTGCCTGAGGACTGAAGAAGAAAACACACATGCGCAAAATTACGATTGCAGCGATGCAATGGCTATAATTGAAAATGGAACTTACTTTAAAAACACGTCTCATAATTACAACCAATTGGACGACATTATGCATCAACTGGCTATGCGTCATTATGTAAATTTGAAGAAAAATATGTTTAAAGTTTAAGTCAATCTTTACTTTTTATTGCAGCACCAAATTAACAGTACTGGATATTGCATGTTATTTTCCTTGTTTGACAGTTATGCATCAACAATCTAAGAGCAGGAAGATTTGGCGCTTAGTTGCATGATGTAAAATTTAGATTAATATTTATGAAGGTCTGGTTTCATAGCATCATCATGAACAAATCCATTTTAAGCCATGTGGCCTGTGACAGTAAACATAACGAAGATGGTCTTGATCTTTCCACCGATGTTTTGGTCTTCCTTGGTCGCTATGTCTAGTGGAGTGTATTGGAATGCCAATTTTGGAAGTCTATTTCTTTCCATTTTTCTTTGCTTTAATAATAAGATTATATTTAAAGATTTGACACTAAAATTATGCATACACTTGCTTCATGAGCCAGTGCAACAGATCGCACCAAAATCTCATTTCTTTTTTAATGGCACTTAGCCAGTTGGTGCATAACATCGTCCAATTGTAAAAGATATGCAGATTCTTGATTCTAGTGCCTCATTCCTCTCTATAAATTGTGAAATTCCCTAAAATGTGAAATTTCTGTTTCAGTTTTTGTGATAAAGGTGGAGTGTCCTGTGAGGTTACAAGGAAGAATCTATCTCAGAGTGATGCATCATAACGTTTGTACTCTATGTCTGTATTTGTACTTATATGTGACACTTCTACAGAAAGTGGCAAAAAAAACTTTAGAAAATTATACAAAGTATGCGGGACAGGAAGTGAGCAAGGTACGGTACAGGCCTCTCATTAAGAACCAACCAACTTCAGTTTTTTTATTTATTTTCTTCAGATGCGAAAGATAAATTCTATGACAGTTTTCTTTATAATTTTCATCAATTGGAGAGCCAAATTATAGGATATATTTTATATATAAAATTCCATTCCTCCATTTCATTTTTTTTATGATTTCATTGTATTCCTATCAGCCTCAGTACTTTGTGCTGAGTACTGAAACAGCTGCAATGAATTTGTATTAAAATAAATATGAAAATAGTATAAAACTTTAATAGTTTTATTTTATTTTATTCTCAAATTAAATAGTATTCCTACCGGATTGAATTAGTGAAGTCAAAGAATATAAAATTTTAATTATTGTAAAATCTTTGCCACTTTCATTCAAGTAGTGTCACCACATTCCAATCAGCTAGATTTTTTTTATTGAAATAATGAAAATAAAAGTTAATTTAATTGAGGGGTATTCAGAATGCTCTGTACTGCTAATATTTAAAAGATGGTTATAAAGTTCATGTTTCTCATAATTTATGCATACAAGTATGAAGAAACTTTTTCTGATCATTTAAAAAAGTAATTGTAATTTAACACATTCAGTACCAGGCACTGAGCAGGTCATTTAAACCCACAGACCAGCCATTTAAATACCCCAGCTACCCTTTTCGTGGCACTTCAGAAAATGGGCCATTATTCACAAAACTATTAGTTCTAGAAAATTCAAATTTTGTACATACCTAAAGGAGATATCCTAGTAGGATTTGATGGTGAAATAACTTGGGTGATTGACATCACATGGTATCGGTGTATCAATTTCAGGAAGTGGAAGTTCATCTTCACTTTCACTTTGTGAATCTTCTAATTCAGGAATCAGTTCATCACCTGAATCATCATTATACAAAGTATTCACTAATTCTTCTTCAGTGAGATATTTTTCTTTCACCATGGTTTCACTCACGCACAAACAACAGCGCGATAACAAGAAACATATACGACTGCATTGGAGCCTGGAGGCAAGTTTGGGTGAACGAATTCCATGTGTTGTTTGTTTTAAAAATAAAAGGGGATTCACCAAGGTTAAACGTGTCAAATGGGAATAGAAAATGTACATTTACATGCCATCTATGATCTCCAAGACATACTAAGCCAACATAATATTTAGGCGCCGAATATAAACGTGGTTTGTTCGCGCCTGCTCTAAAACGAGTTAACTGACCGATGGCCGCATACACGATAGTCTCTTTAAACGCCTTAACTGGTTTACGGTACTGAATGTGTTAACATAGGATTTTTTATGTGTGGTTTCATTACATAATAAGATTTATACTCACAACATACAGTATATATTTTACTATATTTTCAATATAATTTTATATAAAAATTATCATTCTAACAAGGAAACTGTCAACCATTGCATACCGAAACCTACTTGAAATTTCTCCCAGAAAAGCATTCTGATGTACCAAGATCTTGTCCAAAAAATTATCTGCTGGTTTTTTATTGTAAGGCACAGAAATTGAAGCCAAAATCCAGCAATGGCAACCCACTGTGCGAAGCAGATGGACTCCCTACATGAGTAAAGTGGAGTGGAGTGTAGCAAGATGCGGCATATGGGCAGGTTGCCAGGGTTACCCAATTCATCAAGTTAGGATTTGTATTACTTCCCTATAGTTTAAATAATCCACCGCTGTGGTCTCGAGGTAAGTGTACTGCCTTGTCACGCAGCAGGCCCGGATTTGATTCCCAGTTGGGACAGGCTCCTAGATGAGGTATTTTGGGGTTTTTCCTCACCTACAAGACAAATGACAGGAAGCTTAGGGCCTAAAGGTCCCCAAAAATCATCCGGCCATCATAATCATCCTTATCATTATTATCATCATTCTTTACTGGTGTAGAAAGCAATGGGAAGCTACAACACCTATAATTCCCTAGTAAAACTGCAAAGCATAGCATGAAAATATTATGATTACGGTGAAAGACATGCCCTCGGGCAGAATTACTATGGATGAATGGATGGAGTTTAAATAAGAGATTTGGTTAAGTTATGTAGGTAGGAAATAACACTATGAGGTTTATTTTAATTTATGTTCAGTTGTTTTTGACTCACCTCATACTTCTTAACTCCCTCGCAGACTTGAGTTTCTTCACTGCATTTGTGACATTCTCAGAGCTGTATCACATTCACAACTGACGTCCAACAGCCTCCTCTCCTGCAGACTGACCTCCGCATCATGTAATGGCTGACCGATAAACTTCCAAATCAATCCCCTCTCACTGGGTTCCCAGTAATAAGGAGAGGAGGTTGATTTGGAAGTTCGTCGGTCAGCCATCAGATGGAGTGGAGGTCAGTCTGCAGGAGAGGAGGCCATTGGACGTCAGTTGTGAACGTGATACAGCACTGAGAATGTCACAAATGCAGTGAAGAAACTCGAGTCTGCGAGGGAGTTAAGAAGTATGAGGTGAGTCAAAAACAACTCAACATAAATTAAAAGATATTTGGTGCTGGATTTCAATGCCTTGCAGCTAAAAGTGGCAGATAAATTTTTGGACATGACCTTGGTATATTACAAAGCTTCTCTAGGAAAAATTTCAAGATAGGTTTCGGCACATAATGGTTGAAAGTTCCCTTGAAAGAAAAATATCTGTTTTAAATTATGCACAGAGAATGTTCAAGCATTCACTCAAAATATGAAATATTTTTGAGTAAAAATGTACTCTATGTAGGGTGAATAAAAAATATGAGAACGAACTTCAGGAGGTGATTCCTGACATGAAAAGAAACACACAAGTTCATTGATAGATTACAATAGGAAGTAACATTATGAGGTTCTTCTTCTTCCTTTCCAGGATTTTTCCTGTTCCAGTCTCAAGTCCATCGTTTTCTTGGCTGTCCCAAAGATCTTTTTCCATGTGGTTTGTAGGTGTTGATCTTTTTGGGTAATCTTGTATTGTCCATTCTGTCTAAATGTTCTTTCCATTGATATTTGTGCTCTTCTAGTTTATCGACCATTGAAAATATCTCCAGTTGATTTCTTCTTGATTCATGGTGTAATCTATCCATGCGTGTACATCCATTTACAGATCTTAAAAATTTCATTTAAGTGGCTTGAATGTGTGAAATATATTTTTTTGTAAGTACCCAAGATTCATATCCATATAAAAGAACAGGAACAGTCATAATTTTATAAAACCTGAGCTGAGTTTCTCTTTGAGTCTTCTTAATAAATAAAATGACCAGATTCACCTTCTTTATTAAACAAATTTATATCGAGATTTATCTGCAAATGGATGATAGGAATTAGTACTGGAACATTACTTTTCTATGTTACAAAAAATGTTCCATGTGGTACCCATGGAATTCAGTGCAAGAAGCATTCCCATGTCACATCAAAGATTGTCTCACTATTTCGAATACATCATGCTGTTGCCGAATGTCTTCACAGGCTACACAGATATGTTGTTCAATAATCTGTACATTAGGAACTGACTCAGCATACACAAGTAAAATTCAAGTGGGTTTAGTTCTGGTGATTGATCTAACCGAGCACAAAGGCCTCCTCATTCTATCCATCTTTGGTAAGATGATGCTGATGTGTTCACGGTGGAAGTAGGCTGGTGTTCTATTATGCATCAGCCACATTCCCTGTCGTATTACAAGAGGCACATTCTCCAATAAAAGAGGTAGAATATTCTGCAGGAATTCCACATATCTCTGTCTTTTAAGGCATTATGGTAAAACAAATGTTTTAAGTAGGTGGATGCCAATATTCCTTGCACAAACATTGATGATGAACTGTTCCTGATGCAATGATTCAACCATTCCCCAAGGATTTTTTACAGCTCACAGATAACAGATTGTGAAGGTTTATGATGACAGAAATCATTGGAGCCATCTAACTTCAGAAATATTTATTTCCAGACTATGTTGATAAGAGTTTATTTGAACTATTATAAGAAATATCACTATGAGATTTATTTTTAAATTTTATATAAAATTCTTTACACCTCACCTCATATCCTGTCTTCTATTTAGACTGATTCATAACCTTAACGGTTAAATTTTCAATATTTACACTACGATATTCTTCGTCCAGGTGCATTGCCTCTTACTCCATCTGTTTGTGGATCAATGAACCTTCCAATCAAATCAACTTCCCTGGGAATGATGATCTTGAAGAAGATTTTCGGGCTGTAGGCTGTAGTTGTGAGGCTTGTAGTTTCCCGACGTTTTACCAGAGACTGCATCTGGCATCCTCAAGGGTTGTCTTGAGACTGTTCTCAAATCGTCGTATATATCTGTAGATTTCCTCCCCATAGAGGTGACTAATGTATTGACGTAGACTTTCATGGCCGGAGTTACTATGATGATCTTGAAGAAGATTTGGATGCCAGACGCAGTCTCTGGCAAAATGTCGGGGAACTACAAGCCTCACGACCACGGCCTACAGCCCGGAAATCTTCTTCAAGATCATCATAGCAACTATGGCCGTGAAAATCTATGTCAATACATTCCCTGGTAATTTCAAAATTCATTCATTTTTCTTTCTTAGTTTTTTAGTGTGGAAAAATTAATGAATTTTGAAATTCCCAGGGAATTTGACTTGATTGGGAGGTTCATTGGTCCACCAACAGATGGAGTAAGAAGCAATGCTCTTGGATGACAGAACATCGGTGATGTAACTACTGAAGATGTTACGAAACCAGTTAAATAGAAGAAAGGATATGAGGTGTGGTGTAAAGAATTTTATTTTAAATTTTAAAAAACTTGATTGTTCTGTTTCATGTCAGGAATCATCTCCTGAAGTTTGTTCCCATATTTTGTTTTTATTCACTATGAATAATAATAATGTAATCTGCCTCACAGTCACAACTAAGGATGCCTAGAGATGAAGAATAGTATCATTTTGGTTAGACAGTCACATTTGTGTGTTTTAAACAGAGATCTGAGAGAACTAAAAAGGAGAAAATAAATTATACTGGGGCTTAGAATAATTGAGATGATTTTTTTTTTAGAATCCAATATCTAAAAATACTTTCTGCTATGGATATCTTATTTTGCAAAGATTTAAGCAAATTGTCATCCTATAAATTTATGATGGCATGCATGCTAGTTTTAAATTTAAAATATTTATAATCTTGATTACACGTCTTCCGAGCTATGATCCAGTTGTAGTGTAAACAAACCAGATGTATGACTGAATTTTCATTGACTGAATAATGGTTTTTACTTTTAAGCATGTAGTTCATTCTCTAGCTCAAAATAAAGGAATATATATATATATATATATATATATATATATATATTATCTAGCACATGTTTACATAAGTTATATGTGAGCATCTTAAAATATATAATTACAATTTTAATAGATTAAATAAGCCTTTTTATTTTAATATTTTAAAATTTACAATAGGAAGTATCATTAAGAGGTTTATTTAATAATCAAGATATTTGGTCTGTTTATTCTTACCTGTTATGGTTGTTTTTGTTGAACATTGAAATTGCTGAAGGTGGGGGGCTCAGAAGCCTTGAAACGTATGTTCAACAAAAATAAGAATAAACAGACTGAATGTCTTAATTGTCAAATAAGCATTGTTTTATTCTTATGCATGCACATTGCAGAATACGTTGGAATTTCAGTTGTTTCAAAATTATAACAATTTTTTAAACATTGGAAACATTGCAAAGCATTTGAAAAGCAGAGAAAAACAATTATTTTGAATACCGTATATTAATATCCTACACTGAGGATGTGGTGAAAATAACAACAGAATTTACAGGTGAATCAGCATGGAACATAAATTCTGCTCATACCGGTATTGAAATTGTACCGGTAAATAAAGGTTAACTATTGACATCATGGAAAAAGTGTAAAAGTCTAATTAGGTAGGCCCATAATAATTGTCATAAGTAAATAAGAAATGAGAAAGTTTATAATTATTGGTACCATCTTATGTTGTACTCTGTCTCATTTCCCTTAAAATATTATGTTGCTTAAGAACAATGTTTCTATCATACACAATTTAGTCATATGGCAGTTAAAAGTAACACAATGATTTCTCCAATGGACTGTGCCAGCAGAATAATATGTTATGCAAATTTGTTTACATTACAACTGGAACTTAGCTTGGAATTAGTATTAAAAACTTGTATAAATGATACAATAACTACCAATATTGTTATTAATAAATTACTTGATATCTGAAAAGTGATTTAAAACAGATATCTGGTTTTAAAAAATGCAACTTATTACAAATGATCTGTTTGATGTGGGATGCGCCGTAGCGTAGTGGTTAAGGCACTGCACTACAAGCCGGAAGGTTGAGGGTCAGGATTTTTAAACTGACCCAAACCCTCTGGTGGCACTATGGTCCTGGGGTCGACTCAGCCTCTAACGGAAGTGAGTACCAGACACTTGTTCTGGGGGTAAAGGCAGCCGTTATGCAGGGCTGACAACCCGGCTGACATCAAGTGCATAATTGTCTAGAAACAAGTGGGAGCCTTAACCTCCTACTAACCCAAGGGTCTCCTGAGGCCTGTCGTGGGATCACTTTACTTTTACTGTTTGATGTGGATAAATATTAAATATTTTTTATGATAGTAGGAGAAGTTTCTTATTGATAATATTATGCTTAAAGGATAAGAGTTTACATAACAAGGCAAGAATGAAAATCAACAGTGCTTAATATGAAAAGAAAAGTGAAAATCATAGAGTGACTATTGCAGATCAATAGCATACTTAATGTATTGTTTTATGTGTTAAATACAAGTTTATTAAATAGGTTCAAAGAGAATTTTGATATGTGTGTGGTGTGCATAATGTATCGAAACACAATTTTATGGAAATATATTCCGTATTAAAAAAATGTGTAGGAGGTCATAACAGAAATGTAATGCAAGGATCAATCATATGTTTTTTCACACTTTACCTCATATTTTAAGTTTCTTTAAACACGGGAACTAGTGTTCAAGAGAAGGATCTCTCTCATTTTCAACCGACATTATGACTACCGGATTTTCGTTGGAATCTCCATCAATAATGTTGCCAACTGGTGTTGATTTGGTGAACTTTGAGATGAGGTTACATTCATCAGGAATCTTGAAATTCATGGATCTAAATTTGTTCTTCTGAATATATATATCTTCTCTCAAATTGTCAATTCTAAAGGTTTATCCAAATGTTTTAAAAGTTGGGCTTCTTTTTCAATTTTATGATTCTCCAATAAACTATGTGCTGCAATAGCTGATTTTTCAATTTCAAATGTACATAGGAAAAAACAAAAAGGAATTTGGACACTCGCACTACAGAACACTTTAGAAATATTAAAAATGGTGAAATTGAAAAATCAGCTATTGCAGCACATAATTTATTGGAGAATCAAAAAATTGAAAAAGAAGCCCAACTTTTAAAACATTTGGCAAACCTTTAGAATTGACAATTTCGGAGAAGGTATATATATTCAGAAGAACAAATTTAGATCCATGAATTTCGAGATTCTTAATGAACGTGAACTCATCTCAAAGTTCATCAAATCAACACCAGATGGCAACGTTATTGATGGAGATTTTTTATTTTATTTATTTATTTATTTAACATCCATTAGAGCATCGTAGATGCTTTAGGACATGTCCAAATTATAAACAGCAATATAAAATATAACACATACATACATAAATACATAATAAAACCAATTTACATTGCAACTAAAATACACCATAATATTAAGGGGCAGCACTTTCACGAGAAAGGATAGCAATATGATTCCAATCAAATATTACAATTTTAAATTTAGGTATTCACCCATACTTGACAATTAACTATGATTTGAGGGAAGTAGATTATACAGGGAATGATTGGAAAGCATTAGCTCAGGATAGGGATGTATGGAGAGCTTATGTCCGTGCGGCCATGAACCTACGGGTTCGATAGTGCCAGTGAGTAAGTAAGTAAGTATTCACCCATACTTAATGGTATGTAAGACAATAAAATATTCTTTACAGCAAGTTTAAATTGTCTGCCCGTAAAAAGTTTAATATTGGAAGGGAGATGATTATATAGATTGATACCTCTATGTGATAGGCTGTTAATACTTCTGGTAAGCTTGTGACAATTTAGGTGTATAAAAATATAAATATAAAAATAATAATAAAAATTATTGACTGAACAAGTCAATAATTTAAATATATTATTAGATATTCTAGTGTTATGTCCATGTAAATCTGAATTTATTTTGAAGAGTTAAAATTTTTTTATGAATAAAGCAAACTGATTCTAAAATGTAAATACAAGGAACAGATAATATTTTGAGTTCTTTGAAGAGTTTCTTACTTTCTGTTCAGATTGGTGCTTTCTTAATGATTTTAATAATTCTTCAATTCCAACGAAAGTAGTCATAATGTTGGTTGAAAATGAGAGAGATCCTTCTCTTGAAAACTAGTTCCTGTGTTTAAAGAAACATAAAATATGAGGTAACATGTGAAAAAATGACTCATTAATTTACGAATTAAGAACCTCATAATGTTATTTCCCATATTTAACTATGGACATATGTGGTGTGTTGGTGAAAGACCAATTGCTTGCCCCCAGCCCTCTCTTGACTTATTTGTGTAAGGATTTGATAATGACAGTGTCTATTCACAGAAAACCAGGAACATTGATGATCTGAAAAGAAAAATTACTCAAGATTTCAATGTAACATTCTTCTTATATAATAATGAACACGGACTGAATTGTATCACTATTATGAGAGATCTTTCAGAAAAAGTTTAGATTACCTCGACTAATGAATTTTTCTAAGTTCTACAGAATCATAGTGCGCACATGTGAAAGCTTAAGGAACTTCCAGAAGATGGGGGACATATGTGTGAAATTGATATGACCAATCTCCACAATAAATTCCCAAACATATTTATAAGAAATGGATGTACACCAACTTCCCCCTTCCTAACCAAACAAAATTAATTACATGCATATTTAATTAAATAAGTAATACCTCATAGTTAAATTTGAAGAGAAAAATTTTCACCCAGACCGATTCTCGAACCCGGGACCTTTGGTTTTCCGTACCAAATCCTCTACGATCTGAGCTAGCGGGGCAAGTTCCAATAATCTAGATGCAAATTTTTCCCTTATATACGTTGTAATTCCAGCATGCCAAATGCTTGAAACCTTGGCTTCTATCTATGCATATGGTGGCTTCTTAATTAAGAAGACATTTATTGGGAATTTAAACACTACTTTTAAAAGCCAGTAGGGCTACTATTGAAGTTTTCATTACTAATTTAACATTTCTCACTGAAGGATAAATTATATTTGAAGAGAAAAAATTTTGCCCAGACTGAGACTCGAACCCGGGACCTTTGGTTTTTCGTACCAATTGGGAATTACAACATATATAAGAGAAATATTTGCATCTAGATTGGAACTCGCCCTGGTAACTCTCAGTTGGGAGAGCATTTTATACAGAAAACCAAAGGTCCTGGGTTCGAGTCTCAGTCTGAGCGAACATTTTTCTCTTCAAATTTAATTTATCTTTCAATAAGAAATGTTAAATTAATAATGAAAACTTCAATACCTCATAGCGTTAATTTCTAAAAAGTCAATTACATGCATATTCATGTCATAATGGCGGTTGAAAATTAAAGGGATTGACCTTTTGAAAACTGCAGTTCCGTGTTTAAGAAAACATAAACTATGAGGTAAGATGTAAAAATGACTCATTAATTTATGAATTAACCTCATAATGTTATTTTTCATATTTAACTTTGTACATGCATATTATTTAATGAAGTGTAAAATAACACTGGTCAACATGATTTTTATCTCATGAGTACCAATAGTTGTACTTAATGCAGTTTTTTATCATGTTTTCAAATATGTATTCGGAATTTCTCCATCACCCATAGTTTTTTTATTTCAATTTCAATTAATGTATTTAAATAATTATTTTTTTAATCAATTGAGTTGGTGTTTACTTGATGAAAATCCATATATATATATATATATATATATATAATTAAATAAAAAATAAAACTTAGTTTTATTTGATTTTCATATATATTATGATATAATTCAGTGACAGCTGTTTCGGTACACTGTACCTTCTTCAACATGTTAACAAATTACCGAAACAGCTGTCACTGAATTATATCTTAATATATATGAAAATCAAATAAAACTAAGTTTTATTTTTATTTAATTAATAGTTATTTTTTTAAATAAACCTAGATTTCTTCCCGGAAAATCTTGGCACAGTGAGCGATGAGCACAAGGAACACTTTCATCAGGAGATTTCAGCTATGGAAAAGAGATATCAAGGCAAATGGAATCCTAATATGCTGGCCAATTATTATTAGACCATCAAGAGGGATGCTCCACAGGTGAAATATAGGAGAAAATCGTAATTTATAACTTTCTAGGTGAGTCCGAATGTTCGAATATTGTGTAGTTATGAATGTAGAAAATATTGAAGTGTTTGAAATTATAAATGCCTGTCTCTCGGGAACCTTGCATGATGGAGAAAAACCGATATCATATTTGAATTCAGGAGAAAAAATACTATCAGAATCACATATTTTTCTTTCTGAGACAAAAAAAAAGTTTATTTTTTGTTGCTCAGTGTAATCTGATGTATACTAACTTGTCCATCAGAACCTAACAAAATGAAGTGAGTGAACACTCATTTTTAAAAATATATTTTAGATTGTTGGTCATTCTGATTTCACAAATATCTCTGCCAACTAGTGTAATTTCTTTAAGCTTTTGCGCATGCACACTACGATTCTATAGAACTCTGAAAAATCATTTGAGTTAAATGTGATAATTTGCATACATAGATAAATATTTAATAATTGTAAAAAAATTATAAGTATCAATGAAAAAGTTTAAAATAGTATGAAATGTTAGTAAAGGCAGAATAAATATGTAGAGCAACAATATTACAAGAATGTAGTATGGAAAAGCAGAGGTCGAAATTTCTAAACTTGAGCCGATCTTTCATTTTTCAATGGTCTGTACAGAGAGTTTCAACAAATAAAGTTCAATAATACATTTTTAAAAAGTATTTTTATTTTATCCATATCAAATTTCCATACAAATTATTTTGGAATACTGCAATGGAATACTGCATTACTCTATAAATAATTCTATTTTGTATGCCTTTGTCAGTTTTATACTTATTTTGTCAGTCGACAAAAAAAAAAAAAACTGGATTGTAATCTTAGAACCTATAAGTTAAATGTTAAAATATTAAAATGGGTACCTGATACATCAGTCATCTTCTACTAAAATAATCCTCTGTTTAAAAACTTCGTCAAACTATTAAAACATGTAGATCTTTCAGAACCATGACCATGTTCCATCTTTGGCATGTAATGTGGTACCGGTACTGAGGTTTTTGAATATGTTGTACAGCGGGTTAGGTCATTGGGTGACTGTTTAATTTTGGCCTCCACCATCCTCTTCTAAACTGTAATCTAATGTTGATTTGCTCAACTTTGAGATTAAATCTTGTGTACCGAAAATGCTATTTCGGTACGAAGCATCTGTACGGTTATCCTCCCTCTACAGTGAGATTAATGGACTATGCCAATTTCCTTTCTCTTTGTGTTTACTCCCACTCTCCTTCCCACCCCTCCCTTTGCTCTGTTTGTACTGCGCAACTTCGCCTTCTACCTCGGAACTCTCAAATAGGCGATTCAAGTGGTAAACTGTATCATTCATCCATTCAATTCAATCAGTTACTGGTTATCGTCTGAAGGACGTGAGCTCAAGGAGAGCGGTGTTGTTTTGAGTTTGGTCCGGTAAGCCAGGGTAGGGTACCCTAGGCTGGACTAAAAAAGGTATGCATGGGTGTTTGAGTGTGTAAAGATTATTACTTTTTATTATTATTATTATTATTATTATTATTATTATTATTATTATTATTATTATTATTATTATTATTTAATACACAAGTGATCTTCTTGGTGATCAAATATTAAAATATATATACAGTCAATATGCCCATTTCACCAATTAATGTTTAAAAAGGTCAACAAGTTTCCACAGCCAAGCTGTCATTCTCAAGACCAGATATTGACTGAAGACAAAATTGATAATAAATAATAAACAAACTAGTTTGTTTTTAACTGAATTTGTTTATTATTTATTATCAATTTTGTCTTCAGTCAATATCTGGTCTTGAGAATGACAGCTTGGCTGTGGAAACTTGTTGACCTTTTTAAACATTAATTGGTGAAATGGGCATATTGACTGTATATATATATTTTTATTATTATTATTGTTTTCTTTAAACTTTAGAATGATCAAGTATAACTTATGTTGAATATTTTTTATATTTCAACTTCAGACTTACAATTGATATATATATAATATATATGTATATATATTTTATTATAAGATTTATAAGATTTAATATATATATATATATATATTAAATCTTATTTTAAGTAAATAAGAATGTGTAATTATTGTATTTGCTAGTCATGCTACTGTTGTCTTGTACGTTTCCTGTCTATGAGCTTTCTCAAGGTTACATTAGCTCCCCTTTCCCGTCTAGCTTTCATGGTTGAAAATAATGTACTAAGTTTAATAACGAATCATAAATTACTACAGTGTGTTAAGGAATTCTTATCAATAATTAATATAAATGTTAGTAAATCTGCATAGGAAAGATGAATCAATCTTTGCCTCTGATGGGCCCGGGCAAAGAATTATAAATAGCACTGACAGTTATGATCTGTACGCTACTACGTATAAGTGTAACTAAACATGAGTAAATTCTCTATAGGCCAGTGCTGAAATAGTAAAGTAAAGTAAAGTGTTCCCACAACAGGCCCGGAGGCCCTTGGGGTAGTAGGAGGTTAAGGCTCCCACTTTTTTTAGACAATCGGCACTTTATGTCAGCCGGGTTGTCAGCCCTGCGTGACGGCCGCCTTTACCCCCAGAACAAGCGTCTGGTACTCATTTCCGTTAGAGGCTGAGTCGACCCCAGGACCATAGTGCCGCCAGAGGGTTTGGGTCAGTTTAAAAATCCTGACCCCAACGGGACTTGAACCCTCGACCCTCTAGCTTGTAGCTCAGTGCCTTAACCACTACGCTACGGCGTGCCCCAAAGTAAAGTGATCCCACGACAGGCCTCAGGAGGCCCTTGGGGTAGTAGGAGGTTAATGCTCCCACTTTTTTTAGACAATCGGCACTTTATGTCAGCCGGGTTGTCAGCCCTGCGTGACGGCCGCCTTTACCCCCAGAACAAGCGTCTGGTACTCATTTCCGTTAGAGGCTGAGTTGACCCCAGGACCATAGTGCCGCCAGAGGGTTTGGGTCAGTTTAAAAATCCTGACCCCAACGGGACTTGAACCCTCGACCCTCTAGCTTGTAGCTCAGTGCCTTAACCACTACGCTACGGCGTGCCCCAAAGTAAAGTGATCCCACGACAGGCCTCAGGAGGCCCTTGGAGTAGTAGGAGGTTAAGGCTCCCACTTTTTTCTAGACAATCGGCACTTGATGTCAGCCGGGTAGTCAGCCCTGCGTGACGGCCGCCTTTACCCCCAGAACAAGCGTCTGGTACTCATTTCCGTTAGAGGCTGAGTCGACCCCAGGGCCATAGTGCCGCCAGAAAGTTTGGGTCAGTTTAAAAATCCTGACCCCACCGGGACTAGAACCCGTGACCTTCTGGCTTGTAGCGCAGTACCTTAACCACTAATGTAATTCTGCAGCCCATGTGGCACAAAATGGCAGCAGAGCATACGTTTTGCCTAGAAGAAGATCGCACTCCGCGCCTGTGCACTTGCTTACCAGGAATTTCAAAATTCATGGATCTAAATTTGTTCTTCTGAATGTTTATCTTTCCCCAAACTGTTAATTCCAAGGTTTTCATGAAATGTTTCAAAAGTTTAGCTTCTTCTTCAATTTTATGATTCTCTATCGAACTATGAGCTGGAATTCCTTATTTCTCAATTTCACCACTTTTAATATTTCTAAAGTGTTCTTTCATGTGAGTGATAAAATCTTAAGATTTAAATGAAAATATTTTATACCTCACCTCATGTCCAGTCTTCAAATTATACTGGTTTCGAAGCCTGGGTAGCCTCATCTTCAGTAATTTTTTGTTGACTGATGTTATGTCGATCAGAAGAACTGCTTCTTCATCCCTCTGTTGGTGGACCAATGAACCTCTGGATCAAATCAGAATCAGCGGGAATTTCAAAGTTCATATTTCTTTCTTGTTTTTTGAATGTGGATTTTTTCCCAAACTGTGAGTTCTTTTTGTTTTTTATATAAATGTTTAATTAGACAGCCTTTTGTATCAATTAGATGTATTTCAGACCAAGCATGAGCAGCTACATCTAACTTTTCCACATCACCATTTTTTATATTTCTATGACATTCTTTCACCCTTGTTTTCAAATTTCATTTTGTTTTTCCTATGTAAATTTTGTCACAATCCCTGCATTTGGCTACATCTGACTTTTCCACATCACCATTTTTTATATTTCTATGACATTCTTTCACCCTTGTTTTCAAATTTCATTTTGTTTTTCCTATGTAAATTTTGTCACAATCCCTGCATTTGGCTACATCTGACTTTTCCACATCACCATTTTTTATATTTCTATGACATTCTTTCACCCTTGTTTTCAAATTTCATTTTGTTTTTCCTATGTAAATTTTGTCACAATCCCTGCATTTGGCTACATCTGACTTTTCCACATCACCATTTTTTATATTTCTATGACATTCTTTCACCCTTGTTTTCAAATTTCATTTTGTTTTTCCTATGTAAATTTTGTCACAATCCCTGCATTTGGCTACATCTGACTTTTCCACATCACCATTTTTTATATTTCTATGACATTCTTTCACCCTTGTTTTCAAATTTCATTTTGTTTTTCCTATGTAAATTTTGTCACAATCCCTGCATTTGGCTACATCTGACTTTTCCACATCACCATTTTTTATATTTCTATGACATTCTTTCACCCTTGTTTTCAAATTTCATTTTGTTTTTCCTATGTAAATTTTGTCACAATCCCTGCATTTGGCTACATCTGACTTTTCCACATCACCATTTTTTATATTTCTATGACATTCTTTCACCCTTGTTTTCAAATTTCATTTTGTTTTTCCTATGTAAATTTTGTCACAATCCCTGCATTTGGCTACATCTGACTTTTCCACATCACCATTTTTTATATTTCTATGACATTCTTTCACCCTTCTTTTCAAATTTCATTTTGTTTTTCCTATGTAAATTTTATCACAATCCCTGCATTTGATCTGATAACTTCCTTGTTTGTTTTCTTCTTCAATTTTTTTTTGTTTTGTTGGTTTTAATTATCCTATTTAGGCTGTATTCATTCTGTGGTGCCAATCTTATATTAAACTTTTTAAAAAAATTTTGAAACTTGTGGTGTTTCAATGGATGGTAAGTAAATTTCTTGAATTTTATGTCCTCTTCTGTTTGTTTTATAAGTGTGCTTTCATTAATTGATCAAATTCTTCTTCTTCTTCTTTCTTTGGCTCTATGTCCTCTAAGAACCTTGGCCTCCTTCATAATAACTTCCCATTCGTCTCTATTGCTAGCTTTCTGCCTTCACCTTTTAACCTTCAGCTGTCTTAAATCTCCCTCAACCTTATCTAACCATCTTAGTTTCTGTCTTCCAACCATTCTTCTTCCTTCCAGTTTCCCTTCTAAAATCTTTCTTGCTCCATCACCAACACATGTCCCACCCATTCCAGTCTCTTTCTTCTAATATCTCCAACCAGATCTAAATCCCTATATAATTTTTTCAATTCCTAGTCCGTTCTAATTCTCCATATATCTTGTTCCTGTACTGCTCCATATATCTTCCTTAATATTTTTCTTTCCTATGTATTTAATATGTACTTATCTTTTTCTGATAATATCCATGTTTTGCTTCCAAACATAACTATTGGTTAATTAAATAAAAATAAAACGTAGTTTTATTTGATTTTCATATTTATTATATAATTCAGTGACAGCTGTTTCGGTACACTGTACCTTCTTCAGACATGTTAACAAATTAATTACTTTGTTAACATGTCTGAAGAAGGTACAGTGTACCGAAACAGCTGTCACTGAATTATATAATAAATATGAAAATCAAATAAAACTACGTTTTATATTTATTTAATTAATAAATATGGATTTTCATCAAGTAAACACCAACTCAATTGATTATAACTATTGGTTACAATATTGTTTTATATGTTTTAATTCTTGCTATCCTACTTTTGTTCTTGACTTAAAAACTTGTTTTAATGCATAGAAGCATATATTGCCCATTGTAATCCTTGCTCGACCTCTTCACTTAATTCATTTTTGTGGTAATTAGAGAACCAGGTATTTAATATTATCAACTTTCTCAAATTTCTGACTATCTAGGACTATATATGAGGTTGGATTTACTTCTATTCTTGATAACCAACTAACTCACTGGTTCTATCGAGCCCGGAGGTTCATGGCCGCGCGGACATAAGCTCTCCATACATCCCTATCCTGATCTAATGTTTTTCAATCATTCCCTATATAATCTACTTTCCTTAAATCATATTTAATGTTATTCTCCCATCTCATTCTTGGTCTACCAACTGGGCGTTTTCTCTCTGGTTTTCTTACAAGAAGCTTCCATGCACGTCTTTCATTCCCCATTCATGCCATATGTCCTACCCATCGCAATCTAAGAGACTTAACTGTTCTCATTATATTTGGCTTCCTATAAAGACTATGTAGTTCACTGTTATGTAGTCTTCTCCATTTGATATTCTCATATATTTTGTTCAGAAGGATATACAGAGACTTAGATCTGCTGAAATGAGATACCTTCGGAGGACTGCAGGATACACACTACTAGATCACAAAAAAAATGAAGACATCTTAGAAGAATTACACATGGAATCTTTACAAAACAAAATCGAATGGAAGATCACAGGATACCCAAACAAATGTTAAGATATCAACCTGCAAGAAAAAGAAGACCAGGACATTCACTCAGAAGACTTTTGGATGGTGTTTCTCTTGAGGCTGAAACAGGTCAACAAATGGCATACATTTGTGAATGTACTTTGATGATGATGATATATTTTGTTTTATCCTCGTTTATGATTAATCCTGTCTTCCAAAACCTTTGCTTTAGTTGTTTTAATGCTTCTTCCCTTACTTTTGTAGAAAAAATTAATCAAATTAATTAAGATCAAATCTTGCTTGATGGGAACTTCAAAATTCAGGATTTCTTTCCTGTTCCTCTGCATACATCATATTGTGAGTTCTACTGATCTTTCCAAATGTTTTAATGATTTTGTTTCTTCTTCAATTTTCTGTTCCTGTATTACACCGGTCAACTTGATTTTTGTCTCATGAGTACCAATAGTTGTACTTAATGCAGTTTTTATCATGTATTCAAGTATGTATTCGGAATTTCTCCATCACCCACACAGTTTTTTTTATTTCAATTTCAATTAATGGATTTAAATAATTATTTTTTTAATAAACCTAGATTTCTTCCCGGACAATCTTGGCGCAGTGAGCGATGAGCACGGGAGCACTTTCATCAGCAGATTTCAGCTATGGAAAAGAGATATCAAGGCAAATGGAATCCTAATATGCTGGCCAATTATTGTTGAACCATTAAGAGGGATGCTCCACAGGTGAAATATTGCAGAAAATTGTCATTTCTTACTTTATAGGTGAGTCTGAATGTTCGAATATTGTGTAGTTACGAATGTAGAAAATATTAAAGTGTTTGAAATTATAAATGCCTGTCTCTCGGAAACCTTGCGTGATGGAGAAAAGCTGATATCATATTTGAATTCCGGAGAAAAAATATTATCAGAATCACATATTTTTCTTTCTGAGACAAAAAAAAGTTTCTTTTTTGTTGCTCAGTGTTATTTAACAACGTGTAGGGGATTGAAAAATGGATAGTGACAGCTGTCCTTGGATTCCATAAAAACAGATAACCTCAGAATAGTATGAAGAGGAAATATGAAAATTAACATAGATCAGAGCACGAATGGGGGAGGGTGGTAATTTAATGATAATGCAGAGCTGCTAGAAAATGACATAACGGCATCCCACTTGGCAGTTAGTATAATTGAGGCAGTAAGCCCACTCAAGCAATCCAATCACGTGCCTCAGTTTCTCGAGTTACCACAGCTTGACATTACAAGGTAAATTCTTCATTATCTTGCATGGACAAATTACTTTATAAAAACAACTGACAAGATAAAATGTCGTAATTCAATCCTGTAAGTTCATACCAAGATTAATTGTCCTTGTTGATTCAGATCTAGATTTAGTTGATATTTCATAAAAATTAAAAAGAAGTCTAAAACTGTTCAATTTTATAGTAGATTGAAAGATTTGATGGCCGGTTGTACAATAATAAACATTTTTGTGGCTATTAGACTATCAAAAGCAATATTGACTTTGGTCTAATAGCCCAGAAAATATTAATTTTTAGAGTGAGTAGAAAAATGAAGTTTTATATTCTATTAAATATATGTAGGAAATAACACGATGAGGTTTAAGAATTAAATTAATATTTTTCATACCTCACCTCATATCCTTTATTCTTCTAGACTGCAGTTTCAGAGCTATATCTCCATCATCAGTAGCGTCTCATCGACTGGTGTTATGTTGTTTCTTGGTGGTGAAGAAGAAAACGACATAACAACGGTCGACGAGAGGCTACTGATGATGGAGATACAGCTTTGAAACTGCAGTCTAGAAGAATAAGGGATATGAGGTGAGGTATTAAAAATAATAATTTAATTCTTAAATTAAACCTCATAGTGATTTTTTCCCTGTGAAAGTTAAACTATGAGGTTTATTTTAATTATATTTGAGTTGTATATTTTGACTGACCTCATATTTCTTTATTTTTATGCAGACTAGTTTCGTTGCTCCTGTGCGACATTATCAATGCATTACAACTATTGCAGGAAGGACAACGGCAAGGCAACAGTTGTAATGCATCGAGAATGTTGCATAGAAGCAACAAAACTAGTCTGCATAAAAATCAAGAAATATGAGGTCAGTCAAAATACACAACCAAATATAATTTTATATTCTAAAATATGAAGACTGATGAAGTGGGAACCGCAATTAGGTGAATTCCAAGATAATTGACATAACAATTTCAACAAAATAAAATAACATTTCAATTTTTCAACCTTCAGATAGTAGAACATTATTTTTTTTCTTCAAAACATTTATATATAGATTTCAATCTCTTTAACAGAATATACAAAGTTTGTAACGTTAACAACTGTACAGCTTTATTCTGGTAACTGACATAACTGTAGAATGACAACTTGTTTTACAGAGTGAGAGTAAAATATTAATACCTGTAAAGTTTTAAATTTTATTTCAATAAACTATTGTGGATGCAGAATATATAGGAGAGTTACAAAATACATGTCTTAAGTTTTATGTTCTAATAAACTTTAGTCACTGATTATACAAAATAAAGGTAACTGACATAACAACTAATGCTTCTGGATGGTGTAAGAGTTTTAATTAATTAAAATCCACGTAATTTGAAAATCAGTTTCTTCCCTGCTTCCATCATCATCATCAACAACAAGGATTAAGCCCAATGGCCTGTTCCGATCTCATTATAGGTCGAATTGGTCCTTCCATCTCTTCAATAGTCTTCCCAACTATCTTCTCCCTTTTGGTTTATAATTATACATTCTTCTTGGTATGCACTGTTCATTCATTTGTAATACGTGCTGAAGGTAAGCATTTTGATAGTATTTTATTCTTTCTTACTTACTTACTTACTCACTGGCACTATCGAACCCGTAGGTTCATGGCCGCACGGACATAAGCTCTCCATACATCCCTATCCTGAGCTAATGCTTTCCAATCATTCCCTGTATAATCTACTTCCCTCAAATCATAGTTAATGTTGTTCTCCCACCTCATTCTTGGTCTACCAACTGGGCGTTTTCCTTCTGGCTTTCCTACAAGAAGTTTCCATGCACGTCTTTCATTCCCCATACGCGCAACATGTCCTGCCCATCGCAGTCTACGGGACCTAACTGTTCTTATTATATCTGGCTTCCTATAAAGACCATGTAGTTCATTGTTATGTAGTCTTCTCCATTCACCTGTCTGTTCATCTCTCTTTGGTCCAAAAATTTTCCTAAGAACTTTATTCTCAAATACTCGTAATCTCCTTTCCTCCCGTAAAGTAAGAGTCCATGTTTCGCACCCATATAATATAACTGGTAGAATAATAGTTTTATATATTTTCAGCTTAACGTTTTTTGAAAGGAGTTGGGACATCAAAAGTCTCTGCAATGCATAATAGCATGCATTTCCAGAATTGAGCCTATGTTTAATTTCTTTGTGCATCTCATTCCTATTTGTGATTATTGTTCCTAGGTATTTGAATTCAGCCAATTCCTCAAAATTTCCCTCATTTGTCATTAGCTGTCCATTTCCATTATATAATGTATTTCTACGTGTGACCATATATTTAGTTTTACTGATATTTACTTCCAGTCCTAATTTCTTAGTGTTACTCAATAGTGTGTGCGTGTTGGCCTTTAGTATCTCCTCGCTATCGGCCAGGTAGTACTATATCATCAGCATAAACTAACAGCTTATTAATACCATTGAGTTGTAAGCCTTCCTCATTCTCTAAAGATTTAATGGCATGCTCTAGTACAAAATTAAATAGTAGAGGAGATAGTGCATCTCCTTGCTTCAACCCATTCTGGATTTCAAAAGTGTCTGAAAACTGTTTGCCTACACGCACCCTACTCGTTGAGCCATTTAGACACATTCGTATAAGTCTAACTAACTTTTTAGGAATTCCGAACTCCAGCAGGATACTATATAACTTCTCCCTCTTAATTGAATCATATGCTTTTTTGAAGTCTACATATAGTTGATGTACAGTACCATTATATTCCCATTTCTTTTCTAAAATCTGTCTTATACTAAAAAATCTGATCTGTTGTAGACCTGTTTCTTCTAAATGCACATTGATGATCTCCTAGAATGTCATCAATATAGGGAGTAAGTCTGCTTACTAATATATTTGTTAGAATTTTGTACGAAGTTGAAAGTAATGAGATGCCCCTATAGTTGTTTGCAATCAGTTTTATCTCCTTTCTTATAAATTGGTACGATAATTGATTCCTTCCATTCATCTGGAAGAGTTTCTTTTTCCCAAATCATACTAAGCAACCAGCGTATCTTGTCCATCAATTTTTCTCCCCCTGATTTTATCAGTTCTGCTGGGATCTCATCTGAACCTGATGCTTTATACATCTTCAATTTTTCAATTGCCATTTCAACCTCTAATGCACTTGGCTCTGCGACTAGCATTTCTGCTGTCTGTAACTTATCCTCCTCAATGTCCTGTTCTATATGTACATTTAATAGCTGATTAAAATAACTTTTCCATCTATTTAATATACTCTTGGAATCTGCAATCATATCCCCATTTTCATTCCGAATTATGTTTGTTCTAGCCTGAAACCCTTTCTTCTCTATACTAATTCCCTGATATAATTCTCTAATGTTCCTATTTTTTGCATTCATTTCAAGATCATTAATCTTCTCTCTCAAATATTCCCTCTTCTTACTCTTTAGTAACTTGGTGGTTTCCCGTCTAACACTACCCAATTGCTCTAAATTTACCTCATTTGGCTCGTGTAACCATTTCATTTTTGCTAGCTTTCTTTTCTTTACAATGTCGGCACATTCCTCATCAAACCTTTTCTTGTTTTGCCTCTTTTTTAAACAACCAATGCTTTCTGATGCTGACAATTTAATAGTATCTCTTATAGCCTCCCATTCTTTATTTATATCAGTTTCTTCTTCGTTTGCCACATTGTCATCTGAAGATTCCAGTACTTCAAATCTATTAGCAATTTTGATTTGGTATTCTTGCCGCATTTCATCATTTTTCAAACAGAGATTAAATATATTAAGTTCTGTTCTTATATCTTCGTTTTTCTTTTCTTTTTATCAGTCCTTTGGTATCCTGCTATTGCTCTCAACATCTTCATTTCTGCAGCCTCTATTTGTTTACTATCTGCCTTTGTTAATGTCCCTGCTTCCCAAAGTAGTATATGGACAATTTAACGATTAAACTGAATTGTTTCGAAACATGTCCTAAAAGAACTCAAACTTTTATGAGGTAGATGCAACAGGCTCACCTTATTTATTAAGAAGAACCTTATAATGTTACTTCCGACTGTAATTTTATCCTCAACTCGTGTCCAACTCAGAGCTGGGTTGAAGGATGAGATGAGATGAGCCCCTTATCTAGAAGTCTGTGAATGACAAGAGTGCCAACCGACCACACCTGATGCACCATCACGGGGCAGATGAACAAAATGAAATGAATGAGATGAGTATGGAGAAATGATGTAATGAAATTGTGGCAGGGGAAAACAGGAAAAAATCCCAAGCTCCATTTCGTCCACCGCAAAACCCATAAGGAGTGACTGAAACTCGATCTCGGGGCCCCAGCGGTGAGAGGCGAGTGTCTAACCACTTGCATCATGGAGTCGTCCATATAATAAATTACTTACTTACTTACTTACTCACTGGCACTATCGAACCCGTAGGTTCATGGCTGCATGGACATAAGCTCTCCATACATCCCTATCCTGAGCTAATGCTTTCCAATAATTCCCTGTATAATCTACTTCCCTCAAATCATAGTTAATGTTGTTCTCCCACCTCATTCTTGGTCTACCAACTGGACGTTTTCCCTCTGGCTTTCCTACAAGAAGCTTCCATGCAAGTCTTTCATTCCCCATACGTGCAACATTTCCTACCCATTGCAGTCTACGAGACTTAACTGTTCTTATTATATATGGCTTCCTATGAAGACCATGTAGTTCATTGTTATGTCGTCTTCTCCATACACCTGTCTGTTCATCTCTCTTTGGTCCAAAAATTTTCCTAAGTACTTTATTCTCAAATACTTGTAATCTCCTTTCCTCCCTTAAAGTAAGAGTCCATGTTTTGCATCCATATAATATAACTGGTAGAATAATAATAATTTTATATATTTTCAGTTTAACGTTTTTTGACAGGATTTGGGACATCAAGAGTCTCTGCAATGCATAATAACACGCATTTCCAGAATTGAGCCTATGTTTATTTTCTTTGTGCATCTCATTCCTATTTGTGATTATTGTTCCTAGGTATTTGAATTCAGCCACTTCCTCAAAATTTCCCTCATTTGTCATTAGCCATCCATTTCCATTATATAATGTATTTCTACGTGTGATCATATATTTAGTTTTATTGATATTTACTTCCAGTCCAAATTTCTTAGTGTTACTCAATAGTGTGTGCGTGTTGTCCTTTAGTATCTCCTCGCTATCGGCCAATACATCATCAGCATAAACTAACAGCTTATTAATACCATTGAGTTGTAAGCCTTCCTCGTTCTCTAAAGATTTAATGGCATGCTCTAGTACAAAATTAATTAGTAGAGGAGATAGTGCATCTCTTGCTTCAACCCATTCTGGATTTCAAAAATATCCGAAAACTGTTTGCCTA
This sequence comes from Diploptera punctata, assembly GCA_030220185.1. NCBI lineage: Eukaryota > Metazoa > Arthropoda > Insecta > Blattodea > Blaberidae > Diploptera > Diploptera punctata. The sequence goes on from JASPKZ010007262.1 coordinate 558,401, forward strand.
CACGCACCCTACTCTTTGTGCCATTTAGACACATTCGTATAAGTCTAACTAACTTAATTTAACAGTTATAATTTTCAACCCCACTGGATATCAAACTTGGACCCACTAGCCAGAAAGCAGGCAAGCTACCAATTAAATCAGCATGGCAGACTATTAACCTGAGTAAATGCATTTACATTTTAACATCATAAATCATGTTTGCATCAGAAGTAACTTGCTCAATTTAAACTCATTACATACTAAACCAAACAGAGGACCCCCTACATGGTCCTAAATCAGATAATTCGCTCAGATGAACCATGAAAGTAAATATTACAAAATTTAAGGTCATATTCCTCCATTTACATTTCACAAGTGTTTCCTTTACAGTTAGCATCTGACCTTAATCTACAATTAAATTAAATGAATCACAATAACTATTAGCATCTTTTCATGTCTTGTTTAAGGTACCTCTCACAATCAAACCCAATTTGCCATTGTCCATCAACTTGCTCCTACTCAATTGCTCAGTCTGCATTCAGAAAGCACAGTGTCCACTCATCTTCATCTCATAAGGTATTGGAACTGCTTGTTTCTTATGTCAGTTTATGTAACTACCAACATGGGAAGCTCTGACTACTCTAGGCAGGATTTCACAATAAATACTTCTCATATAAAGGGCAATTTTAATTGAACAATCAGTTTGTCAAACTGTCACATACAGAAAAAGCTCCTTATTTGCGGTTCCTTTATTCGCAGTTTCATTATTTGCAGGTTAAAAAATTGCGACACATTTCCTGTATTTGTGGCTAAAAATTTCTTTATTCACAGAACCAGCCAGTATATTACAAGGATTAGAGTCCTTTATTAACCATCAACAGTTTTTTTTCTTTTTTACTGCAGGCAGGTGCCAAGGTGACTTTTACAAATAGTGATTCAAATCAAATGGACAAATAAATATCAAAACAAAACAAACCTTGTTCTCACTAACCCTAAAGTTCATTGTCAAAAGCTGTTGTCATATTTCATGTGCCGATATGTACTTTGATAAATGTATCCATCGCCATGATCAGTATATTATTGTTTCAACTTGACATTTGTTGCAATAATTTTGATTGAATAACACATGTCTCTTGTTGAGTAAAAGGAAAGAAAAAATCAGTGTTGCCATTTAAAGTAAAAATAGAAATGCTTGACCATCTATACACATTGGTGAGTCATTTGCGTCTATATCACCCTGTTTCAATGTTAATGAATCAAGAAATCCAAAGGCAAACTAAGGAATTCTACCGCAGAATTCACAGCTGAATATCAATCTTAATTGAAAGACCTTTTAAAACTAGCAAAACAGGAAGAAATTACTAAGTTCTTCAAGTCCTTGCCTATACCTGATAGTAATAATTAATAGAAATTGTTCAAAATCTCTCATTAATTGATTTTATTTTGATAATTTTTCTTTTATTCTGTAACCTTGGAATGTATCCCCTATATACCGATATAAATTACCATTCCATATTCATGGTTTCTGTATTTGCAGCATATTTGCAGAACATATCCCCCACGAATAAGGAGCTTTTACTGTATACCATATCATAAATAAGAAAACTGAGGTCACATTCATATCCAATTTATAACATATGTTTTATTTAAAATTTCAGAACGCATCATGATATCAGGACATGAACCCAAGTATTTGGCATGGCTCGACTATGTTGTATTTGGAGTCATGCTATTTCTGTCAGCCCTCATTGGTATTTATTTTGCTTTCTTCGCAAAAAAGAAACAGAATACAACTAGTGAATACCTCATGGGGGGGAAGAAAATGGGGATATTTCCCATAGCAATGTCTCTTATTGCAAGGTAAGTTACATCTTCTAAGATATATATATATGATAAAGAAAAGTTTCTTGGGATTTCCAAGTCAAAGATTGAAGGTTGGCCGCTTGCCACAGGTTCCAACATGATCCCCCATGACCCTGTCATACTTATATCTGTGAAAATCTACAATGCAATATATACAGGGTGAATGGTAATTACACCGACAAACTTCAGGGACTGATTCCTGACTGGAAATGAAGGAAAAAGGGTCCTATAAACATGTGTCCGGAAATGAACAATGTGCATGCGACAACAAATCGTCCCGACACACGGTACATAGCATAATCTTATCCACGTCAGAACAGATGTTCAACATCGCCTCCATGGGATGAAATGCACGTGTTCACACTTCGTATCATGGATTGCCTCACAGGCGACGTGGACACGCTGTTGAAGGGTATGCACATCAGGAACTGGTTCAGCATACACAACAATTTTCAGATGCCCCCAGAGGTAAAAATCCAGGGAGTTTAACAGGCCATGCAACAGAGCTGAGAGAATAATGCCATTCATCAGTGCCATCTATTGTGGCAATGATGCATTTATGGACACTTATTCAAAGGACATTTTTTCCTCCACTTACAGTCAGAAATCAGTTCCTGCACGTTTGTCAGTGTAATTAAAACTCACCCAGCATATATATATATATATATATCCACAACATGGAAAGCCCAAGAAATCTTTCAGCTGAAGCTGATGATAAAACAAAAGATCTGTTTTGATGCATGTCCTAAAAGAACTTAACTATTATGGGTTAAGATGAATATAGATTCTACTTCATATTTGAGATGTATTAAATTAATAATAAGAACATCGAAAAAAGCCGTACTGGCATTTATAATGTAATGTATAATTCCCAAATAGGTCTTCTTAATATAGGAGCCGCCATTTGCAAAGATAGAAGCAAAGGCTTCAAAGCATTTGGTGGGCGGGAATTACAACGTATATAGAGAAAAATTTGCATTTAGATCATTACTTGCTCAGGTAGCTCAAATGGTAGAGCACTTGGACTAGAAAACCAAGGGTCCCGGGTTCAAGTCCCGGTCTGAGCGTATAATTTTTCTCTTCAAATATGATTTATCCATCATTGAGATGTATTAAATTAATAATAAGAACATAGATTCTACTTATTTATTAACTGTTGAAATATCCAATTGGAAAGAAAATTAGTGATCATAATTTGTTAACATGTCTGAAGAAGGTACAGTGTACCGAAACAGCTGTCACTGAATTATATAATAAATATGAAAATCAAATAAAACTATGTTTTATTTTTATTTAATTAATAAATTAGTGATGGGTTTTGGAAGATAATTTACATATTAAAAGAGAGATCTTTCAACTAATTCCATTAATTATGAATTGAATTGAAGTATTTCTTTTAACTTTACAGACTGTAGATTCTTCTGATAATGGTTTTGGTAAACAAAATAATTTTCATATTCCATTTTTACAGCTATATATCTGGAATATCGCTACTTGGTTTACCAGCTGAGATGTATGTTTACGGTACACAGTACAGCATGATCATGTGCCCAGAAGCATTTGTGAGTGTAACTATGGTATTTGTTTATCTGCCAGTATTCTACAAACTTCAGATTACATCGTCATATGAGGTAAGTCTTTTTAATGTATATTCAAATTAAATTAAATTAATTTATTTTCAATTATCACCTTATGACTTTTCTGCAGATTAAGATTAGTTTTTGTGATCTAGGGGTTCAAACCCAATTGGAGTCAATGGGTTTTTTTAGAATGGAAAAATCTAAGGGACAACTCCAGTGGGAAGGACTTTAAGGTGTGGGACCCAAGTCTGAAGATTTTTGGGCTCATAAAAGAACCTCAAGCCTAAATTAAAACCTCACATTATCAACATTTACTAAAAGTTAATTTAGCTTAAGTCAAACCCGAAAGATTGTAAGTTATATTAAACTAATAACCTTAAAGTTAATATAGGCCTAAAATAACTGTTAGGAATAGTCCTTGAAGAGCTTGATTATAATTATATTCTAGTAAACCATGATGTACTCAAGTAACAGTAACTCCCGAAGATAAAAGAATAGCTGAGAGCAAAATTTAATAAGCCTTTTTATTGAAGTAATATCTTAGTTGTCTACTAGGTGTCTCTCTGACGCAAAGCTCTAACTACATGTGATTTGCTGACATCTGTAGGGAAATAAGTATACCATAACTAAATTAACTTTAAATAATGCTATATTTTTTTATATGAGAAAAACAGGATTGAGATCTATAAAAGAGAATAATAAGCACTCTGTTTATATTTTAAGGAGAAAAGGAGGATAGAATCTAAAAAATTAAAAAAAAGCATGTTTAAAAAAAAAGAGACATCTGATCACTCTTGGCTACAATTGTGTCTGAGAAGTTGGGAATTTTCTTGAAAGAGAAACTCCAGAGTGTTTTTTAAATACCAAAACATCTGATGTGAAGAAAAAAATATCTTAAATACAAAATTTATAAAATAAATGTTTGTAGAAATATCACAGCCATCTAATCTGTCAATATAAAAGTTCCATTTATAAAATTCTTTATAAAATTAACAAATATATCTTCTAGATACACTATAATACATATGAAACCATTAATTTGATCACTTTTGTGTGGTCTAAGGGTAACATCACTGCTTCTCATGCAGTGGTCCTGGGTTTGATTTCTGGTGAAGTCAAATTTCCTGGTGGAGTTTGCTCAGATATATTCAACTAGCAAAAAACCTAAAACTTCCGTGAAAAATCACCAGCCTCATAATCATCAATCAAAATGATAAGAGATTTGTAAAGATGACAAAAAACCAACTAATTTAGAAAAGAATCAGATTATTATAGTTCCATATGAGATGACTAAAAACTAAAATGTCCAACTCAGAGATACAATATGATCTTTCTATTGGGTTTGAGTCTTGGTGTTGTGATATTAGAATGAGCATGGATAGAGAGCACCTCTCACTGAAGTTAAAGTGTCAGTTCATCATATTGGACACTGAGAGAGCACTCCAATAGATGTGCCAGATGTTTCTAGGGCATAATTCAGTGATATATAAAATAGAATATAGAAGAGTATGGAATGGTTTTGGATCTTAATTATGGATTAGAAACTGAAGCAATTAAAAACAAATCAACTGTGTATTAAAAATGTATATTTTACAGAATCTTAAAAATTGGTAATTTTCCATCAATTTTACATATTCTGAAAAGGGTAAACTTTGATAAACGAAGACTTCCTTCAAAAAAGGGTATAATAAATAAATCTGTGAGACATTTTTTTTAGATAAAATACTATCTTATAGTATTTTACCACTCAATTGAGTGGTAAATGGTGCTGCGTATTTAACAGTGTACCAAATATTTACTTAATAAATAGAGAAAGACCATATAGATAACAGTGAATTTATTTTAAAATACAATATGAAGTAACATTAAGAGGTTTGTTTAATAATTAAAACATTTTGTCTGTTCATTCTTACCTCTTAGAGTTGTTTTTGTCGAACATATGTTTCAGGGCTTCTTAGCCCCATAGTCTGTAATTGCTGACAATGGGGCTAAGAAGCTCTGAAACATATCTTCGACAAAAACAACTCTAAGAGGTAAGAATGAACAGACAAAATGTTTTAATTATATAATAGTGAATACTATATACCTTAAGTACATATTAAAATCACCTTCTCAGAAATTGAAGGTTACACCTTTCTTTTTGAGATACATACATACATACATACATACATACATATTCTGCCCAAGAGAAGGTCTTTCACTGAAAACTCAACATTCTCCACTCTCTCCTTAACTCAGCCTTCCTTTTCGTATCCTCATATAAACCATTTATTTTAATACTGTCTATCATCTGATGTCTTTTTCTGCCTCTAACTTTCTTCCCATTGACCATTCCTTCTAGGGTATCCGTCAGCAGGCAGCTTCTTCTTAGCCAGTGACGAATTCAATTTCTCTTCCTCTTCTTTATGAGTTCCAGTATTGTTCTTCCTTCACCCAATCTCTCTAGCACATCTTCATTTTTTATTTTTATCTGTCCATTTTATACATTCCATCCTTCTCCTTATCCACATATCTAAACTTCCAGTCGCTTTTCCTCATTCCGTCGTAATGTCCAAATATCTGCACCATACAATGCTACACTCCACACAAAGCACTTCATAAAGCCTCTTCCGTAATTCTCTTGCCGAAGGTCTGCAGAAAATGCTTTTCTTCTTGTTAAAAGCTTATTTTGCCATTGCTATCCTCTGCTTTACTTCTTGACAGCAGTTCAAGTTACTACTGATAGCTTTCTAATTAGTTCTTAACAGTTTGGCTTCATTCAGTCCCGAATAAGCTCTAAAGCTAGCTCATACCAATATTTTATTTTAATACTGAGTTATAATAAACTGATGGCATTTTTAGTAGCTCTAGCTATCTGCCTTCGGATGTAAGAGAATTGTATAAGTGGAAAGAAATGTTATTTTTATACCATGTCTCGAATGGTGTAATGGGCCACACAACAATGTATAGAGTTGGAGGTTCAGGGTTCATTTCCTGGTCTTTTTTAAAAAATTAATTTGTCTAGGACTGTGACATGTTAAACTAAATATTACATAAAAATGTGATAAGCTTCTCTGCTAATTGAGGCGCTCAGAATAATAATGGCAGATCCCAACCGACATCGAATTTTGAGATAGAAGCATGACCGTGCACAGCTGTCATCAACCTTTCATATAATGAAGTATCATACGAATTGGGGTATGCCAAAGCTCTCATTTTCCACCTTTAAAATTTGTCCGTAGTGAAAACGAATATATTCTCAGCGAAAAAATGACATTTATCTCAAAATGAACTTTGGTTGGGATCTGCCATTATTATTCTAAGCACCTCAATTATTCCTCAGTCTATTTCAAGTTTCTTTTTTCCTTTGTGATTCATTAAATAATTTTTTACAATGAAAATAAAAAAGTAATATTTTAATTGATTTGCAGTATTTGAGCTTACGGTTTAGCCAGACAGTGCGTCTCATGGGATCAATACTGTTTATCATCAAAATGGTGAGTTCTGTCCAGAACATGTGATGTGGTGTGTCAAAGTTGGTAGCGCTGTTGCTGTAGCACTCACTCTCTGTTCCAGTTGCTGTACATTCCTATTGTCATCTATGTGCCAGCACTTGCATTCAGTCAAGGTGAGATAATTCACTTTTCAGCTAACATACAATCAAACTGTCTTTTCATTTCAATCTTAATATATAAAAATTACGTGTCACGTTGTTTGTCCACGATGGAATCCTAAACTACTGAACCGATTTTAATAAAAGTTTGCACACTGTGTGCAGTTTGATCCAACTTGAGACTTAGGGTAGTTTATAACTAAATTTATAGTCGCATTACTTTTTATTGCAAATTAGTTGTTTATTATTTAACAAAGAGTTATAATTATCTGTGAGTTCCATATGATTCTAACAGATGGCGGTGTAATTATCTGTCAGTTCCATACGATTCTAACAGATGGTGGTGTAAGGTAATTTGGTAAGGTAATTGGTTTATTATTTAACAAAGAGAGATCCAGATGGCTGTGCTTTTTGTTGCAACCGCAAATTTCAATTGAATTACAAATATTGATTATTTCATAATTTACATGTGTTCAGTGTTTATTTTATTTTCAATATTATTCATTTCGTGTGTAAGTAATAGTTTTAAGTAATCTGGCTGAAAGACAGCAACTTAATTAAAATTTTTAACGTATACCTTAGCCACAGCAATGCGTGGCCGGGACTTCTAGTACTTTTATATAGCAATCCATCTACCTCAGATTGTTATAGTTGATTGCCATCTCACTGCCCCCAACAGACATTGTTGTCATCCTCAGTTCTCAAATATCCATTTGTTCAAACGTACCTTACTCCAAGACTTTGTCTTCCCTCTCTTTCAACTCCTATTGGTTTCCATGCATACAGCATATCTTAAGTAATAAATTGAGTTATATTTAACAACTTACCTCATAATTGTAGATTTCTTGAAAACTAGTTTCGATACATCTTCATATCATCTTCAGCTCTCTGTTTGTGTACTTAAGTACAATCTAACTTCAGTTGTTATAAAGTGATCCCACAACAGGCCTGGAGGCCCTTGGGGTAGTAGGAGGTAAAGGCTCCCACTTTTTCTAGACAATCGGCACTTTATGTCAGCCGGGTTGTCAACCCTGCGTGACGGCCGTCTTTACCCCCAGAACAAGCGTCTGGTACTCATTTCAGTTAGAGGCTGAGTTGACCCCAGGGCCATAGTGCCGCCAGAGGGTTTGGGTCAGTTTTAAAAACCCTGACCCCAACGGGACTTGAACCCTCGACCCTCCGGCTTGTAGCTCAGTGCCTTAACCACTACGCTACGGCGTGCCCCCTTCAGTTGTTATGGTTAATTAAATTTTCAAAATGTCAGCTGAAATTTTTGCATTGTCTTGCCATTTCCCTGATAATTTTCCTAAATTTCAATATATTTTAATGATTCTTGTTTTATTTTACTCGTTAATGTTGTAGCTACAAAATATTCTACAAATGTTTAATTATATAGAGTGTAAATATTTTATTTTTCATTTTAAATTGATTGATACTCATTTTTGTTAAAATTTGCATTAAAAATATTTTTTAAATAAAATATAAGAGGTACATTACTAATTGTAGTATATTTTGTTCATCTCTGTAAACTACATATACATGCAAAATTTCATCTCAATATCTTGAAAACTTTGGGAGTTATCAGGGAAACCATATTGAAAAAATTAAGCTACGGAAAAAAGTGACAAACTTACCGAAGATGAAGGTATCTTCGAAAATTAAAGGGCTCGCTTGAGTGACAGCATTGCACATTTTTAAACATAACTCCAAAAGTAATAGAGATATCAATGAAAATCTTTCACTAATTTAAAGATGAAGTTTCAATCTATGTGAAAAAAAAAATTGAAAAATGACTTTTTTTTACCCTCAAAGGTGTAGGTCCCCCCTTAAGAGAAAAATGTATGTTTTGAAATTCCAGACTAAGCTGAATTTTAATTGTAAACATTTTAATAATACTCCTGTAAAACCTGACTTTCAATGCTTGTAATGTAAATAAAAAATTGTTATTCTCACTTATGTATGTTTGCAGTTACAGGGGCAAATCTCCACCTCATCACTCCAATCGTCTGCATAGTCTGCATATTTTATACCACCCTGGTGAGCTTGTTTATCATTTAATATTTCAAAATATGCATTTTGTTTAGTTTTTAATTTAGATATGTTACAATTCAGATCCAATAAAACTAATATATTGTCACATATTTTTATGTATATAATTTTTCTGTACATGTGTTTATCATTGAACTCCTAAATGACTGTACCAATTTTGAGGAAATTTTTTGTGTGTGTCTGGTCCCTTGATGGTTTAGATTCACAATTGGACCCTCTAAAACCATTAGGTGTAGGAGTTCACCTGAAGTGAAAATATTTTTTTTTATGTTTCACTTTTTTTTATGTTTTTATGTTTCACAACGAAACTAAATATATATCTTACTAAAATAAACCGAGGTAGGTAATGTCCAAAAATGAGCGAAATCCAACAATTAGAAGTGGAGATTTATTTGGAATCCAAAATTAAAAACTGCCTACATGACTGGACCGATTTTGACGACATTTTTTGTGTGTGTTTGAGTGGGTCCCTGTATGGTTTAGATTCACAATTGGATCCTCTAAAACCATTAGGTATAGTAGTTCACCTGATGTGAATATTTAAAAATAGTTGTACTGGTCACAATTTTTTATTTTTCACATCCTATTCTATTAAAATAAACCGAGGTAGGTATTATCCAAAAAGAGCAAAATCTGACAATTAGAAGTGGAGGTTTACCCAAAGTCCAAAACCACCCGTTTGGTTCGTCTCAGTATATACCACATGCTAAATTAACCTTTAATATATCATTTATTTAGGCACACCAGTATCAGCTAGTAAAAATATATATTATTAGAGTTATCAAATAGCAAAATGATTTACATTTTTTTCAATCTAATTGAGGGGCAAATTTGATAGATGTTGAGTGGTTATCATTTATGTCACTAGGTTTCTATAAAGTTTTTGATTTATACAGTGCTGCCATCCATCCTTAACAATTAGAAATAAAGTAAACATACAACCATTAAGCAGAGTTATGCAATTTTCTATGTTTATCACCTTTTTAACACTGCTAACAAAGCTTATTAAATTGAGATGTCTATGTAGCACAGTGGTTTAGTCTGCTGGTATGCAGAACCAGAGATGTTGGGTTTGAATCCCAGTTTAGGCACAAATTTTTCTCTTCAAATATTAATTTGTCCTTTAGTGTGAGTGACAAATTTAAAATAAACATTGAAAACAGTTATGTTACATTATTATAAAACCAATCACAATGATTTTGAATTGAGTTAGAAAAAAATTTAATATCTTAGGTATTATATAGGATACAGTGACAATATGTGATGTTTAGCAAGATGTTACCACACTCCTTTGCCAACATAAGCATTGAAGATCCGTGTGCCATGAGCCAGGAAAATTCTGTACTGTATTTTTTTTATTTCTTGTTTAAATTTTTATGAATTTGACGAAGTTTTATAAACAGAAATTGATTTTATTTGAGGATGACTGATATATCAGGTACTTAATTTAATATTTTAACATTTTACTGGATAATAATTAGCTCTGGAAATTTTTGGACCAAAGAAAGATGAGTAGGCAGGTGAATGGAGGAAACTACCTAACTGTGAACTCTATGGTCTCTATTGAGACTGTAACAGGCATGGAATCTTCATGCAGGAAAATCAGGAGAAAACCACTCAGTAGATAGGCCAAGGTTGAGGTGGGAGAATAACAACTATGATTCGAGGGAGGTGGAGTTATACAGGGAATGATTGGAAAATATTAGCTCAGTTCATGTTTATGAAACCATAAAGTCCAGATTTAATAGTGCCAGTGAGTTAGTTAATTTGTGAAGTATAATTAATTGTAAGATAAATTAAACCTCATAGTGATATATTCCTATAAAAGTTCAATATAATTAATTGAGTTTCTTTTTTTATTGTACATCACTTAACAATATTTGCTTTTCATGGTTAAATATGTGAAATAACATTATGAGGTTCTTATATTGGCACCGACAAATAAATTTAGCCTTAGTAATCTATTAATAACCAATAAGAAATTGAACACCCCAGATAGTAAAAAATCTGGAATTTATCAAATTAGTTGTAGAGACTGCAATAAAGTATACATAGGAAAAACAAAAAAGAATTTGGACACTCGCACAAAGGAACACTTTAGAAATATTAAAAATGGTGAAATTGAAAAATCAGCTATTGCAGCACATAGTTTGTTGGAGAGTCATAAAATTGAAAAAGAGGCCAAACTTCTAAAACATTTGGAAAGAACCTTTAGAATTGACAGTTTGGAAGAAGAACAAATTTAGATCCATGAATTTCAAAATTCCCGATGAATGGTACCTGATCTCGAAGTTCATCAAATCAACACCAGATAGCAACATTATAGATGGAGATTCCAATGAAAATCCGGTAGTCATAATGTCAATTGAAAATGGGAGTGATGTTTCTCTTCAAAACTGCAGTTCCCGTTTTTAAGAAAACAAACTATGAGGTAAAATAAAAAAATATTTGCTTGTTTTGCAGACACATTATCAACATTAAAATTCATCGGAGAACATATTGTTTAAACAACTCACCTCATAGGATTCATGCTTCCATGATATCGCGATTTCAAACATAGTCATGTTCATCTTCAGCCATAACTCCGACTGACGAAATTCTTCGGCCGTCAACTATTCTATTGTCGCCATCTTCAGTGCTGCCATCTATGGTTGAATTTATGAACTTCGAAATCAATGTAATTTCATTAAGGATATCAAAATTCATTGATCTATTTTTGTTTTTCTGAATGTATATTTTTTCCCAAACTGTCAATTCCAAAGGTTTCTCTACTTGTTTTAAAAGTTTAGCTTCTCTTCCAATTTTATCATAAATAAGTTGGAAGAGAAGCTAAACTTTTAAAACAAGTAGAGAAACCTTTGGAATTGACAGTTTGGGAAAAAATATACATTCAGAAAAACAAAAATAGATCAATGAATTTTGATATCCTTAACGAAATTACATTGATTTCGAAGTTCATAAATTCAACCATAGATGGCAGCACTAAAGATGGCGACAATAGAATAGTTGACGGCCAAAGAATTTCGTCAGTCGGAGTTATGGCTGAAGATGAAAATGACTATGTTTGAAATCACGATATCATGGAAGCATGAATCCTATGAGGTGAGTTGTTTAAACAATATGTTCTCCGATGAATTTTAATGATTATACCTCATAATGTTTACTTCCCAACATTAATTTAATACATTATCAACACTTTCTCCTGTTTGAAATTGGTATAATTTCAGGGCGGACTCAAAGCTGTTGTATGGACAGACACATTACAGACATTCCTCATGTTTGGTGGTGTTATTATCGTAATGGTACTTGGCACTATGAAAGTCGGTGGTCCAGGTGTTGTCTGGGAACGTAGCAAACAGAGTGATCGTCTTGAGTTCTTCAAGTAAGAATATTTGCAATCCTTATAACGTAAATAAATATTATAGTTCTAGGTGTGCAAGTAAAAGGGGATAAGTCACTGCAACTAAATAAATAAGGTGAATCCAGAATTATCTTACCTCATAAATTGTTGTGTTCTATTTGAACGTGTTTCGATATATCATGTATACCATCATCAGCTTATCCAGACCATTGAATTGTAAGTTGTTGGTCCTGGATGTCGACTGCCACCCCATCTTTTGGCTGATCAAAGAACTTGCAAATTAAAACTTTTTCCCCAGAAATTTCAAAATCATAATCCTATTTCAATAAATAAAAAAATATATAAAATAGGATTATGAATTTTGAAATTCCCAGAGAAAAAGATTTTATTTATAAGTTCTTCGGTCAGCCAAAAGATGGAGTGGGAGTCGATATCCAGGGCCAACAACTTAAAATTCAACAGTCTGGACAAGCTAATAATGGTATGCAAGGCATATCTAAACATGTTCAAACAGAACACAACAATTTATAAGGAAAGATGATTCTAGATTCACCTTATTTGTTAAAAAAGAACCTCATAATGTGACTTTCTTTATAATTTATTAATCGTTGCAACTAAATTTTGGGAAATTAAAGAAACAAATTCCCTTTTATATATCCTAATTTACACAAAATTCTAGAAGAAATATACTACAGAGTGTTCTAATTCCTAAAAGATGTAAAAATATAACTTATCCTCCTAAACACAATAATGATACTGAAGTATTTATTTATTTATTTAGCCTGGGAATTAAGACTATAATAATTAAAGCTATACAAAATGTATAAGACAATTACATATCTAAAATTAAAATTGGCAGTAAATTGTCACATGGTTTTATGATAAATAAAGGTCTTCATCAAGGTTGTTGTCTATCACCGACTCTGTTTAAAATATATGAACATGAAATATTAAAGAATTGGAGGAGAAAATGTTCAAGAATGGGAATTCCTATTTCAAACAACAAAACTTTTTACAACTTACATTTTGCAGATGATCAATTGTTAATTGCACAAGATTATGAAGATTTAGAATATATGACTAGAAAATTAATAGAAGAATATGAAAAATGAGGATTAATTTTGAACTTGAAAACAAAAAAACAAAATATTTATCAATTGGTGAATCAGAACAAAATTTAATTTTGGAGACTGGAGAAAAATAAAAACTTGTAGTGAGATCACATATTTAGAAATAAAAATAAATAAAAATGGGAGTTCTGAAGAGGAAATAAGAAATAGAAATAATAAAGGAAAATTTGCAATTGCTTGCCTCAATGGAATATTGTGGGATAAAAATATAAGGAATAAAAATAAAATGAATATATATCACACAATTGTTAAAAGCATCATTACTTATGGAGCAGAACTTTGGCCATTAACAACAAAAACAAATAAGTATCTTTTGGCAATGAAATGGATTTTAAACGAAGGGCAACAAGAATTTCAAGAAGAGAAAAAATTAGGAACTCAGTTATAAGGGAGAAAATGAAGATTGAAGACACTATTTTAGATTATATTAAAACTCAGCAATTAAGATGGTACAGACATATCCAGCGAATGGAAGAGGATCGGCTACCAAAATTTGTTTTTGAATGGAAACCTGAGGGAAGATGAGGCAGAGGAAGACCTAAAACCTCCTGGAGTCAGGGAATATATTTATACATGAAGGAGAAACATCTGCAACCAGGGGATTGGATGGAGCGACAAAATTGGCTATTGGGAATCAGACGATGTCCAAGACATTAATCAACCGATGATCTATCTATCTATTTAGCCTGGTGGAGTTAAGGCCATGTGGCCTTCTCTTCCACTCACCAGGACAAACATAATATGTTACAATAAAATACAGGAATCACAATTAACTTTAATTAACTCTAATATTAAATATTAAATGAAAATAATGAACTACTGTCCAAACGGGAAACGGTCACTTGGTCGACCTATGAAAAGATGGCACGAAAACTGCTTTCTCAGGCCATAACAGTTCTTCTAGGACTAATACCTGGCAGGATGATGATGATGATGAAAATTTGACCAATATGGTAATATTTATGAGAGTAAGATCAATAACATAAAAATGTTAATGATAATTAAAATTAAGACTAAAACTAGTAATAAAATGTACACAAGCAAAATAAATTTAATTATTTGGTAGACGGCCCCTATCTAACATTAAAAAAAAACATCAAAGAAAAATAATGAGATATAATAAACTAATTTGTCAGTTGTATAATATTTAAAGTAAAACTGAAAATATTTGTTAATTTTAATATTATATTTATAACATAAATTATTATTAATATTGTTAAAATATTTCTATCAGCAAAGTGCATAAGTTAGTTTGTTATTAAATAATTCATGTCTGGAGTATAACTTATAATTCATTTTGTTTAAGACTTAACTTATCCCAATTTAATGCATATCCAGTATATAACACTGAGCAACAAAAAATAAACTTTTTTTGTCTCAGAAAGAAAAATATATGATTCTAGTAGGATTTTTTCTCCTGAATTCAAATATGATATTGGTTTTTCTCAATCACACAAGGTTTCCAAGAGACAGGAATTTATAATTTCAAACACTTCAATATTTTTTACACTCGTAACTACACAATATTCGAACATTCGGACTCATCTAGAAAGTAAGAAGTGAAGATTTTCTGCTATATTTCGCCTGTGGTGCTTCCCTCTTGATGGTCCAACAATAATCGGCCAGCATATTAGGATTCAATTTGCCTTGATATCTCTTTTCCATAGCTGAAATCTCCTGATGAAAGTGTTCCCCGTGCTCATCGCTCACTTTTTACAATGGACAAATGGACGAAGAAACGTTTATTAAAAATTAATTATTTAAATCCATTTAATTGAAATTGAAATAAAAAAACTGTGGGTGATGGAGAAATTCCAAATACATATTTGAAAACACAATAAAAAACTGCATTAAGTACAACTATTGGTACTCATGAGAGAAAAATCATGTTGACCAGTGTAATCATTGTCATTATTCAGCATTGGGAATTTACATGTTGACTGCTCAGGTATGTGAATTAGTCCATCAGAGGAGTCTCTTAAGGAGCTGAATACTGGAGGTGCCGGTATAAACTGGATTCAGTTGGCTCAGGATAGGGAACTAGTGGCAGACTTCAGTGAAATGATCATTGAACCTACAGGTTCCTTAAGCCACAGAGTTAGTTATTGTTATTATGCCTATTATTATTTAAAGTTTCCACATGTATGCTTATTATTTACAGTCTTGATTTAGATCCCACAGTCAGACATACTTTCTGGAATGTTTCATTTGGAAATTACTTCTACTGGTTAGCAGCATGTTCTGTCAACCAAGCCATGGTACAGCGTTGTCTTGCCATGCCTTCCATTCGCAAAGCAAATATGTAAGTTGATTCATTATATTATTAGTTGTCTCAGAAGTAATGTCTTTTTTTAATGTAATGTCATGTGTTAGGTGGAATTTTGAATACCGGTATGTGTTTTACTAGTAGTTGTTCCAAATGGGCATGCAGTCTTTGCAGATCTTTATTCTCAACAATTGGAATGAGTTCATGAAATTTTGATGGTGGTTGTGGATTCAAACCCAACCGAACTCCATACCTCACAAACCATGGAAAAAATACGGTACTACATCCAGCATTTGGCCCTCATATTGTGCTGTCAGATTACTATCTGTTTCGATCCATGGCTTATTTGTTGCATGAAATTTTGAAAACATTGAAGCTGCGGAAGTTGTTTTCAATAAGAAATGAGACACTGGTATCGTCACAGGATAGTAAACCTCGCAGAAAGATGGCTGAAGACTATAGAATCTGATGATCTCTGTTTTGAAGAGTAGTTTAATTTATTGTCAGAAAACATTCTAAATAAAATTTTGTTTAAAAAAAACATTACATCTGAGACAGTATCTATATTTATTTATAAATTGTATAGATATTCCTGTATTTGAGAATAAAGTACTTAGGAAAATTTTTTGGACCAAAGAGAGATGAACAGACAGGTGAATGGAGAAGACTACATAACAATGAACTACATGGTCTTTATAGGAAGCCAGATATAATAAGAACAGTTAAGTCTCGTAGACTGCGATGGCAGGACATGTTGCATGTATGGGGAATGAAAGACTTGCATGGAAGCTTCTTGTAGGAAAGCCAGAGGGAAAACGCCCAGTTGGTAGACCAAGAATGAGGTGGGAGAATAACATTAACTCTGATTTGAGGGAATTAGATTATACAGGGAATGATTAGAAAGCATTAGCTCAGGATAGGGATGTATGGAGAGCTTATGTCCGTGTACCCATGAACTTACAGGTTTGATAGTGCCAGTGAGTAAGTAAGTAAGTATAGATATTCCTGTATTATTTGTAATAAATAATATTACAAAGTTTTTATGGGATCTATAATTCTGTATTAAACTTTTAAAATTTCAGTTTTAGGGATAAGATTTTAATGGAATACATTGGATTATTGCAATCTTAGGATTGCATTAAGATTAGAAAATAATAGCATGAAGATGTATAGATTTTCCTGTCTGATTTGTAATAATATTATAAAGTTTTTATGGGATCTGTAATTCTATATTAAACTTATAAATGCTTATTTTATTTTGAGGGGGTTAGAATTGAATTGAGATACATCAGAATTGCAATCTTAAATTTTTCTTCTTGTCCATCATAGTTTAACCTCTCTTCTTACTGGTACTTTATGTACCCCACATCACCCAGGCCTTACAGTCACAAGACCTGTAGGGACAGGGATTTTAAATTTTCGATCATACATGTACTTTTTTGACAACTCAAGGACATGGAGGGTCTTTCTGAATGAGTGATAGTTTAATTAAGGGGCTCCACCAAAACAACAAAAACATTTAAGAGGAAACAAGGAGCAAAACAATTTTGTTGAGAAATCATTTTAGGCTTTAGGATTATCTATATCCCATATCTATAAAATTGATAACAATAGAATTCCAAAACAGATTCTTTATTAGAAACCAGTAGAATGAAGAAATGTAGGAAGACCCAATAAAAGATAGACTAATTATAACATGAGATTGGAACAGACCTTCATGTCTAATCCTTGATGCTGGTGATGAAATATACAACACAGTTCACAGGGCTTTACTTCCTTTTTGAATAAAGTCATGTTCATGATCCTGACCAGATTTGAAACTTAAAACCTTGGAATCAGGACTGACAAAATAATAATAATAAATATTATTTGTTGTTATCGATTGGACAGTCCGGCTATCTCTTTGGAGCTTGTAAGTATTTTGAAGTGTCCCCTGAGTACGCTACTAACGTTCTACAGGGTTAGTCCTTTGGAGGAGCTGCCTCCTTAAAGCCTTTGGACTTGCTTCCTTGTGTTTTATCCCCACAAGGAGGGTTGCCTCTTCCGCCTTCTGCCGTTGAGGACTTCACTCTTGTTTCCCCGAGCTGGGTCTCTTATTTCATCCCCAGAGATTGGGTTGCCACTTCCGCTATTTTCACCATTCCGATATTTCTATCTCTGCCATGTCTGCCGTTGCGGTCATTCATGTTTGCAGCTTCCAGTGTGCTCATTGCTCCCACGTTGCTGATTGTTCGTAGTTCCCTCTCCTCTTATGTAATCGCAAGCCAAGGCTTCCCGGTTATGATCATCTGGGTCTTGGTACTAAGCCTCCCTACCACGCCAAGGTGATAATACACAACACAACAATCTGCCAGAATACAAGCTGCTGAAATGAGATTCCTCAAACCAATAGCAGGATATCAAAGAACAGACAAAAAACATAACACAGAAATAAGACAACAACTAAAAGTAGAGGAATTAAACACAACAATAGAGAAATACAGAACAAACTGGAAAGAACACTTGGCAAGGAAGGCTGAGAATAGAATACCAAAAGCAGCATGCAACTATTCACCACGAGGAAGAAGTTTGGGAAGACCAAGGAAAAGATGGAAAGAGCAGCATTTTGGAGCTGGAACAGGCTAGTAAATAAGCCTAAACTGTGAAGAAGAAGAAGAAGAATACATATTATTATTATTATATTTACTATACATATAATAACTTCCTACATTTCTCTAACAAGGGAACTATCAAACAATACATGCCAAAACCTACCTTGAAATTTTTTCCAGAGAAGCATTGTCATGTACCAAGCCAGTGTCCAAAAATTTATCTACCAATTTTAACTGTAAGGCACTAAAATTCAGCATCAAATCTCTCATTTCAACTGTCAAGAAGTAATACAACTCATGAATTGGTAGATCGTATAACTCTCACTACCTGGTGTCCATGCTGCATCAGGAGTCCATTCACTGCATACAGTGGATTACCATTGCTGGATTCTGGCTTTGATTTCTGTGACTTGCAGTGAAAAATAGCTGATAATTTTTTGGACATAACTTTGGTACATCGCTACGCATCTCGGAGAAAAATTTCAAAGTAGGTTTCAGCATGCAATGGTTGACAGTTCCCTTGTAAGTATGAGGACATTTGATAAGTATTCCACCAAATCTGCCCCCCCCCCATCAGTGCAAGCTACAATTAAATTTAAATTATGTTAAAAAAATAAGGTATATAAATTAGGGACAATCAACACTGATCTTCTAATAAAATAAGTTTATGAATTAATTATACACTGAGACCGGGGCTTGAACCCAGTACCTTTGGCTTTCTAGGCCAATACTCTACAGACTGAGCTACCTGAGCAAGTTCCAATCTAAATGCAATTTTTTCTCTTATATACATTGAGATGTATGAAATGAATAATAAAATAAGTTTATGAATTAATATTTCAGAACAATACTGATTCTGGCTGTTGGAATCCTGTGCATTGTCTCCATGAGTTGCTACACCGGACTTGTCATCTATGCAACATTCTACAAATGTGATCCTGTCAGCATAAAAGTAAGTTATATTTGAAGAGAAAAATTTTCGCCTAGACCGGGACTCGAACCCGGGACCCTTGGCTTTCCGGGCCAAGTGCTCTACCAACTGAGCTACCGAGGCGAGTTACGATCTAGATGCAAATTTTTCTCTTATGTACGTTGTAATTCCCTCAAATATAATTTATCCTTCTATGAGAAGTGTTAAATTAATAATAAAAATCGTCAATAAAAGTAAGTGTTTGAAAACAACAGTTACCATTATGCACAGAAATACAGAGTGGGCCAAACTCTACTGACAAAGTTTCACAGGTTGTTCGAGGCATTCTGATATAATGAACCCATGATCTTTGGTAACTTACTACAGAGTAAAGTGTTGTTGATGATGTTAGACATGTAGCATGCCCTTTCAAGAGCGATAAGATGAATTCTGATAGCTTACAAAGAAAAATAAAAAATTATAAACAATCATCACCTGATGGGACTGGAAGTAAACATAAATAAAACTAAATATGATTCCCTTGTTAGTTGACATTTAATTAAATCTTTACAGGACTCTGATAATTTTTTTTTGTCCACCGCTGTGGTCTTGAGGTAGCATGCTGCCTTGTCACGCAGCAGGCCCAGGTTTGATTCTGGTCAGGACAGGTTCCTGGGTAAAGTTTCTTTCAGGGTTTTTCCTCACCTGTAAGACAAATGTCAGGAAGCTTAAGGCCCAATGGTCCCTCAAAATCATCCGGCCATCATCATCCTTCACTGGTGTGATAAGTAATGGAAAGCTACCACACCTATAATTCCCTAGTAAAGCTCCAAAGCATAGCATGAAAATTCTATGATTGCAGTGAAAGACCTGCCCTCAGGCAGAATTACTATGGAATGAATGGAATGGATAATTTTTTTTCGTAAATTCATAATAATACAGAGACAATATCTGTAAACTGTTTTCATCATTTAAACAGTCAAGGAGACTACATAGAAGGTATTATAATTTTAAAATTTTGTATAGTAATTTTTACATACTCTGTAAACTATTAAATTCATCGCCTAATTATTTATCACGCCGCTTCATCAGACTATCCGACACACATAATCTTGACACTCGATCCCATCAGCACATTGTCCTTTATATCCTTCCTCATCACACTGTATATTATTCATTATCTTTTACGGTCTCACTTACCAAAACATGGAATTCCCTTCCGCCCTATGTCAGAGACTGTCAAACTATAACATCCTTCAAAAACAAATTAAATAATTATTTAATAACAAACTAACTTACACACCTCACTGATAATATTCTTTTAACAATTAATAAATTTAATCTATGAAAATAATATTAAGATTAACAAATATTTTCTTTTGTTTTGTTTTAAATATTGTACAAACGTAAAATTAGTTTTCTATATCTCATTATTTTTCTTTGTTTTATATATATATTAGACAGGGACAATTTAATATGTCTTGATTGTATACATTTTATTATTAGTTTTAGTCTTAATTTTAACTAACATTAACTAGTTGCATTATAGATCGTAATATAATAGATATTATCTTTTTGATCAAATTTTTATTCAGTATTTAATATTAGAGTTCATTGTGATTGTTATATTCTGATGTAATATATGTTTGCCCTTGTGAGTGGAAGAGAAGGCCACATGGCCTTAACTCCACCAGGCTAAATAAATAAATCTAAATAAATCTAAATCTAAAAACTACAGCTAATAATGCTATGCATGAATTTTGAAACAACGTTGTTAGTTTTTTAAATAAAAAATAAAATATGTGTAGAAATTTAAAAAAAAATTATTCAAAATTTTACTTACAGAAATCTGCCGTGCTCGCTTAGCTAGTAGCATGCCTGCCTGACTAGCAGATCTGGGTTCGATACCCAGCATAAAGTGATCTGCCAAACAGACCACATTAACACCATCTATCTGCTCAGTGCGAAATCTGAAACATAGAAATTGCAATGCTTGGGATTAGAACAGATACATTTTCAGAGTAAACACAACACACTGTGATAGACACTCTTTTGGTCATCTGAAAGTTCATGGATAATAAAAAGGTAAAGTGATCTCACTTCAGGAATTTCTAGACAATTGGTGTGAGATGTCAGCCACCTTTACTTCCAGAAAAAGCATCTGGTATTAATTTCCAATAGAGACAGTCGAACTAGGGCCATGGTGCCGCCAGAAGGTTTAGGCCAGTTTAAAAATCCTGACTCTACCGAGACTCATCTCATTTTGATCTGCAACATTTCTGATAAATTCTTTAGCATCTTCTCTGTAAAATCTTTTGAGAAACAGAAGGTCCTTGTATGTTTTTTGTTCGATATTATGGACCTTGATCATTTTAATGGTGTGAATCTTAGAGTAGTTATTCTTCAATTATAAAGCAATTTGATAGCAAAAATAATTCCATTTTGAAATTTTTATGACTCTAATAAATGATTTACCTTATAAATTGTTGTGTTCCTGAGAACATGTTTCAATATATTTGAAGAGAAAAATATATGCTCAGGTTGGGGTTTGAACCAGGACCTTTGGCTTTCTATGCCAATGCTCTACCACTGAGCTACATGAATATTACAATCTAAATGCAAATTTTTCTCTTATACATTGTTAATTTCCGAGAGCCAAATACTATGAACCATTGCTCAATCACGCATATTTCAACATGCCTGCATATTATTGTTAGCTTGTTCAAACTTACAATAATTATGCAGGCGTATTGAGACATGTTTTCGATTTCCGATTGAGGGTCTTTCCACTTTTCAGCAGTTGCCCTTTTACCAGCCGGCTGCTGGCCCTTCACATCCACATGTGTTAATCACAGAGGTAGATGATCAACAGCCAGTGTAAGGGTGACATGTGGTTAGCATGTCGAGTCCCCCAGCCGTTATAGCTGGTTCCTCAACCTGGAGCCGCTACTTATTGTAGCTACCCAATTGCCTCACGATGCTGGGTGGGCACCGGTCCCATACTGGCCGAAATACCATGAGAAAATTTCTTCCCCCATGGAGACTCGAACCAGCGCAAGTCCCGTAGCTCTGCGCCAAGGCTTCCTACCTTAACCGCTCGGCTACGGCGCGGGACTGACATGTTTTCAAGAACACAATTTTTTAGGTAAGATGTGAAGACTCAAATTAATTATTAAGAACTTCATAATGTTATTTCCTTATTGTGATTGATAATTTTATGATTCCCTTCTTTTTTCTTTATATTCTCTAATTCTTCACCTTCACCTTCCACTGGACTTTCCACACATGTAGATTATTTGACAGACTTGCCGAGCCTAAAAATTTACAATTATTGATAACTGCAAATTAGATATATTCCAACTTAAGTTCTACCCGTTTACCCAGTTTTCTGCACTCATTACTGCCAATATATCTTGCATTTAGGATCTCTCTTATCTAATTCATCCAACTCATTCTAAAAAAAATTTTTCTCTTCAAATATAATTTATCCTTCTATGAGAAGCGTTAAATTAATAATAAAAATCGTCAATAGAAGCCCTACTGGCTATAAAGTAGTGTTAAATTCCCAATAAATGTCTTCTTAACTAAGAAGCCGCCATTTGCAAAGATAGGAGCTATGGTTTCAAGCATTTGGCGCGAGGGAATTACAACGTACATAAGAGAAAAATTTGCATCTAGATCGTAACTCGCCTCGGTAGCTCAGTTGGTAGAGCACTTGGCCCGGAAAGCCAAGGGTCCCGGGTTCGAGTCCCGGTCTAGGTGAAAATTTTTCTCTTCAAATATAATTTATCCTTCTATGAGAAGTGTTAAATTAATAATAAAAATCGTCAATAGAAGCCCTACTGGCTATAAAGTAGTGTTAAATTCCCAATAAATGTCTTCTTAACTAAGAAGCCGCCATTTGCAAAGATAGAAGCTATGGTTTCAAGCATTTGGCGCGAGGGAATTACAACGTACATAAGAGAAAAATTTGCGTCTAGATCGTAACTCGCCTCGGTAGCTCAGTTGGTAGAGCACTTGGCCCGGAAAGCCAAGGGTCCCGGGTTCGAGTCCCGGTCTAGGCGAAAATTTTTCTCTTCAAATATAATCTTCCTAATATTTTCATTTCCAAAATCTCTTCTTGGTAATCTCTCTCAAGTCTTATTTTCTTAACATGCTACATTAGACTTATCATATTCAAAACATTTTACAAAACTGTGATACAATTAGCATACATATGAAACATTATAAACATGTAACAATTCAAAATCTGAAGGTGCTGTAAAAAATTATTTACATTTTCGGATTCAGCATGGTTAAAATATTGTGGCATGTTGTAATAATGAAGTTTAAATTATGCAGCAAGGTGAGAATAGCGGTATCACATTGGTTGGAATAGATTTGTAGGCCACCATTCATGAGTAAAAAGGCCAGCGCAAACAATAAAGTATCTGGGTCCTCAGTCCAGATAATACTATCAACATCTCCTTCCCCCTTTCGGGAAATATCGGTGGCCAGAGGCTTCTGCACTTCGAAGTATCTTGAACCTAAGCCTAGAAAGTTCCTCACCACTTATATAATATGTGGTGAGGGCAGGAGGCCAGTCAGTTTTGTTTGTGAATTAGAGGTGATATATTAAAGTGTAAGACAAATTGTAGCAAGTGCACTCATATGAGACTGTGAAATAATTGTGAGTGAGATAAACATTGAATCAAAATTAATTGTTAGTGCAAATTGTGATTAATTTATTGGTGATAATTTGTAGAAGAAAATAAAGTGATTGCGAGAATTTAATCAAAATCTGTGTGGATTGTTTACATTGGAACTAAGCGAACACGAACCCGGCCAAATTTCCTACAATATGGATAATCACAATGTTTAATTTCTGTACACTTTTCAAAGTTGAAATTTGTTGATTAGTATTATTATTTATCATTTCAGACTATTGGAAAAGCAGATCAGGTGCTACCTTACTTTGTAATGCAGATATCAGAGTCTGTTCCAGGTCTTCCTGGTATCTTCTTATCTGGTGTCTTTAGTGCTGCTCTCAGGTATAAAACTATATCATTGGAATTAGTTGAGACATATTTTACATCTATTAGCTCAGGTGTGTAATTTATATCTGAATGATTATTTTAATTACAGTTATTAAATCATATTCAAATCTTTGAATACCTTTAATATATCTAATTCTTATATTAAGACTTTCTAGAATACAGTAGTTTTTCTTAATGAAACAAAGTGTAGGCATACATCATTTTCATTTAGTTCTCTTTCTCTATTATTTCCTATGCAATGCATCTTACAGACCTTTCAGTTCCAAAATATGTTTCATTCCTTCTATCTAGTTCCCATTTGATCTTCCTTTCCTATTTCTTTTTTTTGATGTTCATCACATTATTTCCCTTGGCAATCTTTCAGCCTACAATGTTATTATGTGGTCAAACGATTGTAACCTTCTTTCATTTATATTGTAGAGTAAAAGTTCCTTTCACAGGGGATATGTTTCATAAATATGCTGCGAATATAGAAACCATTAATATGGAATGGTAATTTATAGGTACATAGGGGATACATTCCAAGGTTCCAAAATAAAATAAAAATTATCACAATAAAA
Organism: Diploptera punctata; assembly: GCA_030220185.1. Classification (NCBI taxonomy): domain Eukaryota; kingdom Metazoa; phylum Arthropoda; class Insecta; order Blattodea; family Blaberidae; genus Diploptera; species Diploptera punctata. The sequence continues at coordinate 583,318 of JASPKZ010007262.1, forward strand.
TCAATTTAAAGAGAGATTTTGAACAATTTCTATTAATTATTATTGTCAGGCTTAGGTAAGGGCTTAAAGAACTTAGTCATTTTTTCTGTTATGCCGTTTTTAAAAGGTCTTTATATTCAGACTGATATTCAGCTGTGGCATTAACAATTTGCCTTTTAAAAATAAGACTTCTTTCCATAGACGGATCAATTTGCTTGAAGAAATCACAACCTCATTTGCCATCTGTAATCTTTCACCCAGGTTTTCAAATTAAAGGTCACCTATTCAGTATTTGTAGAAGCCTCGTCTTTGGAACTATTTTTTCTTTCCATTTACTCAACATTATAAATTGGGAACAAAGCAGATAAGACACATGTTATTCAATCAAAATTATTGCAACGAATGATAAGTTGAAACAAAGCACAATCGTGGTGAGGACAGCAGGACAGCATTTATCAAAGGACTTAGCAGCACATGAAATACGGAGGTGGCTTTTAACAACAAACTTTAGGCTTAGTGGCAATAAGATTTGTTTTACTTCTATATTTGCCCATTTGGTTTGAATCACTCTTGGTAAAAGCTGCCTTGGCACGTGCCTACAGTAAAAAAGTTGCCGATGCGTTAATAAAGGATACCTAATCCTTCTAATATACTGACTTAATCCACGAATAAAGAAATTTTTAGTCACAAATACAGGAACTGTGTCAAAATTTTTTAATCTGCGAATAATGAAAACATGAATAATGGAACCATGAATAAGGAGCTTTTACTGTATTAAATTAAAAGATTCTTACCTCTCCTCACATTATTCTGTTAAGTAGATCGCGATTTCAGGCCTATAGCAGGCCCATCTTCAGTACACTGTTGTTGACCGGTGTTATGTCGCTCGGAAGAACCACTTCCAACAACAGTGTACTGAAGATGGGCCTGCTATAGGCCTGAAATCGCGATCTACTTAACAGAATAATGTGAGGAGAGGTAAGAATCTTTTAATTTAATATTGAATTGAACCTCACAGTGATAATTCCTATATAAAAAAAGGTTAGCTTTTACTGTATTTAATTTTTTTCTATATTCTTTATCCGTCTTGTTTTTATATTAATTTTCTCTTTTCTTGACTTCCTTGCTGATATTCTCCAAAATTCTAATTTAGTGATTCTCAATAATTTTCCTTGTATGCTATTTATTGTCCATAAATTTTCATTAATAATTACTGTGCATGCACATACATAAGGATACTTTCTTCCTTTCATATATTTTCTCCTGGCATCAAGTTTCATCTTCTCCATTCTCTTCATCATCATCATTCATACAACACAATTTACACTACATAAACACATAAATACACTCATCCCTCATCCTCTCTATATATAATACAAGAATACAAGATCTATGTAAGTTGTTTTGCCAAAGTGGTGTGTAAATTGAAAATCGACAACATTAAGAACACCTATCTGTCCAGTGCAAATCCCGAAGCCCAAAATGTGCAGTGGGTGCCATTAGAACACACACATACACACACACAATATTGCTATTGTAATTATATCATCATCATCATCATCATCAACATCCTCTTATCGTGTTCTTCTTTTGGAAGGTCAATTCCAAATATACCTCCAACCATCTCTATCTTCCCATGCTCTCCTTCTTTTCAGTTCTTCCCAGTCATATCCTCTTTCTTGTAAATTTTCTTCACTTGATTAATCCATCTTTTTTATGGTCTACCTCGAGGTCGTTTTCCTTGTATCTTGAGATTTAACAGTCTTTGTAGTAGTCTTTCCTTTCCATTCTTTTTAGATGTCCAAATCATTTTAGTTCTATTTTTTCATATATCTGTTGTTAATTTTTCTATATTTAAAGTCTCCCTGATTTTGTCATTCCTTATTCTATCTCTCCTTGTTTTATGTACCATTCCATGTAAGAATTTATTTTCTGTAGCTTAGATTCTGCTCAATTTCTTCTTTGTATATGTCCAAGTCTCAGATGCATATGTTAGAACTGGTTTGAAATAAGTTTTATACATTGCCATTTTACTCTTGATGGGTATATCTTTATTCCAGATTAATTGTTTAGTTAAATTATATACTTTTAAACTTTTCTGTATTCTTTAACTGATTTCTGTCTGTTTTCCCATTTGCATTTAATCACTGTTCCTAAATATGTAAATTTGTTCACTTTTTATGGATTTTTTCCTGATAACTCCCAAAGTCTGACCCCATGTCCACGTCGTGGAGATGGTTAGCTCGTTTCGGGTATCTTGTCAGGCCTGCGCATTGACCTGATGAACATCAGCTCAATATGCATCACCCTGACAGGACCTACTTGAAACAAGCTCCAGTGAAGCCACGTGAGGCCTAGAAAGTCGGTGGTGGATGATGAAATGCTTTCAAAAAACAAGTATACGAGTAATTGCTATATTTATATTGTTATTGTAACACTATTAAAATATTGATACTTTGCAGCACAATGTCCACTGGTCTTAACTCAATGACTGGTGTGATATTTGAAGATTTGATCCGTCCAGCAATAAAGAAACCCATGTCGGAGGCAAGAGCCAGTCTGGTGATGAAGGTGATGGTGATGATAATTGGACTGATATGTGTGGCGCTAGTGTTTGTGGTGGAACGAATGGGTACACTCGTCCAAGCTGGGAAGAGTCTGAGTGGCATCACTGCAGGACCTCTACTTGGCGTCTTCTCCATGGGCATGTTCTTCCCTTGGGCTAATGCTACGGTATATCTCTCCTCCTCTCTCTATGTTAATTTAAAGCATATCTGACTAGCAATCCTGGTCCAACACAGTCTCCTCAATAACACTGAGCAACAAAAAAGAAGGGGCACGCTGTAGCGTAGTGGTTAAGGCACTGAGCTACAAGCCGAAGGGTCGAGGGTTCATGTCCCATTGGGGTCGGGATTTTTAAACTGACCCAAACCCTCTGGCGGCACTATGGCCCTGGGGTCGACTCAGCCTCTAACTGAAATGAGTACCAGACGCTTGTTCTGGGGTAAAGGCGGCCGTCACGCAGGGCTGACAATCCGGTTGACATAAAGTGCCGATTGTCTAGAAAAAGTGGGAGCCTTAACCTCCTACTACCCCAAGGGCCTCCTGAGGCCTGTTGTGGGATCACTTTACTTTACTTTAACAAAAAAGAAACTTTTTTTTGTCTCAGAAAGAAAAAAATGTGATTCTGATAGTATTTTTTCTCCTGAATTCAAATATGATATCGGTTTTTCTCCATCATGCAACATTTCCGAGAGACAGGAATTTATAATTTTAAACACTTTAATATTTTCTACATTTGTAACTACATAATATTCGAACATTCGGGCTCACCTAGAAAGTAAGAAATGACGATTTTCTTCTATATTTCGCCTGTGGAGCATCCCTCTTGATGGTCCAACAATAATGGCCAGCATATTAGGATTCCATTTGGCTTGATATCTCTTTTCTATAGCTGAAATCTCCTGAGTTAGCTCATTTGGTTTTATTTTACAATGTACAAATGGACAAAAAAATGTTTATTAAAAAAATAATTATTTAAATCCATTAATTGAGATTGAAATAAAAAAAATTGTGGGTGATGGAGAAATTCTAAATACATATTTGAAAACATGATAAAAAACTGCATTAAGTACAACTATTGGTACTCATGTCATAAGACAAAAATCATGTTGACCAGTGTTATTAACACCATACATCTATATTTCTCACAATTGTCAACACATTTATAATTTTAAGTCTTTTTATAACTTTCTTCTTCTTCTTCTTCCTTCCAAGTATTAGGCCAAGGCCTGTTACGATCCTATAGAAAATTTTCCCTTATGGGAAATTATCGTATAAGACTTGAAAGCATAATAATAGTCCTTTCGATTGGTTGCTGGCCAAATGAAGGCAAGACCAGTGATGGGGCTGCCATCTTATAGCCTCTGGTCAGGCTTTTCTGGAGAAGAAAAGAAAATAAAGGAAAGAAGAAATGGAAGAAAGGAAGTACTCCCTAGCCCTCGGATGCCATAATAGCGTCGGGGTCGAAAAAACAAGAGTTAACCAAGAGAGGTTAGATAGTAAAGTTAAAAGAGTGCAAAACACAAGTAATTGGAAGAAATGTTTTGCACAGCTTGGGCACCTTGTGGTCGCCATCCACATATCCCCTAGATGAGGACCCCTGAGGGGTTTATCATAGTTAAAGTAACTCAGGCAGCCAATAACTCAATGGTTTATGGAAATAATAGTTATTGTGCCTCATTCAATAAGGTCCTCCACTAATTTTAATGTTATATTTTAAATTAACATTTTCCAGAATTGGACATACTTTTATTTTAAAAAGAAAAATTAATGCTTGGACTGGGATTCAAACCCCAGATCTCTGACTCTGTGTGCTTTACAAGGATAATGAAAATAACTGGAACTTTAACAAATTTTGTAACCTTATCATCTATACTATAGGAACATTTTGTCAGTATGATACCGTTATAGTTTAAACAAGAGCTTTTGGTGCTGAATTTTAGTTAAAAATGGCACATAATTTTTGGACACAGCCTTGATACATCACAATACTTCTCTAGGAGAAATTTCAAGTTAGGTTTTGGCATGACATGGTTGGCAGTTCCATTGTCAGTGTGGTAAAGAAGTATTTTTGACTAATGGGAAAATACTGTCACTTGCTATGCCAATATACAATATCAAATTGCATTCCTACTTTGCTTGTTTCTCATATACATTTTATCCGTAAATAGTCCACTGTCATAAACTGATTTGCTGCTTATATTTTATGACTGTAATTATTACCTAATTATAATATTGTCAGGTCATATCTTTTAATGTTTAAGTGCATATTTTTGTAAATTTTAGGTCATAACTACATATTTATGAGTGCATACTTTGATGGTTTTTAGGTAAAAAATTTTAGCCCTAGTAATTAAAGTAAAGTAAAGTGCTCCCACAACAGACCCGGAGGCCCTTGGGGTAGTAGGAGGTTAAGGCTCCCACTTTTTCTAGACAATCGACACTTTATGTCAGCCGGGTTGTCAGCCCTGCGTGACGGCCGCCTTTACCCCCAGAACAAGCGTCTTGTACTCATTTACGTTAGAGGCTGAGTCGACCCCAGGGCCATAGTGCCGCCAGAGGGTTTGGGTCAGTTTAAAAATCCTGACCCCCAACGGGACTTGAACCCTTGACCCTCCGGCTTGTAGCTCAGTGCCTTAACCACTACGCTACGGCGTGCCCCCAGCCCTAGTAATTACAAACATTATTATTAGATGAAATTTATGTAGTTATTATATTAGATATTGTCTGTCCAGTGGATCTGTGCCCCTGTAAGATATGCAAACTAAATTTGTAAATTAATGAGTCATTTTTTAACATCTTATCTCATATTTTATGTTTCTTCAAACATGGGAACTAGTTTTCAAGAGAAGGCTCTCTCTCATTTTCAACCGGCATTATGACTACTGGTTTTTCGTTGGAATCGTTGGAATCTCCATCAATAACATTGCCATCTGGTGTTGATTCCAACGAAAATCCGGTAGTCATAATGTCGGTTGAAAATGAGAGAGATCCTTCTCTCGAAAACTAGTTCCCGTGTTTCAAGAAACATAAAATATGAGGTAAGATGTTAAAAAATGAATTAAGAACCTCATAATGTTATTTCCCATATTTAACTATGAATATGCGAACTAAAGCCTACTTCCTTTTCTGCCTTGGTAAATCATTTCTCTCTCTGCACGTTATAACTTTGTGATTATATTTAGGTAGTTTAATAACTGAAATTCTAATTTGTGGTATACTCTCTCTTTTCTATCTCTCTCTATCTCCCCTCCCACTACTCACAATTTTTTAGCCTTCTTGCAGGGCATTATTTGCACTTGTACTCCAGTGTTGTCAATTCAACTCCAACCTTGCATTATTCAATATTCAAGAGCCATGATACTGGGGGAAGTTTAGCAACATCCCTACTCAATAAGTCACTGTGGCTGCTGTTTGACATAGTGGGAGGGGAGTGCGGTGAAATGGTGTGAGTATAGACGTGTACTTTTCTAAGAACAATGTCAGTGCTATAGGGGCACAGATCCATTGGTTCGAGTATACATAATTTAAAAATATTATTATAGTAGTATATTTTACAAATATACAGGGTGCTCTAGTTGGAGGAGTGACAAGCATGGTGTTTGTAGGGTGGCTCTCCATTGGAAGTCAACTTGCTATTGCAAGTGGACAGATAAGGTTTCCAACCAAACCAGTGTCAGTCGAGGAATGTGAAGTCCAGATGTTTACCAATACTACATCAACACCATTTACGTGAGTAGCCTTTATAACTATTAAGATACCTATACTAAAATCTACAAATAAATCACAAGTCTAATAGCTTAAATCAGTAGAGTACTGGTATACAGAACCAGAGATATTGGGTTCAAATCCTGATTTAGACATATATTTTTCTCTTCAAATTAAATTTGTTATTTAGTGAGAAGTGACAAATTAAGAATTTTAAACTAATTTTGACATAATTTGTTCTCAGATTTGGATTCTAACACTAACCTGAATAGAAAAGGACAGTTTTTAAATAAAATACTTTTCACCTACAACAAATGTTTTCTATTTTGATGTTATATTTTAAATTAACACTTTCAAAAATAGGACATAGTTTTATTTTAGAAAGAAAAATTTATGCTCAAACTGGGACTTGTTTATTTTTCTTTCTAAAATAAAATTATGTCCAATTCTGGAAAATGTTAATTTAAAATATAACATCAGAATATTAAGCTTTACCGCTTAAAAAAGTAATGTTTAAATTCTCAGTAAAAATAGAAGTCATCAGATGGCATTGTTGGTGGCAATGGCTATTGGCCTTCGGATGCCACATGTCCTGCACATCACAATCTATGAGACATCAAGCAACAATACTGCTTTCCTTAACCAAAAGGATATATCATAACTTTTTTTAATTTTCAGTTTTTCTTTGTATAGTAATGTTTAGCGGTCAATTCTACCCATTTACTAAGCTAAATAGTCATATCTTGTACAGAAAGTCACAAAAAACGTTATTGAATTATAAATTAAATTTTATTAAATTCCTAAGCAAAATACAGTATCATTGTTTCTTAAGTAGTTTAATATTGTGACACATCGTAAAAAAAAGGCGTTTGAATTTCACGGGTGACGGCAAGAACAGTGGTCTTGTATTGGTAGAAATAGATTCATGGGTCGCTGACTTGCGAGTTCAAAAGATCCATGTAGCTCATCGATGTATCTAGGCTCCTGCTTTGGAGGCTTCTCCAAGCCTCAACCCTTACTGTTGCAAAGTTTTGATGCCAGAAACTTCCATACTGGAAAAGTCTCAATTAGAGACCAAGAAATTTCTGTCCCCGACCTATATAAACTATTGCCAGGGATGAGAGTGGGTCAGTTGAGAATTGACAGTGATACAGTGAGCTGTGAAAGAGAAGAAACTTTGGCAAGTGGACTTGTTGGAGACTATAAGATAATTGTTTAATATATAAAACTTTAAAGCAAGATCAATTATTGCAGCAATTTGTGAACTGAATGTCAGGAAGAGTTTATAGAATTAAATAAAGTTACTGTGGAGTTTTTTGACATCACATGTGTTGTTTTATTTACACCAAAATGATGTGAAAACTGACCCCTGGTAGTGCACGTCAATATAATGATATAAGTATTGCTACTGTTAGTTCTGCAACGAAAGCCATGTACGATATCCCTAAACTCCAAAGACTATCCCTCTCAACTGCAATGAAACTCTTCAATCTTAAAGTAATGCCGGCCACAACATACGGAATCCAGTTAATATGGAATCACTTGATGGTGAAAAACCTTAAGAAACTGGAGAACGTTAAATCAAGGTTTCTCAAAAGTGCACTGTCAATTTCAAAATATACAAGAAATTGTTATGCCTATACAATAGCCCAGGAATCCTTCTTCATCGAGGATATCAGACACTGCTTCAGACTACCGGAAACGCAAGCTTACAGAATTGTCATCGAGGAGAGACAGAACAAAGCCACCGATATACTGACAGAAATTATGGAAACAGACACAATGAAAACAGAAACCTGGAAGCAACCGAACTTTGAACTTTGACACCTGTACACACGTTTCGCAGCCCATGGATTTCATGGGAATATATGCCTCAACAACATGTACCATGAATCCAAGGAGGACTGCGTCTGTAAATTATGCAACAATCCATGTCCCAAATATCATCTAGCGAAGTGTAAAAACAGGACTCTACCACTAAACACTGTAACTAAAGACTGGTAAAAGCAAAATTAAATAAAAAAAAAAGATATATTTATAATAATATATATATATATATATATGTATCAAAAATATTGCGGTCAACAAATTGGCATGGTATGCAATTTAACAAATAGCTCATTTACCGAATATTTGAAAGATCTTGAGATATGTCTTTTTGGCTTAGTAGGACAGAATGGCTAAATGAAATCTTAGTATTTTATCTTTGTCTCTTTTTTTATTGATAACATTACTCTAAATATGTCCACTGCTGTGGTCTCGATATAGTGTGCTGCCTTGTCATGCAGCAGGCCCAGATCTGACTCCTGATCAGGACAGGCTCCTGGCTGAGGTTCTTTTTGGGGTTTTTCCTCACCTGTAAGAGAAATGTCAGGAAGCCTAGGGCCCAATGGTCCCCGAAAATCATTCAGCCAACATCATCATACTTACTTATTTTAGGAATTCTCAATATGAGGTATATTCATTAAGGTAGAATATTTTTATCACTCACCTCATATTGTTCTTCTTATTTGATTATAAACTAGTTTCGGAACATAGTTTCTGTTCCATCCTCAGTATCATCACGATCGTTGTTCTGTCGTCTTGAAGAGCTGTCCTTCTCTCCTTGCATTGGCTGACTGAAAAACCTCGAAACCAGGTCATTCTCACCGGGAATTTCAAAGTTCATTAAACACTCGCAATGCCCCATTTTGATTATTGTGATACTCTTTTTACTGACCTAAATACTGTTCTTACCCAAAGACTTCAACGTGTTCACAATTCTTGCATACGTTTTATTTGTGGTATACGTAGATTTGATCACGTTACACCATCCCTGGAACAATTGTCATGGCTTCGTCTTCAAGATCGTAGAACCATCCATTCCCTATGCCTACTCTATAACATATTACACACATCTTTACCTTATTATTTATCACACCGCTTCACTAAACTCTCTGATACACATAACTTAGATACCCGATCCCTTGAGCACAGTGTCCTTTATATCCCTCCTCATCATACTACCTATTATTTGAAATCTTTTACAGTTTCTCTTGCTAGAACATGGAATTCACTTCCACCCTATGTCAGAGACTGCCAAACTTTACCATCTTTCAGAAATAAATTGAAAATAAAATCACTAACAGAAACAACTCACTAATACACTTTTTAAGAATTAATAATGCGTTTTTGCATTATTTAATAAAAATAGACTTAGGATTTGTTAATATATTTACCTAATGCCTTGTATAAAAAGCGTAGATTAATTCATTGTAGTGTATTTTTTTTCTCTTCTTTTTATGCATAGTAAATTCGAGCTGTTATTCCTTTTTTATTCATTGTATCATTAATTTAATTTTAATTGTATTTAGTTTCATTCTATTATTAGACATTAATTTCATTATTATTCAATATGACAGATAATGAATTGTTCAATAACTATTATTGTAACTTTTTTTGTATTCATATGTAACATGTTTGTCCTGTCTAATATGACTACTGTTGTAATTTTTTTGTATTCATGTGTAACATATGTTTGTCCTGTTTTATATGACTATTATTGTATTTTTTTTGTATTCATATGTAACATATGCTTGTTCTGGTGAGTGGAAGAGAAGGCCACATGGCCTTAACTCCACCAGGCTAAATAAATAAATAAATAAATAAAATTTCTTCTTTTCGCTCTTTTGAATGTAGATCTTTTGCCAAACAGTAAGTTTTTTTGGTTTTTCTATTTGTTTTAATAATTTTGCTTCTTTCTCGATAAGATGTTTTTCAGACCATGCATGGGCAATGGCCACTGCCCATGCATGGTCTGAAAAACATCTTATCGAGAAAGAAGCAAAATTATTAAAACAAATAGAAAAACCAAAAAAACTTACTGTTTGGGAAAAGATCTACATTCAAAAGAGCGAAAAGAAGAAATTAATGAACTTTGAAATTCCCGGTGGCTGCCCATGCATGGTCTGAAAAACATCTTATCGAGAAAGAAGCAAAATTATTAAAACAAATAGAAAAACCAAAAAAACTTACTGTTTGGGAAAAGATCTACATTCAAAAGAGCGAAAAGAAGAAATTAATGAACTTTGAAATTCTCGGTGAGAATGACCTGGTTTCGAGGTTTTTCATTCAGTCAGCCAATGGAAGGAGAGAAGGACAGCTCTTCAAGATGACAGAACAACGGTCGTGATGATACTGAGGATGGAACAGAAACTATGTTCCGAAACTAGTTTATAATCAAATAAGAAGAACAATATGAGGTGAGTGATAAAAATATTCTACCTTAATCATCATACTTAATATCATTATCATTTCACAGGTGTGGAAAAAACAGGAAGCTACCACACCTATAATTCCCTAGTAATGCTGTAAAGCATAGCATGAATATGCAATGATTTCAGTGAAAGACCTGCCCTTGAGCAGAATACTATAGAATATACTCTAAATATTATAACATGAGAACAGAATTAAATCAGTCACAGAGAGATGGCATATTTGTTAATATAGCTTGTTTGATCTCTTACAGGGGTTCAGAGCCATTGATGATCTTCAGATTATCATATATGTGGTATACATTTATTGGTGTGGTGACTGCGATTATTGTAGGACTAATAGTTAGTTTCCTCACACAACCAAACAGACCTCAGGATGTGAACCGAGATCTTCTGACACCAGTGATACACAGGTTTCTACCTCAGTCTGCATCACAGGTAATTTTTTTCTTTTAATTTATTTCTATTTTAAAAATTATTTCATAATATTTACAAGGTGTTCTAAAAAGAAGTTGCAAAATAGGGAGGGATAAAAATATTTGGATGTAGAATTTCTTCTTCGTCTTCTTCATCCATCAAAATCTTAGGCCTATAGACCTGTTATGAACTCACTGATGAATTTTGTATCCAGCGTTTCCTTGGACGACCCAGAGATCTCTTCCCTGTTGGACAACAACGAAGCATGGCCTTGGGAACTCTAACTGAACTCATTCATCACAAATCATTCATCCAGTTGTTCTGGTACCTATGTATGTATTCAATGACCGGTTCTAAACAACGTTCCTTCAAAATATCGTCATTGTGTTTGTGATCCTATTTGGTATACCTCATGAATCTCATTTCAGATGTAGAATTTGAATTGGACCTAGGTTGCAAAATGTCATACAAAGCAGAAACAGATATAAATAACAAACTAAATAAGTTTAATTATATAACAGGAACACTAAATAGAACTTTAAAAAATAAAGCCAGAAAAGACTCTATAATGAAATTATACAAGACAATGGCAGTGCCTATTATTAATCATGGATCAGAAACATGGAAAGTGACAACATAACAATCTGCCAGAATACAAGCTGCTGAAATGAAATTCCTCAGACAATAGCAGGATATCAAAGAACAGACAAAAAACATAACACAGAAATAAGACAACAACTAAAAGTAGAGGAATTAAACACAACAATAATGAAATACAGAACAAATTGGAAAGAACACTTAGCAAGGATGACTGAGAATAGAATACGAAAAGCAGCATACAGCTATTCACCACAAGGAAGAAAGTTTCGGAAGACCAAGGAAAAGATGGAAACAGAAAAGACTCTATAATGAAATTATACAAGACAATGGCAGTGCCTATTATTACTCATGGATCCAAAACATGGACAGTGACAACATAACAATCTGCCAGAATACAAGCTGCTGAAATGAAATTCCTCAGACAATAGCAGAATATCAAAGAACAGACAAAAAACATAACACAGAAATAAGACAACAACTAGAGGAATTAAACACAACATAATGGAATACAGAACAAACTGGAAAGAACATTTAGCAAGGATGACTGAGAATAGAATACGAAAAGCAGCATACAGCTATTCACCACAAGGAAGAAGAAGTTTCGGAAGATCAAGGAAAAGATGAAAACAGCAGCAATTTGGAGCCAGAACAGGCTAGTAAATAAGCCTAAGCCGTGATGAAGGAGAAGAAGAATTTGAATATATCTAATTGTAATTTTAGTTGATTGCATAAAGAGTTGCTGACTATAGAGAGGGGATGATTTAAATTTGTTTTCTTTGATATAGTGTACAAGTTTATAAAATATTTAGTGGATCCATATATTTATACAGTACTGTATTTATAAAGTTTTAATTTTAAGGGGAGTAGAATTTGAATTGGAATATATGACTGTAGATGAACTTTAACTTAACGTTTTAATAAAAACAATAGAATGTTATTTCTATGATGGGAGCTTATATGGACACAGCTTTAGCATTATATCTAAATATTTAAAACATTTTTAAATATGTACACAACTACAATCAGAGGATATATATGTAGTTGAGTTTAGTTTCGCCTGTTCTGGCTCCAAATTGCTGCTGTTTGTACTTCCCTGCAACATGTTTTTAATCCCCATAGTTTGAAGACATAAATATACAAATGTAGTTAAAAGTAAAGAAACTTATACCGGGTGTGGCAGAAACAATGACTCATTTTAAATTGCCCACCATTATTGGACACGACTTCCTAGAGAGTTGATATTGGTACCAAAGCGTAGTGCAGTTCAAAGCATTGCCAGTCTGTATGGAGCATTGGTCAAATAAACACCGTGTGTTTGCAATATAAACATTTTTAAAATGTGGTGACAATGTTGTGCAGACACAGCATTTGTTCTGGTAACATTTTAACATTGGTCGGAATGATCAAGTTCCATCTCGGAAGTCGATTACGAGATAGGTTCAGCAGTTCAGAGCAACAGCATCTGCAACAAACAATAAGCCACCTGGTAGGCCACATACAGTTCGCACCTCGGACAACATTGCAAGAATAAGATCTGCTTTGGCAATGTCAACTGGCCACCCCGTTCGCCCAATTTATCGGCTTGTAACATTTTTCTGTGGGGATTCCTAAATTCTAAAGTGTATGCCAACAAGCCAACAACTCTTGAAGACTTGAAAAACAACATTCACGCTGAAATCGAGGTCATAACATGTGACACTCTTCATAAGGTTATGGAGAATGTGCGTGTTCGTGCAGAAGATTGCATCGCCAACAATGGTGGACACCTAATGGACATAATTTACAAAAAGTGACACATGTAATTAATGGTAGGATGTGTTCTTTCAAACAATGTACGCTAATAATGTGTAGTTGTATTTCTTCATGCCAAAATATTATAAAAAAGAGCAAAGAAAAGAATACTGGTACTTTAATAAATGGTGTTCAGAAAGATCATCCAAGAAAGCTTACTGTCAGAGAAGAAAGAAAAATTGTTAATATAGTGAAGAAAACTCCAAGATAAGCACATCTGAAATAGCATCAAAGATACACGGTGATTACAAATGATTGGAGCGATTTCATGATTTTATTGTAGCGATCTTATTTGACATATCTTCACAGAACTTTAAAGTTATGTATAAAAACTCATAAGGTTTTTTTTTGTTTTCTCTCGCAGCCGTGTTTCAGCTTTAAACCGAGAGAGCGCAGCAGTTATCAAAGATGGCGACAGGCGAGGAGAAAGCATATGCTGTGCTTGAATTTCATTCAACTCAATCTGTGATAACTGTGCAACGACACTTCAGAACGAAGTTCGAGAAAGATGCACCGAGTGCCAACTCCATTCGGCGATGGTATGCGCAATTTAAAGCTACAGGATGCCTCTGTAAAAGGAATCAACGGGTCGTCCTTCAGTGAGTGAAGAAAAGGTTGAGAGTGTGCGGATGAGTTTCACACGTAGCCCACAGAAATCAACACGAAAAGCGAGCAGAGAGCTGAACATTCCACAACCGACCGTTTGGATGATCTTGCGGAAAAGATTGAAGCATAAAACCTTACCACTTGCAATTTCTACAAGCCCTTACGCCCATTGACAAAGTGAGTCGGTTTGAATTTTGTACACAAATGCAGCAGTTTATGGATGAGGATGGTTTTTGTGAGAAACTTGTCTTCAGTGACGAAGCAACATTCTTTGTGAATGGCAAAGTGAACAAACACAATGTGCGAATCTGGGGCACAGAAAATCCCCGCGTTATTGTGCAGCACATTCGCGACTCCCCAAAAGTTAGTGTGTTCTGTGCGGTTTCTCAGTTCAAAGTTTATGGCCCTTTTTCTTCTGCGAGCAGAACGTTACAGGACACGTGTACCTGGACATGCTGGAAAATTGGCTCATGCCGCAGCTGACGACCGACAGTGAGACCTTCATCTACCAGCAGGATGGTGCTCCACCACACTTCCATCACGATGTTCGTGAATTTTTAACATGAGATTGCCAAACCGATGGATCGGTCGCAGTGGAGAGAATGATCAGAAATTGTTGTCATGGCCTCCACGCTCCCCCGATTTGACGCCGTGCGATTTTTTTGTTTGGGGGTATGTGAAAGATTCAGTGTTTGTGCCTCCTTTACCAGTAGACTTACCAGAACTGCGAGCTCGCATAATCAATGCCTTTGAACAAATTAATAGGGACATGTTACGTCGAGTATGGGACAAACTTGATTACAGACTTGATATCTGCAGAATCACCAAGGGGGAGCATATGGAGCACCTGTAACATCTCAAAAAAAACCAGGGAAGTTGCTCTATGTATCTGTAAAAGTTCGTGAAAATATGTCGAATACTACAGATACCATAAAATCATGAAATCGCTCCAATCATTTGTAATCACCCTGTACATTCAGATTTAGAAAAATATATTATCCAAAAATAGTGAGATAGATAACTCTTCATTGGGCTGGGTATAACACCCTAGTACCAAAAAGAAAGCTCTGCATATCTAAAGTAAGTAGAAGAAAAGACTCATTTACAAATTAATTTGTGGAAAAGGATTTGGAGTTCCAGAATAAAGTCATTTTCTTAGATGAGAGTAAATTTCAGGTATTTCATTGTAATGGACATGTTTCGATGTGGAAAAAATCTGAGTTATGATGGAGAAAAGTTAATGGACAAGTATTATAACAATAGGTCATACTTAAAAGGGAAATAATAAAAAAAAAACTATTAATTATTAATCATAATTAAAGAAAACTATTAAACATTATTCATAATTGAAGGAATATATGAATTAATCATACCTAAAGATTATGTAAGAAATAAACAGCTCGGTGGTCTGAGCATTAGCACGGAAAGCTAAAGGGTTCGATTCCTGATTCAGGCAAAAATTTTTCTCTTTACCATTGATTTACAATAATTTAATTGTGTTTATTAATTTACTTATTTCTATCATAGTAATAGCTTTAGCTTCCCAATATTAATTTAACACCTAAATACACTAATTAATCATACTTAAATCCATAAAAAGAGTTTTAAAGAAATAAAAAGCAGATAGAATTTTATAATAAAATATCCTGGATTCACATGAGGGTTGTCAAAACCATACCAGGATATATTTCATGTGTGTCAACATGTTTTTGGAAAACTATGAAAACACACTTACGAAAGCTTATATAACCCAGTAAACAATTATACATTTGGCAAACACACTTATATAAGTATGCAAACATCTTATACAATTTGGCCCTGAAAAGACCAGAATTATTTCCACCTTAGGTAATTTGGAAAGTTCAAGGGAAGATGGAAAATACTCAGAGAAAACTGGGTTTCCTACAAAATTTGGAAATGAGAAAGTGGAAAAAAATCAGATATATACTCGTAAGTTTTAGCCAAAAAAGTCGGTCTGGAGGCAGGGACTGAAGTATTCACTACAGCTTCCTTTTAGGACCATGAATACTTTCCCTCTTCACATGTGAGTATAATTAATTATTTCCCCAAATATGGTGGATAAATATCAACTTAACTTCAAAACTATACAGTTTAAGAAAAAACTCTAAAAATGATAGATTAATTTAGTTTACTTTTAATAACTTAAGAAATAGCAATATAAAAAGACCTAAGGTCTAAACACATAATTAAAGTAATTAACTTAACATCTTAAAGTTTTAGATAAACTACAGTTGACTTAATAAGAACAGAATAACAGATGAAATCCTCCATCAAGCAAATAATGCAAACAGAATATCGGGACGTTTAAACAATACTGTTTGGAAAAATAAAAATTTAAGAATAGATACAAAAGTAAGAATTTACAAATCTGTCATAAGACCAGTTCTAACATATGGTTGTGAATGCCGTACAGAAACTAAAAAAACAAAACAAATCAATGAAACAACCAAAATGAAAGTTTTAAGGAAAATTGTAGGAAAATCGCTGAGAGAGAAAATTCGCAGCTCTGTTATTAGAGAAGAATGTGAAATTGAACCTATAAACCTTTGGATAAATGATAGAAGGTTAAATTGGAACGATCACATCTTTAACTGTCATGACCGATAGCCTACCACTCAGGTCAAGGTCAATAATAAAATATTGAACAATTTTAAATTAATATCCCTTATGGGACGCTACCCTATGACCTATAATAATCTAGGTTATAACAACAAGATACACTGGTTGCTTAGTATGATTTGGGAAAAGAGGTTTTTACAAATTAATGTAAAAAAATCAGTAACATACCAATCATAAGAAAGGAGATAAAACTGACTGCAATAATTAGAGGCATTTCATTAATTTTAATCTTACAAAATTCTAATAAATATATTCATTTACAGTAAATCTCATTGAAAGTTCCTCATTTTGTCTTGTGAGAGATTATTACAAACAATGGTTTTGATAGAGAATTTTTTTTTTTCAGGAGCTGAAAGAAATACCTCAAACAAAAACAAAATGAAGTTCCTGCTTTACAAAGACTTCAGAAGTTCATGTGTTATTTTAAGTTTAAATTTTAATTTAAAATAGTTAAATTGGATGAAGATGATAGTTAACAGAGGAATCATTGTACAAAGAAATAAGCAGGAAGTTTGCAGACAGTGAATCTTATCAACATATTTTCATTACTACCATAATAAATTATCACTTTGTCACTAGTAGCAGTGGCATTGGAATAGGTCAAATTTCTTTAATTTCTCTTCATTCGAGTTTACATAAAAATTCCACAATCTTCTATATTTCTTTCATAATTATTCACTGTACAAGCACATGCAATTTTTCTACTTTATCTTGTACAAACACAACCTTATAGTTCATTTCTTCACATTCCCAGAAATCCTCACTTGCAAAATTTTCTTTCTTGTTGCTCCTCAAATAAATTCCCAACTACGAAATGGTTAACCACCAACTCTCATCCCTTTTATATGTGAGGATTGGAACTATCTGGAAGCCTAGTCTTGATCACTCTCGAATCAAAATCTTGAGAGGCTGCTAATTCTTGAAAGCAAATCATAGATGCATCTGAAAGCAATCTTTTGGGAAAACATATCTGTAGAGATCACTTGCGAGTTTTATATTATTATCATCATAATTGTTACAATATCACCATTACTACTATTATTAATAATTTTAATAATAATTGTTATTATTTCATATTGTCACTTGTCCTTAATTTTTTCTTGGATTTATTTATGTCTATTATATTTCTCTTCTTCATGTTGTCTTGAATTCCCTTTATCCATGTTGGCTTTGGTCTACCACGTTTTCCTTTTCCAGGAGGTATCCATTTCAATATGTCTTTGTTTCTGTGTCCCTTCTTCTCATTATATGCCCATACCATCTTAGTTGGATTTCTTCAATCTCTTGTACAATATCCTTTTCTACATTCATTATCTCTCTTATTGTATTATTTTACCTAATTTTGATATTCTTGCCGATCTTCTTAAAAAGTCAATTTCTGTGACTAATAATTTATTTCTGTGTTTTACTTCAACGTCCATGTTTCTGCATCATATAATAAAATACTCTTCATAATATTGTGTTATATATTAATAATTTAGTCCTCTTGATTATATTCCTACTCCATAAAATAGAATTTAATATATCAATAACTTTTTTTGTCTCTATCATCCTTTTTTCAATGTCTAATTCAGATGATCCATCTTTTGAATTATTGATCCCAAATACTTAAAATATTCCACTATTTTAATCTTTGTTCCATTTATTTCTAATTCCTCGGAAAGATCTGTGCTCATATATTCTGTTTTATTATAAGTAATTGTTAAACCCATTATTACTATTATTATCTTTATTATCATAATTATTACTCTGTGCAAATTTTCATTTACATAGTATTGGTATTTAAAATTATGTGATTGTCATATTATCTGATTGAAACATTGGACCTGGTTGAGTTGGCTGATAAAATCACATGGAATGAATTCCACCAAATAAAATAAATATTCCTACTACCACTCCTACTAAAACCGAAACTCACCATAATTTATTGTGGTTATTACGGTTATTGTCATTAATTAAAATTATTATTATTATTATAATTTTATTATGTGGCATGAATGGAGAATGAAAGGGGGGGCATGGAAGCTTCTTGTAGGAAAACCAGAGGGAAAACATCCAATTGGAAGACCAATAATGAGGTGGGAGAATAACATTTATCGTGCTTTGGGGAGGTGGATTATACAGGGGATCATTGGAAAACATTAATTAGGGATAGCTTATGTTCACTTTGCCATGAACCTACGGGTTCAATAGCGTCAGTGAGTTATTTAATTAGTTATGGTGCAACAGATCTTGAAAGTCCTGGGCCTACCACCTGGCTGCTGACCTTACGCCCATATGTGTCAATCATAAAAGTGAAAGTTTATCTATCTATCTATCTATAATGGTGTAGCGTATTGTTGAGCCATAGCCTCTCCTTTGTAAGGAGTTACTAGATCAAATTAATTTTTCGTTATCTTACTTGCTCATAGATGTCATGCACCGACCCAATAAGACATCTAACAGGCAACTAAGGTATTACTAGGATGTTTGAGATCAGTAAATTTTGCTTAGAAGCCTCTTTATTCATGCTTAAGGATCTTTTACAAACCTGAAAATCTTCAGACTCGGGATCCATGGCTTAAAGTCCCTCCCAGAGGACTTGCTCCTTGGAATTTTCCATCCTAAAAAATCCATCGACCCTGGCCATGTTTGAACCCATGACTCTTGGAACTAGAGGCATGTAGCATAACCACTAGTCCACCGCAGCTGACAGTAATACAACTACTATTACTCTAATGTTAAATACTACTAACAATTACTTATTTTAGGAATTCACACTATGAGGTATATTCATTTAGGTAGAATTTTTTATCACTCATCTCATATTGTTCTTCTTATTTGACTATAAACTAGTTTCAGAACATAGTTTCTGTTTCATCCTCAGTATCGTCATGGCCGTTGTTATGTTATCTTGAAGAGTCGTCCTTCGCTCCTTCCATTGGTTGACTGAAAAACCTCGAAATTGATGAACTTTCAAATTCCCGGGGAGAATGACCTGGTTTCGAGGTTTTTCAGTCTGCCAATGGAAGGAGCGAAAGACGGCTCTTCAAGACGATATAACAACGGTCGTGACAATACTGAGGATGGAACAGAAACTATGTTCCGAAGCTAGTTTATAGTCAAATAAGAAGAACAATATGAGGTGGGTGATAAAAAATTCTACCTAAATAAACTACTAACAATTTTCTCTTTCATGTCTTATAAACATTAAGAATATTCTCATTCATTGAAGAAGCTTAAGATCTTAATACTATTTTAAAAGAGCATATTTTTTTCAGATACATTAAATTTGGTACAATATTTTAAAGATTTCATTTTATGTTTTAAGTACTTTATACTGTGTTCTGTAGAACTCATAATCTGATTTGAAATCCATTTTCCTCAAAATCTCCCAATTTTCCCTTTCTCCAGGGGAAAAATTTGGAGACCCATTCCCGGGGTAACAAGGGAGAAGTCCTCAACATTCCATAGGAGCGGAAGAGGCAGCCCTCCATTTGGGGTTCATACAACTGGGGGCTATGATGTCTAGCCATATCATGGCAATCCCATTGTACATCTCACTCTGCAGAATTCCAGTAATATCTTCTTCTTCTTCATCAGAGTTTAGGCTTATTTACTAGCCTGTTCCGGCTCCAAATTGCTGCTGTTTCCATCTTTTCTTTGGTCTTCTCAAACTTCTTCTTCCTTGTGGTGAATAGTTGTATGCTGCTTTTGGTATTCTATTCTCAATCATCCTTGTTAAGTATTGTTTCCAGTTTGTTCTGTATTTCACTATTGTTGTGTTTAATTCCTCTACTTTTAGTTGTTGTCTTATTTCTGTGTTATGTTTTTTGTCTGTTCTTTGATATCCTGCTATTGGTCTGAGGAATTTCATTTCAGCAGCCAGTAACATATGAGAGGAAATACTTTATTACTAGAAGTCTCATAGATAATGGAAACAGGACTGTCCGAATGTTGACAACCTTGGCTAGAAAATGCATACCAAAAATTGTACTTAATTACAAACCAAAAGGAGACAGGAATGTTGGTAGATTGAAAAAGAGATGGATTCAACTTTTTGAATTACAATCTATGAGACCAGCATAGGTCACATGGGCTTATTCCGTGATTGTTGTTGTTGATGATGATGATGATCTCCCAATTTTTTTTAAGAAACTGACAATTTCATTACAAAAGTTTTGAAAGGTGTAATGTGTTGTAGTAAATATAACACTGGTCAACATGATTTTTGTCTCATGAGTACCAATAGTTGTATTCAATGCAGTTTTTTATTGTGTTTTCAAATATGTATTCAGAATTTCTTCATCACCCACAGTTTTTTTATTTCAATTTCAATTAATGGATTTAAATAATAATTTTTTTAATAAATATTTTTTTGTCCATTTATTATCTTGGCTCAGTGAGCAATGAGCACGGGGAACACTTTCATCAGGATATTTCAGCTATGGAAAAGAGATATCAAGGCAAATGGAATCCTAATATGCTGGCCGATTATTGTTGGACCATTAAGAGGGATGCTCCACAGGCGAAATATAACAGAAAATTGTCATTTCTTACTTTCTACGTGAGTCCAAATGTTCGAATATTGTGTAGTTATGAATGTAGAAAATATTAAAGTGTTTGAAATTATAAATGCCTGTCTCTCAGAAACCTTGCGTGATGGAGAAAAACCAATATCATATTTGAATTCAGGAGAAAAAATACTATCAGAATCACATATTTTTCTTTCTGAGACGTCTCCCAATTTTTTAAAAAAACTGACAACATCATTACAGAAGTTTTGAAAGGTGTAATGTGTTGTATTAAATAATAATATTAAGGTAGACATATCAATGAGATGAACTTGAATCTAGACCTTGAATAAGGTTGTGACACACTTCACACAGGCAAGGTTAAACTGTGCTTCTGCTAATAAACAAATCAAAACTAAGTTTCACTTCTTCAAGCTAAAACAGCAGTGGCGGCTCATGGAATCACATAATAGTAGTTGTACTCAGGAACAAAATATTCATTTACCATTAATATTCTAACCAACTGGCACTACTGAACCAAGAGGTTCATGGTCACAAGGACATAAGCTCTCTACACATCCCTATCCTGAGCTAATGTTTTCCAGTCATCCCCTATATAATTCACTTCCCTCAATCATGGCAGGGTGTCCAGCAAATTACAAATATGAAATTCCTGATTATTTCCCAGTTTTTTCATGACATCAAAGAATAATCCCTGAGCTGCTTTTAATTCTGAATTGAATTAATTATAGTAAAGCTAATTTTGTAAAAAAAAATGTTTAATATGTGTAAGTAATAAAAACATATTTGAAGAGAAATTTTTTTGCCTAGACCGAGACTCGAACCCGGGACCTTTGGCTTTCTGGAGCAAATGCTCTACCAACTGAGCTACCAAGGCGATTTGCAATCTAGATGCAAATTTTTCTCTTATATACGTTGTAATTCCCTCGTGCCAAATGCTTTGAAACCTTTGCTTCTATGTTTGCAAATTGTGGCTTCTTAGTTAAGAAGACATTTATTGAGAATTTAACACTACTTTATAAAGCCAGTAGGGCTTCTATTGATGTTTTTATTATTAATTTAACACTTCTCACTGAAGGATAAATTTTTCTCTTCAAATATAATTTATCCTTCAGTAAGAAGTGTTAAATTAATAATAAAAACATCAATAAAAACATAATTAAATTTTATGGTAATGTCTAAAATAAGAATACCAAATTTATTTTTTTAAAAACATGAACAACATTACAATAAAACATTGCAAACTTTCTCATGTTAAAAGTACTATATTCATATTTTTTATCGTTTGGTTTTTTCGTCAGTGACAGCAATTTCTTTGCCTACTAAATTTTGTAAAGTTTTTTTTCTTTTCTTTCAGTTCTCCAAATCTCAGCTTTTTGGCTTTTTCTTCTTCAGACAATTTATTTTTTCGATCTAACTCTGCTTCCTTACATCATGAAAAAAAATGTAATGCAAGTCTCTTTACGAATTCCCATCTATTTCCCAGTTTACCCGGTTGCTTTCAAATTCCTGACTTATTCTCGGTTTTTAAGATTTTCCCGCCTGCTGGACATGCTGCATGATTAATGTTATTCTCCCATCTCATTCCTTGCCTACTAACTGGGCACTTTCCCTCTGGTTTTCCTACAAGAACATTAGTATTCTAGATGTTCAAAATATGCCTGTTCTGCATCACTTGTTCATACTACTCCTGCTCTTTTTGCCAAATAGTTGAGTTATATTTGTAATACATACCCCAAGAATGCAAGATTAAAAACATTTTGGATGCTGTTTTGAAGTTTCATGCTTTATTATTTTCTCTGCCAGATGATTTAAATATTTCACTTATGAGTGTGTCCACTGATTTTTCTCTAGTAAAGAAAATGCAAGGGAAACAATAGTATGCATTTATCATAAGTAATGCCACGAGTGATTTCCAAATTATCGATAAATTCACGACTCACGAAGTGAGGAGTGAATTTATCTAGAGAATTTGGAAATCAAGAGTGACATTTGTTAGGACTATTTAACGAATAAAATTAAGCTGTTTACTCACAAATCATTATTTAACTATAGTTATTTTAAAATATTTATATATTTAATGTAAACGGCGATGTTTGAAAACAAATGAGAAACGATAGGTACGCTTCTACTGCTTCATTTGTTTATCACTGCAACCAGATCATACTATTTATTGCCAAAGGAACGCAATATTGTAAGGAGGAGCTTTCTTTAATATGGTAATTATAACACTGATAAATATTTGGTGAAACACGACTCTGATTGGTTGTAAAACAGAAATCATTGAAACGTGATTGGTCATTGACTCCCATTTGGGACATGAGTTAAATAGTCACTTCAAAAACCACATAGCCAGTTATGCTCTTCATATCAGTACATGTCAGCCTGAAAATGTATGTGAATTGTCTGTTTTTGCATTGAACTGTCTGTTTTATATTCAGATTTGATGTGGATCTTCCTAGGATTTTTATTTTCAATTTCTCTTCATTGGAAAGTAATAAAACAGCTTACATTGTAGAGCAGCCTATTATATTCATTGTTTTTAATTCTTAGAAAAATAGTAATACACTCCAAACACGTCTCAACAATCCCTTGTTTCGATGTTTTTATTATTAATTTCATATTTCTCATTGAAGGACAAATTATATTTCAAGACAAAAATTATATGCTCAGACCGGGGTTTGAACCCAGGATCTTTGGTTTTCTAGGCCAATGTTCTACCACTGAGCTATCTTTTTCCCTTCAAATATAATTTGTCCCTCAATAAGAAATATGAAATTAATAATAAAAACATTAAAAGAAGCCCTGCTGGCTTTAAAAGTAGTGTTTAAATTTCCAATAAATGTCTTCTTAAAAAAAAGCTGCCATTTGCATGATAGAGCAAAGGCTTGTAGCATACGGCGATTGGGAATTAACAATGTATAAGAGAAAAAATTGCGTTTAGATTGGAGTGCCCAGATAGCTCAGCAGTAGAGCTTTGGCCTACAAAGCCAAAGCTCCTGGGTTCAAACCCCGGTCAGAGTGTATAATTTTTTCTCTTCAAATATAATCCCATGTTTGCTGCCAGACTGCAATGTAGATCACTCCCTAACAGCCAGGTTTTATGAAAGGAAGGCACCAAACTATAAATTAATGTATTTGTAGACTCACTATTCAATTATCTATATGGCACAATTAAATGCACTTTATTGAATAAGACTAGAAAAGAAACTATTTTGAAGTTTTACAAAGTAAGTTTTACAAAGTATTGACAGTTCCATCTCTTATCTATGGATATGAAACCTGGACATTAACAAAGGCAGGTAGTAAACAAGTAGAGGCTGCTGAAATGAAGATGTTGAGAGCAATAGCAGGATACCAATGGACCGATAAAAAGAAAAATGAAGATATAAGAACAGAACTTAATATATTTAATCTCTGTGAAAGAATAAAATACTATCAAAATGCTTATCTTCAGCATGTATTACGAATGAATGAACAGCGCATACCAAGAAGAATGTACAATTATAAACCAAAAGGGAGAAGAATGTTGGGAAGACCATTGAAGAGATGGAAGGACCAATTTGACCTATGAGATCGGAACAGGCCATTGGGCTTAATCCTTGTTGTTGATGATGATGATGATGTAGACTCACTAGTTTATGGCATATATAACAAAACTGCCATGAAGTTTTGCTTATTTCTTTAGTCACCTCTCCTGCAGTGTTCATAAAAAATAAATATATTAAGTAATTGTATTAATGTGAGTATTTAACAACCTACCTCATAATTTGTTCTTGATTACATGTTTCAATATATATGCATAATGAAACATGTTCTCAAGAACATAATTAAATTATGATGTAAAATGTTAAATAAAGACTCACATTAATATTAGAAATAACATCACAATGTTACTTTCTATTGAAATTTATTAATTTAAGTAACTCATCATCAGCATCAAGGATTAGACCTTAAGGGTCTGTCCGATCTCATGTTAGAATTGGTCTGCCCATCTTTTACTTGGTCTTCCTATATTTCTTTGTCCAAGTGGTTTGAAATAAAGAATCTGTTTTGGAATTATATTGATGTGGTCCATCCATTAATTTAAGTAACTATGTTTGATCTTAACCTATGCATTCACCACTTTTCAATACGACAAAGTGGTTTTAGCCTTTGTAATCTCTTGTACTATTACACTGAGCAACAAAACAAAAACTTTTTTTTTGTCTCAGAAAGAAAAATATGTGATTCTGATAGTATTTTTTCTCCTGAATTCAAATATGATATCTGTTTTTCTCGATCACGCAATGCTTCCGAGAGACAGGCATTTATAATTTCAAACACTTTAATATTTTATACATTCGTAACTATACAATATTCGAACATTCAGACTCACCTAGAAAGTAAGAAATGACAATTTTCTGCTATATTTCACCTGTGGAGCATCCCTCTTGATGGTCCAACAATAATCGGCCAGCATATTATGATTCCATTTGCCTTGATATCTCTTTTGTATAGCTGAAATCTCCTGAGTTAGCTCATTTGGTTTTATGGACAAATGGACGAAAAAATGTTTATTAAAAAATAATTATTTATTTGATTTTCATATTTATTAAGATATAATTCAGTGACAGCTGTTTCAGTACACTGTGCCTTCTTCAGACATGTTAACAAATTATGAATTGTGTTCCAACTGATCTAAGCAACAATACAACAATAATTTATTTAATTTTTTTAATTTAACAAAGGTGATTCATTCAAATAAAGTTGAGAATTTAACAGTTTATTACTAATTTTCAATAAATATGGATTTTCATCAAGTAAACACCAACTCAATTGATTAAAAAAATAATTATTTAAATCCATTCATTGAAATTGAAATAAAAAAAATTTGGGTGATGGAGAAATTTAGAATACATATTTGAAAACACAGTGAAAAACTACATTAAATAGAACTATTGGTACTCATGAGACAAAAATCATGTTGGCCAGTGTTATCATTCATGCCAAGTGTTGGAAAGAAAAATCCTCCTATATGAAATCATTATAGACTATATGGCTTAATACTTTCACTTGCATATGATTATAAGAAAGTACAAATACAGGTTAAGTAAATGTAAATAGAGTGAATATTTTCACTGTGAAATGAGTTATTATCATTGGGTAATTAGTTTAGAATGTTTTCGTAAACAAGTTCTTGGAAGAGGTTGAGTGGGGGAATCACAAAGTGAAAACTTCACAGCTCAGTGACAAACAACAGAGTGGCATGAGTCACTCACTCACTTCATCACTTAAGTCATCTCATCTTTCATAATTATAGTATTCCTATACAGTTTGTTATGAAATCAGCTCTTTATGTTGCATTGAAAAAGCATAATTGACTAACTCACTGGTATTATCATACCCAAAGATTTTGAGAATAAAGTTCTTAGGAAAATTTTTGGACCAAAGAGAGATGAACAGACAGGTGAATGGAGAAGATTACATAACAATGAACTACATGGTCTTTATAGGAAGCCAGATATAATAAGAACAGTTAAGTCTCGTAGACTGCGATGGGCAGGACATGTGGCATGTATGGGGAATGAAAGACATGCATGGAAGCTTCTTGTAGGAAAGCCAGAGGGAAAACGCCCAGTTGGTAGACCAAGAATGAGGTGGGAGAATAACATTAACTATGATTTGAGGGAAGTAGATTATACAGGGAATGATTGGAAAGCATTACCTCAGGAAAGGGATGTATGGAGAGCTTATGCCCACGTGGCCATGAACCTATGGGGTTCGAAAGTGCCAGTGAGTAAGTAAGTAAGTAAAGATTCATGGTCTTGCAGACATAAGCTCTCCATACATCTCTGAGTTTTTTTTTTCAAATCAACCCATTTATAATTTACCTGCCTCAAATCATGGTTAATGTTATACTCCTATCTCATTCTTGGCCTACCTATTGGGTGCTTTCTCTCTGGTTCTTCTACAAGGAGTTTTCATGCCCCTTTTTTCATTTCTCATTTGTGCCACATGTCTGCCCATCGCAGTCTGTGAGACTTAACTGTTCTTATTACATTTGGTTTCCCATAAAGGTCATGTAGCTCTCTGTTATGTAGTCTTCTCTTGGAAAAACATAATTTAAAATGAAAAACTTAATTAATTTGACTGTCCTTTTTCATCACTCAGGTAATAGATAGATAGGGTTTTCTACGGCTGTGGCAGCTTACCCAGTCCTAGTCTTGACAAATGGCAGCTTCTTTATTAAAAATACATTTGGGAATTTTTGCATTACATTATAAAGCCAGTACGGCTTCTTTCGATGTTTTTTTTTATTATTATTCATTTCATACATCTTGATGATGGATAAATCATATATGAAGAGAAAAATTATACATTCAGACTGGGGCTTGAACCGAGGACCTTTGGCTTTCTAGGCCAAGACTCTACCGACTGAGCTATCTGAGCAAGTTCCAATCTAAATGCAAAATTTTCTCTTGTATACACTGTCAATTCCCATGCACCAAATGCTATGAAACCTTTGCTTCCATCCTGCAAATGGTGGCTTCTCTATTAAGAAAACATTTATTTGGGACTACTTATTTTAGGAATTCTCACTTTGAGGTATATTCATTAAGGTAGAATTTTTATCACTCACCTCATATTGTTCTTCTTATTTGACTATAAACTAGTTTCGGAACATAGTTTCTGTTCCATCCTCATTATCATCACGACCGTTGTTCTGTCGTCTTGAAGAGCTGTCCTTCGCTCCTTCCATTGGCTGACTGAAAAACCTCGAAACCAGGTCATTGTCACTGGGAATTTCAAAGTTCATCAATTTCTTCTTTGAAATTCCCGATGAAAATGACCTGGTTTCGAGGTTTTTCAGTCTGCCAATGGAAGGAGCGAAGGACAGCTCTTCAAGACGACAGAACAATGGTCATGACGATACTGAGGATGGAACAGAAACTATGTTCCAAAACTAGTTTATAGTCAAATAAGAAGAACAATATGAGGTGAGTGATAAAAATTCTACCTTAATTTATTTGGGAATTTTTACGTTACATTATAAAGCCAGTACGGATTCTTTCGAAGTTTTTTGAAGGACATGGAGCGATACTTGAGGAACAATAATATAGCATTAACTCATATATTTCAAATTTAAGAGTTGGTTCCTTTTGCAGAATGTGTTCCAAAAGCTTCATCTGATCCAACTCGATCCTATGTGATGCAAATATTTATTGATTAGCTTTGTTATAATAGTTTTTTTATGTAATGGAACATCTGTTCAGTATTAACTACTAAAAGCTCTGTTATTAGCATTCAACTCATTATTCTTCTTTAAAAGAATTTATTTCAAGAGAAAAAGGGAAGTAATGAAGGTAATTCATATTAAAAAAAAGTTTTAAGTGGCATTCAAATGAACCACATGCACATTTTTCAAGGTTAACTAATCACAATACAACAATTTAAGAGGGCCTTGAATGGAGTTCTACACTGGAAAATTGATTTATTTCTTATTAACAATCACAAATATTATTCCTCTTGCTATCCTTTATAATTAGGGCATTTGAATATATTTTTCCATTGGCTGTTATTAATTGCTGATTAATTATCTTCATGAAGGTAGGTCATATGTAAAATATTGTAAGTGGCTTTCAAATAAACCATAAATCATCAACATTAAAACTTATTAATCTCCTATTTTGACTTATTTTTATAATAGGCCCATATAATATTGCATGAGGTTAGAACCATATGGTTCTATCTTTTAAAAATTTTGCTAATTTTTTTATAGCGAATATATGTTTAATATTATATTTATTCTATGATGCGTCATAGCTGAGTGGTTTAAGGCATGGTGTCTTGGTGGAGATTTATGAGGCATGCACTGGTTTGAGTTCCCATGGGGGAAGAAATTTTCTCATGGAATTTTGCCAAGAATGTGACCGGTGTCCACACATCATCAGGTTGAGAAAAGCAGCTAGAATGGCTCGCGATCCAACATGCTGACCAAATGTCACCCCTATACTGATAGATGAACAACCATCTCTGTAATTAACACATATGGATGTGAGGGCAGCAGTCACTGGTAGGCAAAGTATCCTCCAGGCCTGTCATGTCATCGAGTAATAGGAATATATTTTATTTTATTATATATATACATTCAGTACACAGTATGTGTGTGTAAAAAATTCAGAATTATGATACTAAAATAGCTTATTAAACATATACAGTATATATCTTTATAATTCTTCTGTACGTGTGTTTGTCACTCTACTCCTAAACAACTGGACTGATTTTGATGAAATTTTTTGTGTGTGTCTGATTCGGTCCTTTGATGGTTTAGATTCACAATTGGATGCTCTAAAACCATTAGGTGTAGGAGTTCACCTGAAGTGAAAATTTAAAAATTGCTCTAGCAGTCACATTTTTTGATGTTTCACAATAAAACTCAGTATATCCTATTAAAATAAACCAAGGTAGATATTATCCAAAAATGAGCAAAATCCGAAAATTATAAGTGGAGGTTTACCTGAAATCCAAAATTAAAAAACTGACTAGCAACCACCATGTTTGGTTCATCTCCATACAGTTTAATTAGCCTTTAATATTTCATTTATTTATGTATAGCAATGCACACCGAATATTAACTAGTGTATGTATGTATGTGTATATATATATATATATATATATATATATATATGCTAATAAAACAATTGATGACTTAATGAAATTATAATAATTAAATTATAATATAATAAATTTGAAGAGAAAAATTTTTGCCTAGACCGAGACTCGAACCCGGGACCTTTGGCTTGCTGGACCAAATGCTCTACCAACTGAGCTACCAAGGCAAGTTGCGATGTAGACGCAAATTTTTCTCTTATATACGTGGTAATTCCCTCTCACCAAATGCTTTTGAAACCATTGCTTCTATCTTTGCAAATGGCGGCTTCTTTGTTAAGAAGACATTTATTGGGAATTTAATATTACTTTATAAAGCTAGTAAGGATTCTAATGATGTTTTTATTATTAATTTAACATTTCTCACTGAAAGATAAATTAAATTTGAAGAGAAATATATATATATATTTTCGGGTTTAACAATGTTGATACATTTTTCTGGCACCAATGATTTGTCTTCAATTTCACTTTATATTTTTCCTCCATTTGTCTCTATTATAACACATTTGTTCCTCTATTTCCCAGTCCTTCAAAGTTTCTCTAATCCCTTGGATCCATGTGAGATTTGGTCATCCTTTCCTTCTCGTTCCTGATGGTGTCTATTCCATTAATTTTTTTGTAATCTTTCATGCTACATTCACCTAATATGCCCATAGCATTTTAGTTGCTTTTCTTGGATAAATTCTAAAATTGAGTATCAACCACTCTTTTTAACATTTATTTCGACAACATGATAAGATCATGGAAGCAAATGACGACTGGGGGAATTAACTTAGAAAATATAGTAATAAAAACGGTAGCCTTTGCTGATGACCAGATTTTAATAGCAAAAACAGAGGACGAACTACAAAGAATGCTATATAAACTAAATGAAATATCAAAAAAATACAACATGGAAATATCCTCACAAAAATAAAAAACAATGGCCTTCAAGGGCACTCATCCAGTTTGGACAAAGATAATATTAGAAAATAAACCAATAGAACAAGTGGTAAGATATAACTTCCTAGGTTGCAAAATATCATACACAGCGAAAACAGATATAAATAACAAACAAAATAAGTTTAATTATATAACAGGAACACTAAAAAGAACTTTGAAAAATAAAGCCAGGAAAGACTCTATAATGAAATTATACAAGACAATGGCAGTGCCTATTATTACTTATGGATCCGAAACATGGGCAGTGACAACACAACAATCTGCCATAATACAAGCTGCTGAAATGAGATTCTTCAGACCAATAGCAGGATATCAAAGAACAGACAAAAAATACAACACAGAAATAAGACAATAACTAAAAGTAGAGGAATTAAACACAACAATAGATAAATACAGAACAAACTGGAAAGAACACTTGGCAAGGATGACTGAAAATAGAATACCAAAAGCAGCATACAGCTATTCACCACGAGGAAGAAGAAGTTTGGGAAGACCAAAGAAAAGATGGAAAGAGCAGCAATTTGGAGCCGGAACAGGCTAGTAAATAAGCCTAAACCGTGAAGAAGAAGAAGAAGAAGAAGAAGAGTTTTGTACATTCATGTTCTCTTTTCTAACTTCATTTCTAATGTTTTCTCTCCTTGATATCCCAGCAGATCTTCTCCAATAGTCCATTTCTGCTATCATTAATTTTCTTTTCATCTGATAATTTATAGTCCAAACCTCTGAACCATAAGTCATAATACTTCTAATTATTGTTTCAAAAATTTTAACTTTAGTTTCTCTTTTGATATGTTTATCCCACAATATTACATTCAGGGCAGATATTACATATTTTCCTGAATTTATTTTTGATCTTATTTCCTTTTCCTGCTTCCCATCTTCTGTAATTTTTACTCCTAAATATTTGTATTCCTCTATAATATATATTATTATATATTACAATGTATATATATGTTTTTTTTAACTTTCCTCGTCCAATACTGTGATCTCAAGGTAGCATGCTGCCTTGTCACGCAGCAAACCCAGGTTCAATCCTCGGGACAAGTTTCCTCGGTGAGGTTTTTTTTGGGGTTTTTTTCTCACCTGTAAGACAAATGTCAGGAAATTTTAAGGCCCCAAATGGTCCCCAAATATCATCTGGCCATTATTGTCATATTTCACTTCATTAGATTAGTATAGGATTAAGGCCTTTCCAGCACATTATACCATCATTATCACCCATTATATCATTGAGGCAGCATAATCCTGCCTTCCAGGCACCCTAATCTCAGAAGTGGTTTACAATAAGCCAATGCTAGAGGAGAATACCAGAAATGTTGAAAATAACAAACTGGTGACAATGAGTAAGAATATATATATATATATATATATATAACTGCCTGCTGATGGACACCCTAGAAGAAATGGTCATCGTAAAGAAGGTTAGAGGCAGAAAATACTTCAGTCGTTAGACAATATTATAATGAATAGTTTGTATGTGGGATGCAAAAAAGGAAGGCTGAGTTAAGGAAAGAGTGGAGAATGCTGAGTTTGCAGTGAAAGACCTGCTCTTGGGCAGAACACTATGTATGTATATGCTAATAAAACAATGATGAAATTATAATAATTTATGGAGAGTAAATGAATAAATTTCAGTTTGAGAAACTGTCCTTAACTTGTAAATTAGTTAAGCACATATACAATACAGCTTTTTCTTAGAATGACACCTGTAATGTGATTTTAGAGAGTGTTTGAAATCTGCAAGGTTGCAGTGCTTGAAGCTGCTAATAAATAATTATATCTGAATAAACATGTTCTCAGAAGATGCCCTTGGCTATTGCTGACCAGGAAAAAAAATAAAGTTAACACAAGGTTATGAAGCTTTCACCTGTATGAGGTTGCAGACCTTACATCTCTTTAAATCTGCACTCCTATAGCTTTATTATTAGAGGACAAAGTGATCAGATTTTTATGATACAGAATTATTTTGTACTATTTTAAAATCATACTCTTTCGAAAGATGGGTGAAAAATTGACCATTTGAGATCAAAATTGGCATTTTTTTGTTTTTTTGTACTAAAAAATAGATTGTACTCTAATGTATATGTTAGCAAAGTTTCAGAGGCCTATGGCGCTTCTAAGTGCCCTAAATTACGTCAGAGTTAAAATCTGTGCCAGTTAAATACCACCTGCATGCAAATCTTTAAACTTGTTTTTCCACACTTTTATTTTCACTGCATTTTTTGTACATTCAAAATTGAATGGAATTCAGAAATTTTTTCCTAGAAGGTTCAAATTTTTACTGCATGTCCTGAAAACAATGAGTAACAAAGTAGTGCATGGGTTTAATGATTGAAGTAGTATTTTAAGAAATAAAATGTGTGCAATTATTATTTTTTTTTGTAATTCCATGCATGAGGTACAACATTTTTTTTTTCTCCCTTTGTATTCACATTATGATAATTCTAATGCATGATGTTTTTCTAAATATTTTAGGTATCTTGTAAAAAAATCAGACATTTTACTAAAAAATTGTGGAACCCATTTAATTATAATTTATGCAAATCTTTAAAAATATAATATTTAATAATTCATAAAACAAATGTCTCACAAGAATGAAACTTAAACACATCATTATGTATCATGCAGTGAATGTGTGTACAAAAAATCAAGTCTCTAGCTCAAAAAATGTAGAAAATTTAAATTTCACCCATTAATGTTCATTCTAACAATTTTTTTTTACTAGTGCGTATGGGCACCACCAGGATTACTTTCAGAGAGGTGCATCTGCATCTACATACTATAGTATCAACTAATAGAATATATTTTATAATTATGTATTGATTTCATGTCAATTAATTTATTGTCAAATTCAAATTGCACGACAACATAACCAGCATTCACAGGAAAAGAGTAGAGAAGGAAACTAAATTAATTGACAAGCTGATGAATACATTTGGACAGCAACCTAGATACCTTAAATTTTTATTCAAACAGTGACTTAATAAAAAAAGAGATTCTTAATTTTTTTTTGTGTATTTTCTTTCCTGACGGGGACTTAATAAAAATAAAAATTTCTTAATTTTTTTTTGTGTATTTTCTTTCCTGACAGGAGGGTGAATTTTGATTCAAACAGCGACTTAATAAAAAAAATTCTTAATTTTTTTTCTGTGTATTTTCTTTCCTGATGGTGACTTAATAAAAATAAAAATTTCTTATTTTTTTTGTGTATTTTCTTTCCTGACAGAAGGGTGAATTTTTATTCAAACAGTGACTTAATAAAAAATATTCCTTAATTTTTTTAATGTTTCTTAATTTTTTTCTATGTATCTTCTTTCCTGACATTGGGAGTGTAAGTGCACCTTAGGGGCACAAAAGCCTTAAAATTATGGAAATAATAAAATGCATTCTATAAAAAGTTTGGACAAAATATAAAACTGTATTTTTTTTCAATGAAAAAGAAAAAGATGGACCTGAAAGGATTAGTCTTGTTCCTGAGTACTCTAATGAAAATTTCCAACGTAGTATTAGACTTAGGTAACAACTAAGGAAACCTAGAAAAAAATAAGTTAAGATTAATCAGCTTCAGGACATCAGCCCAGAACTTCCCATATAGTTATATATTTGAAGAGAAAATTTTTTGCCCAGACCGAGACTCGAACCCAGGACCTTGGCTTTCTAGGCCAATGCTCTACCATCTGAGCTATCGGGGCGAGTTCCGATCTAGATGCAAATTTTTCTCTTATATATATTGTAATTCCCAGCACCAAATGCTATGAAGCCTTTGCTTCTATATTTGCAAATGGCGGCTTCTTAGTTAAGAAGACATTTATCGGGAATTTAAACACTACTTTATAAAGCCAGTAGGGCTTCAATTGATATTTTATTAATTATGTAACACTTCTCACTTAAGGATAAGAAGTTGCCATTTGCAAAGATAGAAGCAAAGGCTTCATAGGATTTGGTGCTGGGAATTACAACGTATATAAGAGAAAAATTTGCATCTAGATTGGAACTCGTCCCAATAGCTCAGATGGTAGAGCATAGGCTAGAAAGCCAAAGGTTCCGGGTTCAAGTTTCGGTCTGGGTGAAAATTTTTCTCTTCAAATATAATTTATCCTTCAGTGAGAAGTGTTAAATTAATAATAAAACATTCCCATATAGTTGTTTAAAAGTAAGAATGAAACTACGAAATCTGTATTTTTTTCAATGTGGTAATAATTCTAAATTGTATTAAAATAGGATGTATAATCTTTAACAGTAAAATAAACTTTAGGTTAGCCCTAAATATTTTAATGCATAAATTCTTAATCGGTGTTATTTATTTGTTACATTCTACATTACAGAGAGAAATTCAATAAAATAGAAATTAATATAATTTAATTATTTTCTGGGAAAAATAAGGAATTTGACAAAACAGAACATAAACAAGAAAGTTTCATAATTTAATTCTTACAATCATTTCCTGCTGACACAGCATGCCCTTGAGGCTAATGCACTTGCAGCTGAAATCACAGTTGTGCTACATGTAGAATTGTCTATTGTTTCACACATATTTTTGTTTTTCCCTTGATTGTCTTCTTTTATTTTTAACACATTGGTGACGGGCCACGGAGATCTCCGTGTTTAAATGGCCAGCGCTAGACGACCGGTCACGGAGATTTCCGTTTTTACGTTTTCTATGGCTTTCCTGCCTCTTCGCTTTTTAATGAGGCATACAATTTTGTTTCTTCTCATTGTGAAATAATTTTTAGTTGCTTTTGTACCCCTCTCTTCTCTTTTATGAAATTGCCAACTTTACAGAAAGAGTTGTTTACAATTTTATGACAGACGGCTGGTGAAATACGGAATTTTAGTGCCGATAGTTAGGCGATTACGGAATACGTATGTAACCTGTAAATATATGTTGCAGAGCGGAAAAATTAAAAGAAACTCAATTTTGCGTTCTGGAGCTGATTTATATCTGTGGCAACGTGTCCACCAGGATAATTATTATAATAGTGTGGCTATAGCTGAAAATTTGCTGGAAAGAAAGACGAGAGTATCTGAAGAAATAAAGATTAACAGAGGGCTTCTGAAATCATTTGTGGAAGCAGGAAATAAACTCAAACCAAGAGAAAGTGTTTTTGTAGTAAGGGGGGACCTTTTGCTACAAACATCGAAAGATAAAAGAGACGTAAGAATGGTTAGCACATTGCATCAGGCAACACGAGAGTGGGAGGAGTAAAGTTGTAAAAATGCCCTATTGAATACTTCAATATAACAAGTATGTGAAGGATGTAGACAGGACTGATCAGTACCTATCATATTACTCCATCCTTAGAAAAACAGTGAAATGGAGCCGAAAGTTGTATTGTGGCTTCTGAATTGTGCACTCTTTAATGCTTTCATGGTCTATAAATTTCAAAATTCTAACAGCAAAATGTCAAACAGAAGTTTTTTTGCTTGAAACAGCCTCTTGTTTGACAGTCATGAAATTCGGAACTGATGACAGGGAAGACGAAGAAAGACAGAGAGAAATGAAACCACTTCTAGGAGACCACCTCACGACCCACCAGGCTGGCTAAGACATTAAGAAAAATAAATTAAGAAAAAAAATACCCTCCACACTTTGTCGCATTTTTGGTGAACCCAAGAAAAGAAACTCGCAACATATGCTCTTTTGCACTGTGCCTTTACATAAAGGAAAATGTTTCCAACGCTATCAAACCCTCAATTTCTACTAGAAGGTCTGGTGAGAATACTAATAAAGATTTACTTATGCATTATTGTTATTGACTGTAAATATATTGATGTAAAAGCCACACTGTGCTAGCGCGGTTTAAAATTTAAAAGTCCACCCTACTGACAGAATTGTCCGGTCCGGCAGCGGTGGGTGGAACGCAGAGCTGTCGGTCACCAATGTGTTAAACACTCAATATCTGGGGTCATTTCATTTTGATATCTTTAAGTACATCCAGTAAATATTGTGTTTGTCATATGTTCTCTGAAGATATTTACTGATTTAGTTATATAATTATATTATGAAATGATGATTATGATGAAATGGGTCCTTGAAATTCCAACTGGTATTTGTCTAGATGACTAAAGAAAATCAGGAAAAAAATATCCCAGTCAGATTGGTCAGCAGTGGGATTTAAATCCAGGATCTCCCAAATTAGAGTGTCAAGTTCAAAGATGAAAAGTAATCAATGAAGTATATTTAAATAAATAATAGTTTTAAAAAAAAACTAAAACACATTTTATTATAAAACCGAACTCAAAAATGAAAAATAATTTTAATTTCCAACACGCTTGGGATAAAATTAATGTGGTCAACAACAAACATAATCTCCAATACATTTAGAATAAAACTAGAGT
This sequence comes from Diploptera punctata, assembly GCA_030220185.1. Taxonomy (NCBI): domain Eukaryota; kingdom Metazoa; phylum Arthropoda; class Insecta; order Blattodea; family Blaberidae; genus Diploptera; species Diploptera punctata. The sequence goes on from JASPKZ010007262.1 coordinate 620,321, forward strand.
TATCTACAAAAAAAAAATAAATTTACCATCAAAAACATGGGGTGCTCTATATCAATTAATATATTTGATAATAAACAGATATTGGTAAAAGTAAAGTCTCTAGGAAGAAAATGTAAAAACCATAAAAAGCACCCCACGCTTTTGATGGTAAAATTATTTTTTTTATAAATAACTCTAGTTTTATTCTAAATGTGTTGGAGATTATTTTTTTGTTGACCACATTAATTTTATCCCAAGTGTGTTGGAAATTAAAATTATATTTCATTTCATTTTAGACTTAAATATTAATCGATTTTTTCTAATAAAGCATGTTGTTTTAGTTTTTTAAAACTATTATTTATTTTTTAGTTTGGTTTTCTAATAAAGCATGTTGTTTTAGTTTTTTAAAACTATTATTTATTTTTTAGTTTGGTTTTCTAATAAAGCATGTTGTTTTAGTTTTTTAAACTATTATTTATTTTTTAGTTTTAATATTTTACAGAATAAGATAAAAATGTAAATATCTTTAAATTTGATACTATTATAGTACGAGCTAAAAGTAATACTCTACTAAAAAAAATCCTCCAGGCCGGATTTGAACCAGCGACCTATGGATTACTGAAATTATAGACCACTACAGTCCAATGCTCTACCAACTGAGCTCTTACGATTGAATAAGAAGTTGATAAGTCTGCAACCTATTATACCAGTTTTATTATTTTGATTTTCTGCTGATTCTGGCCAGGGTTTTAGAAAAAAATTATGAAATGATTGTATTGTCATTGGTCCTTTACAAGTATACAAAGTTTCAAGTCGATCAAATGATTTTAAGTGGGTGAAAATCGTGTTGAAAGATTCCATTACATAATTACACAAACACTTTTTTTGATTTTCTGATGATTCTGGCCGTGATTTTAGAAAAAAATATGAAATTATTGTATTGTTATTGGTCCTTTACAAGTATACAAAGTTTCAAGTCGATCCAATGATTTTAAGTTGGTGAAAATTGTGTTGAAAGATTCCATTACATAATTACACAGACACTTTTTTTGGTTTTCTGATGATTCTGGCCATGATTTTAGAAAAAAATTATGAAATCATTGTATTGTCATTGGTCCTTTACAAGTATACAAAGTTTCAAGTCGATCCAATGATTTTAAGTGGGTGAAAATCGTGTTGAAAAATTCCGTTACATAGATAGATACAGGTCAAGCTAATATAAAGTGTGTAAAAAGAAAGAAAGGAAGAAAATTATATAAAGAATCATCTACATATCATAATCATCCATACTATATTTGCCTATATTAGTATTTTTTCCCTGTGGAAAATAACAGGAAGCTACCACACCTATAATTCCATAGTAAAGCTGCAAAACATAGCATCAAAATGCTAGGATTGCAATAAAAGAGTTGCCCTCAGCAGAACACTATATGTATACCATATTCCAAATTTGTTGATAGAAGTCGAAGGGTTTACTTTCCCCATCTACATACTGTAAGTAGGCTAAAGTGACAATATGCGGGGTGGAAGGGTGTGGGTAAACCATTTATTGTTCAATACTGACAGTAAAGAAAACATGTACCATTCTCTTGGTAGAATGTCCCTTGTTCAGCAGCCTGATTAATTTTTAAACATCTGTTTTCGAATATTCAAGTAATATGTACAATATTTATTTAGTGTTTATTCATTGTTTGATAGTTATAAGCAAGAACATACATAAACTTTAGATTATTAAAATGCACAAATGAAAATACATAAAATAGTTATTCTCCAGTTATGTTATATATATATGCAGAACATAAACTCTTAGACAGGAAAAAATATTTGAGAATAAAATTCTTAGGACATTTTTTGGACCAGAGAGAGATACAGACAGACGGATAGAGAGACTACATAACAGTGAGCTACATGACCTTTATGGGAAACAAGATATAATAAAAAAGTTAAGTCTCATAGACTGCGATGGGCAAGAAAGTGGCACGAGTAGGGAATGAAAGAGGGACATGGACACTCCTTGTAGGAAAAGTAGAGGGAAAATGTCCAGTAGGCAGACCAAGAATGAGGTGGGAGAATAACAATCACTACTTGAGTGGAGTAGAGTGTCTTCAATAGCCCGGGCGATGTGGGACATATAAAAATACCTACAAAGCAAGAGATCAAACTGAGGCAAAGAGAGAAAGAGAGAGGGGGGAGGAGAAAGGGATGGAGAGTTCAATAAATATAGTAACAATTATATTTTCATAACTTGTGAAGACTGATATTTTTGCAACAGAGAGTAGTGATTCCTCCTTCATCGGTTGCTTGTACCTGCTAGTGGAGTGAGTGAAAGGGGAATCTCTATCAAGTATTTGAAATGAAGTGTAGATAGTATGAATGATGTTGTCTTGTCTTAAATGTTTGTATTGTCTCGTAGGTGGCCCTGGCATTGTTTTGATCAGTCATCCAGGAAGGCCTGGATTGAGACTTGAAAGAAAATGTAAATTTTTTGCCCAATGGGTTGCTGGCCCGGAGGGGTATTATTGTGTGGTTCCCACTAATGTAGCATTTCCTTTGCATTAAGTATAATGAAACCATCTTTAGTACAAAAGAACACAAGATTACAGCTTTATAAGGTTTCCCGCAAGACAAGTATTAAGATATGGCAGTGAAGCATGGACAATACAATGAAGAGATGAATGCCAATGCAAATGAGATGCGATGTATGTATCATACAGCAGGCTATACAAAGTGGGACCATAAAAGAAATGAGGAAATTATGGAAGAGTTGGATGTAGAACTCATTCTCCATCATACACAAAACTACCAGAACAACTGGAAAGCCCCTCTTCAATGAATGCCATCTCATAGAATTCCAAAAGCCATGCTTCATTACTGCCCCCAAGGCAAAAGATTGCTGGGAAGTCCAAAAAAAAGTGCTGGGTGGAAAATTCCTCTTTGAGATCATAACAGGCTACATGCCACATATTTATCAACACATTTTAAAAATTTATCGGCTCATCACAATTTAGGAACAAGATCACAATATTATTCTTTACTTTTGATACCACAGCACAGGACATGTCTATACTCTGAACCTTACACAATATCTATGACTAGAGCATGGAACTCACTTCCTAGTCATGTCAGGGACTGTCAATCACTATCATTATTTAGTCTATTGCTGTGGTCTCGAGGTAGCGTGCTGCCTTGTCATGCAGCGGGCCCGGGTTTGATCCCCGGTCAGGGCAGTTTTTGTTTGTGAGGTTTTTATCGGGGTTTTTCCTCACCTGTAAGACAAATGTCAGGAAAACTTTGAGGCCCATATGGTTCCCGAAATCATATAGTCATCATTATCATTATCATCCTTCACTGGCGTGGAAAACAACGGGAAGCTACCACATCTATAATTCCCTAGTAAAGCTGCAAGCATAGCATGAAGATGTTATGATTGCAGTGAAGGACCTGTCTTCAGGCAGAATTACTATGGATGGATCATTATTTAAATACAAATTAACTGATATCTTAAGTTCAACACAATCAAATCATTAACTGCATGACAACTGTATTCAGCATTCTGTAAATAATCATCTAGGAAGCTTTACTTACTTTATTTTATTTTTATTTTATTCTGTTCCGTATTTTGTTAGTATTAGATAGTATTAGATCACATCACCATTGTCTTTTGTTTAGTCTGTATTTTAATAATATCTTAAAATTATAATAAGTATGTAATTTTTTGTATTATTTTACTATTCGCTGGTTGAGTGGAAGAGAAGGCCTTAAGGCCTTAACTCTGGCAGCTAAAATAAAGCATTATTATTATTATGTCCTAATACTTGCATGAATGATGATGATAATATGATTCTGGTTATATTATCAAGCTGATGCATCAGAATTCTAATACCATCCGCTCTTGAAAGTCACAGACTTTATAGGGGACCACCTACCCTAATCCTCAGATGTTAAGTACTAGTACCATACTGAAAACAATAAAGTCATCAATTGAATTGGCATTTACTTGATGAAAATCCACAACCTATTTAATTAAAAAAAATAAAACTTAAAGTTTTATGTGATTTTCATATTTATTAAAATATAAATTAGATTAGTTACAGCTGTTTTGGTACTTTGTACCTTCTTCAGACATGATAACAAATTAATGAATTTTGTTATTATAGTACATAACAACTGTAACTATGCAACCATTTTTTTTAAACAATCTCTATTATAAATTTAAATGAGGTGATTCATTCAAATCTAGTTGGGAATTTAACAGCTTATTACCATTTTTAAATTTATTTATCTCTACAAGTCCACCGCTGTGCTCTTGAGGTAGCGTGCTGCCTTGTCACGCAGTGGGCCCGGGTTCGATCCCTGGTCGGGGCAGTTTTTCTGAGTGAGGTTTTTATCGGGGTTTTTCCTCACCTGTAAGACAAATGTCAGGAAAACTTTAAGGCCCAAACGGTCCCCGAAATCATATGGCCATCATCCTTATCATTATCATCCTTACCATTATCATTATCATCATCATCCTTCACCGGTGTGGAAAGCAACGGGAAGCTACCACACCTACACAATTCCCTAGTAAAGCTGCAAGCATAGCATGAAAATGCTATGATTGCAGTGAAGGACCTGCCTTCGGGCAGAATTACTATGGCTATTTAACTCATGCCCCAAATGGGGGTCAATGACCAATTACGTTTCAATGATTTCTGTTTTACAACCAATCAGAGTCGTGTTTCACCAAATATTTATCAGTGTTATAATTACCATATTAAAGAAAGCTCCTCCTTACAATATTGCGTTCCTTTGGCAATAAATAGTATGATCTGGTTGCAGTGATAAACAAAAGAAGCAGTAGAAGCGTACCTATCGTTTCTCATTTGTTTTCAAACATCGCCGTTTACATTAAATATATAAATATTTTAAAATAACTATAGTTAAATAATGATTTGTGAGTAAACAGCTTAATTTTATTCGTTAAATAGTCCTAACAAATGCCACTCTTGATTTCCAAATTCTCTAGATAAATTCACTCCTCACTTCGTGAGTCGTGAATTTATCGATAATTTGGAAATCACTCGTGGCATTACTTATGAATATCTCTACAACTTCTAAAAGGTCCAACTTCTTTCCTTTGTCACAAACATACAAAATTTTAAAATTTGTTTTGACTCAAAAAAAAAAAAATGGTTGCATAGTTACAGTTGCTATGTACTATAATAACAAAATTCATTAATTTGTTATCATCTCTGAAGAAGGTACAAAGTATCAAAACAGCTGTAAGTAATTTATATTTTAAGAAATATGAAAATCACATAAAACTTTGTTTTATTTTTATTTAATTAAACAATAAAGTCAGTTGATATGTTACATTTATGTAATGTTATCTCATTTGTGGCAACTCAATATTAATAAATTATAATTTTTATTTGCAGCCACTCAGAGCAGTTTCATTTTCAACTTTTTCTAATTAATAATTTTTTGTATTGGGATACAATTAATGTAATTATATTATTTTTGTGGAAAGCAACGGGAAGCTACCACACCTATAATTCCCTAGTAAAGCTGCAAGCATAGCATGAAAGTGCTATGATTGCAGTGAAGGACCTGCCCTCGGGCAGAATTACTATGGATGGATATTATTTTTAGTCTGATCATCTTACCTCAATGTTGATTTGTTCTTGAAACATGTTTCAAAACAATTCTGTCCAGTCTGGAGTAGCTGACGATAAAACAGAATTGTTTTGAAACATGTTTCAAGAACAAATCAACATTAATATTGAGGTAAGATGATCAGACTAAAAATAATATAATTAAAATAACCTCAAAATATTACTTCCTAAAATTAAATATTAAATACAATTAATGTAATTAGTGTAATATTCCTCTATTTTCACACTAAGAGGACCTTCTCTTGTGAAGGTGACAGTAGAATCACAAGACATTCTCCCACCTGCCTTCCTACACATCTGAGTTGTTTCTTCAGAGAGAACTCTCAGTCTCTACCAGACTTGTGACCAACATGGAACTCATGAGGATTCTGCTCTGTGTCTCATTAGCAATATGTGCAGCTCATGCTGCCCGTGTTGTGTGCTACATGGACAGTCGGGCCAGGATAAGACAAGGTAAATACTCTCTATAATAATCTCATCAGATTATAAATCCTAGTCAAACTTGACACTTTGCCAATAATATTGTATTATGCAAATTTAAGCTTAGCGGAAACAATCTTTATGACCATCTCAATTCTGGGGACACTTTCCAAGAGATGTATAGGATACCCTTGTACACATTACAACCTATAAGATTTGAAACCAATTTCCAAGCTAACTAAACTGTTTATTAATTTATTATACAGCTTCTTTTCCTTAACTGAACAGCTTCTGATACTGTAAAAAAAATTAAGAAAATATAAAGAAAAAATTGATTAGGGAAGATACCAAAAAATGAGAATAAATTAGTATACACTATTGATAGTAATATACAGGATGTCCCATTCAAACCTCCCACATATTAATTAATCATAACTAACAAAGTATGTGGAATTATGAAATGAGGCCAGTATTAAACGAAACAGAAATTCAAAGAATTTTCATTGCCACACATTAAAAACCTCTATATGTGCACCATTTCTTCAATCTTTTCTTCTGAAACACATGTACGAGCACCTCCTGATTCTATTTTAATGCCTCCGATTGCCAGAAACTTCTCAAGCCATGCCTTAATGGTCTTCCCATAAGGTGCATTTCCTCCATATCCTCTCCGGTAATTTCTTTGTACTGTAATTATTGACTTCGTCTCTTCATAGTAGAAAGCAGTTTGTGCTCATTGCTGAGGAGTCACCATTTTATTTTATGTCATTATTGTCCAATATGTGACAGATGAATTAACTGCAACAATGAAACCAACAATTCTTTGAGTTTCTCTTTCGTTTAACCAATCAGCGAGGAGTGACGTGAACCACCTGCATGATTTCTTTACTGGAACTAGTTCTTATTTTTCAGAAAAGCTTCACTAAATAAATGATTAAATAATATAATTTTGTAGAGGAAAGATTACCCTTTTATTAATAACGTAACTCATTTTCAAATTGTGTAATTTTGTTTTCTAACTTACAAATTTAAATGCCATTCCAAGGAATCCTCCTGCAGCTCCTCCCACACTGATGGGTTAATAGCAATCTCATTTCATAATTCCGCATACTTTGAGAGTTATGATTAATTAAAATGTGGGAGGTTTGAATGGGACACAGTGTACTATCAAAATTTGTTGTTTCAGGACTATGGATGATAAATAAATATATAATTTTTTAAAAGTAATCTGAAGTTTTTCAGATCCGATTTTCTATTTCCTTCGATGAATAATCTCCACTTTCCATGATAAATTGATTGAATATTTTTTTTTACATTTAAAAAAAAAGTTTAATGTAAATTTTGAAAAATTTCCATTTTTATTTTTTGTAATTTAAAATACTTGATAGTAGAAAAAATCATGCATACAACACAAATCTTTTTTTTAAGCTCAAACAATTTTTTATAAAGTAAGATTAGTGCTAATTTATTATTATTTATTTTTTTTGGTGGGGAGTTATGATTTGATAATATTTAGTGCATATCAGAATTATTTATGATTACTCATGAATCATGATAGTTTTTTAAAATAATAGAGCTTACTGTACCATTACATGACTTTATAGAGAATATAAAATTAAATAACAAATTAATTGTCTTAGGCAATAGCAGTAGGATTTTTCTTGGGTTTACTTAATCAACAAGGCAAACACTGCATGGAAATTAATTACCACAATTCATTTTGTTAATGAATCATTAATAATTATTATAATAATTAAATAAATTATATAAATAATATTTACACAAAGTACATGAATATAATTAACACAGCCTACTGGTATATACACATACATCATAGACAATATGGCCAAAGATGTTCAAACATCTCAAAATAAAGGTTAAATATAAAAAATTGTTTGTTCTTTTATATTACTCAAAAATAAATATTTTCTTTTCTATGGATTTTCAAATAATTTCTGAGATGATTCAGAATTCTCAATTAACATTGCATTAAAATTTCATGTACAAAAATTTTATTTTTCTGACAAAAATGTTTTCTGTATTTTTTTTTTAAGAATTCAGTATCTTAATGGTTTTAATTACAAAATTGATATGAAGTAATACTGAGGCATTTTTTCAAATGGATTGATTTGGTTATTTATACCTCATCTGATATTTTGATCTCTTGCTTGGACATGTTTGGAAGGACATTTCCTTCATCCTCACTCAAATCTGACTTGGTGAAGTGTAAGCTCTCAATAACCACTTCGATATTTCTTATTGGTTACCAGAATTTTTTAATATCCATCCATCCATAGTAATTCTGCCCAAAGGCAGGTCCTTCACTGCAATCATAGCATTTTCATGCTTTGTTTGTAGCTTTACTAGGGAATTGTAGGTGTGGTAGCTTCCCGTTGCTTTCCACACCGGTGAACGGTGAAGGATGATGATGATGATGATAATGACAAGGATTATGATGATGGCCATATGATTTGGGGACCGTTTGTGCCTTAAAGCTTTCATGACATTTGTCTTACAGGTGAGGAAAAACCCTGATAAAAACCTCACCCAGAAAAACTGCCCCGACCAGGGATCGAACCTGGGCCCGCTGCATGACAAGGCAGCACGCTACCTTGAGATCACAGCGGTGGACTTTTTTAAAAATATAATTTACAGTATTTTTCTTGCCTTTTTCGTCAACAGATTTATCCCTCCAGTCCATAATCAATACATAGAAAACAAAAGTAATGGCTTTTCAAGGAAAATACCATGTAAATAGCAAAATTTGTATAGACTCAAAAATACTGGAAAGAGTAAATCCATTTACCTACCTGGGATACACATTGACTATTTGGATGAAGTAGACATAGCAAATAAAATTATTAATTTTAATAAAACCATGTGAATAATAAATTCAGTAATGAAACCTTCGCTAGTCCAGAGAGATATCAGAGAATGGTTATACAAAACCTTACCAAGACCTGCACTTTGCTACAGCAGTGAGGCATGGACTTTGAGGAAAAGAGAAGAGAGCAGGATAACTTCTAGTGAAATGAGATTCATGAGGTATACGGCAGGATATACCAAATGGGATCACAAATTCAATGATGAAATTTTGAAGGAACTACATTTAGAACCAGGCAATGTGTACATACATAGATACCAGAACAACTGGATGAATCATTTGCGACGAATGAGTTCAGATAGAGTTCCCAAGGCCATGCTTCTTTATTGTCCAACAGGGAAGAGATCTCTGGGCCGTCCAAGGAAACGCTGGATACAAAATTCATCAGTGAGATACAGTGATTATTTTCAACTAATCATAAAGATATTGGAAACTTATTACTTCATCTTCTGAGCCACACCCCTTAATTCAAATAACCACTCTAGCTGCACCTTCTGGTACACCTACTTGTTATGACTTATCTCACCTTCCTTCTTTGGATATTTGTTACGAAACAGAAAAAAAAAATACAGCTCTTAAACTGAGAGATTTATTATTAAAATCTAAAAAAATTAAAAAAAAAATCTTATCAATTCATGTTAGAACACAATTAGAATTTCCTAGAAATTGGGGATTAGGGAGCAGTTCTACCTTAATTAATAACATAGCAAAATGGACAAACATACATAACAGGCCTATAGGCTTAAAACTTGGTTGGATGGAGAAGAAGAAGAATGTACAGTACTTTTTCAATAAAATCATATACTTAATAATTATATTAATAAGAATATACAATTAAATCAAAGTTCTAATTACTGTTAAGTGATCAATAATTGTGTAACACAATGAATCATGAAGGACCCATAAACAATTCTACATTCTGTTACATAACTGGGAAGTTAATTTTAGCAATGACTTCACACAGTCATACTGTATGCCCACGACACTTCCTTACAATCCTGAATAACAATTCATAAATGATTCATCCTATGTTACGACTATCTAAATGAACTGCAAATGGAGAAAATAATTAACAAATATAAAGTCATTAATTTTTAAGAAGGGTTAATTAAATTTTGAGAATATATACTATTAATACCCTAGGGCAAACAAATGTGGCAGAATTCTTCCAAGTTTTTTTAATAAAAATAAAAATATGTTAATTTTAAATAAAAAAATGAATTTGTATCAATCACATCCAAGAAAAGTAACACAAAACAATACAATTATAAAAATAATTCTTGCATATACAGCTAAGAAAATTATGAAGATCTTCCTCCTTTATAATTAAAGAGAAAAATTGGCAATTCTCTGCTGCCATGCCATCTACATAAATTCAAATACTAACTAACTAACTAACTAATCACTGACACTATCGAACCTGTAGGTTCATGGCCACGCGGACAAAAGCTCTCCATACATCCCTATCCTGAGCCAAAGTTTTCCAATCATTCCCTGTAAAATCTACTTCCCTCAAATCATAGTTAATGTTATTCTCCCACCATTCTTGGTCTACCAACTGGGCGTTTTCCCTCTGGCTTTCCTACAAGAAGCTCCATGCACATCTTTCATTCCCCATTTGTGCCACATGTCCTGCCCATCGCAGTCTATGAGACTTAACTGTTCTCATTATATCTGGCTTCCTAAAAACACCATGTAATTCATTGTTAAGCAGTCTTCTCCATTCACCTGTTTGTTCATCTCTCTTTGGTCCAAAAATTTTCCTAAGAACTTTATTCTCAAATACTTGTCATCTCCTTTCCTCCCTTAACCCCTCAGCATGGTTTGCCGTACATATATGAGACCGGTTGTGCGGTAGTATTTTTAAACTCTACTCACCCAGTAACTTATTTTAGATACATATCAAATTGTGATTAATGGAATGTAAACAATGAATGGCCATTCTATTGTATTCTATAGTGTTCTGCCCAAGGGCAGGTCTTTCATTGCAATAGCATTTTCATTCTATGCTTTATAGCTTTAAGTTTCTTCTTAGTCTCTGTAGTTACTGCAATATCAATGTTTCTATTTTTAAATATACTGTCTAGTTCCTCTTCTTTTTCATGGAGCTTCGGACATTCCAGGTTGCATATCTTACAATGATTACATTCTCATAATAGGAGATTTAAATGCCAGAGTGGGCAATGCTCAAGTCAACAATAATATTGGAACATTTGGCGAACCAACCAGCAATAGGAATGGGACAAGATTAACAGATTTGCTATCTACAATGAACTGAAAATAACGAATACCTTTTACAATCATAGAAACATACATAAATATACCTGGCATCGTCAGGACTCAAAATCAATCATTGATTATTTCATTGCAAATAATAAGATTTTTAAATTGTTTCTCGATGTCAGAGCCTACAGAGGATATGATATTGGTTCAGATCACTACCTAGTAGAAGCAAGAATAAGATTTCCACCAAGATGGTTAAAAAAGAAGAAACAACAACAGAGCATAGAACTGTTTGCAGATGACCAAATAATAATAGCAAATTCCGAAGATAATCTACAGAAAGGTCTGTATGAACTTAACAAAATTACAGAAGAATATGGATTAAAGATATCTACAGAAAAAACAAAAATTATGGCATTTCAAGGTGTAGATCCTGTCAGAAGTAAAATTGTACTGGACAATAAAATTTTGGAGCAGGTGAATAATTTTACATATCTAGGATGCAATATCTCATATGAAGAAGAAAAGGATGTAAATGCAAAAATATCTAAATTTTTAAGAATTTTAGGGTTAATAAATTCTATCTTCAAGTCACAGTTAGTCCAAAAGCATTCAAGACTGAAAGTGTATAAAACACTGGCTCTTCCAACTCTTTTGTATGGTAGCGAAGTATGGACGTGAAACAGAAGGATATACAGAGACTTAGATCTGCTGAAATGAGATATCTTCGGAGGACTGCAGGATACACACTACTAGATCACAAAAAAAATGAAGACATCTTAGAAGAATTACACATGAAATCTTTAGAAAACAAAATTTCTGATTATAAGTCAAGATGGATACAACATGTTCATCGAATGGAAGATCACAGAATACCCAAACACTAATGTTAAGATATCAACCTGCAGGAAGAAGAAGACCAGGACGTCCACTCAAAAGACTTCTGGATGGTGTTTCTCTTGAGGCCGAAACAGGTCAACAAATGGCCTAAATTCGTGAATGTACTATGATGATGATGATGCTTTATAGCTTTACTAGGGAATTATAGGTGTGATAGCTTCATGTTGCTTCCATACCGGTGAATGATAATGATGATGACGATGGCCGGATGATTTTTGGGTACCGTTGGGGTCCTAAAACTTCCTGACATTTGTTATACAGGTCAGGAAAACCCCCCAAAAAAAAACTCACCAAGAAGCCTCTCCCGACTGGGATCGAATCTCGGTCAGCTGCGCGACAAGGCAGCACGCTACCTCGAGACCACATTCCCAGTTCTAGATTCACACAATTCATAAGTTATAAAATCAAATTTGGCAGTTTTAAGTGGAGGGAACTATAAAATCATGTCGTTTACCCTTTAGAATTATGTATGATATCCTATCACTAACAAACTTAATATCTCGGATAGCGGACAGGATCCTCCTTCTGACTAAAAACCAGTTCCAAATGCAGGTCTTTCTGCACCCCGTAGTATAATGCAAAGCTTCCTGATTCCTGACTACCTTCTCCTGGTCACCTAACTTCCTGTAAAGCGACTATATCCAAGGGCGATTTATCTAATTCCCGCGTTAATATCTCTAGTGCCCCGCTATTGTATAAAGTCCTAACATTCCATGTTCCTAGGAACATGTCCTTGTGTTTGAGCCTTTGGCATGGGTTCCCTGAAGTAGTCCCCGCCCGGAGAACCGAATGGGGGACTATTTGACCTCCGGAAAATTTTACCCCAGATGAACCCATGTCCGCATTTCTTGACGGTGTATTTTTACGGTGAAAGATCGTCACTCTTTCGACCAAGGTACTTTTTCGTCTGGCTTATCACTTCGACCAGTCCGGCATGGGTAACCCTATCAGCAGCAATGCTACCGCTGGCATAGCTCTTAGGATCATTTAAGCACGCAAGCCACTCCACAACGACAAGGTAAGATACCATGGAGGGAATTCCTACATGATTATTTACAAAAAATGCTGAATATAGTTGTTATGCAGTTAATGTTAAGATATCAGTTAATTTGTATTTAATAATGATAGTGATTGACAGTCCCTGATATAACTGAGAAGTGAGTTCCATGCTCTAGTCATAGATATTGTGTAAGATTCAGAGTATAGACAGGTCCTGTGTTGAGGTATCAAAAGTAAAGAAGAGTCTTGTGGTTTTGTTCCTAAATAGTGATGAGCCGATAAATTTTGAAAACGTGTTGATAAATAACTTGGTAAATATGTGTGCAGGATTTGGAATAGTTAAGCATGTGAATGTAAAGTTCTTCTGTCATTTAGGCATAGCCATGATAAGGCCTGAAATGAAGGAGACACATGTCATAATGATGGAGATTGAATACAAATCAAATGCATGCATTATGAGCATTGTCAGATAGGTCAGTTGTCAGATTAGTCAGTAATATAATATGTCGCAGTAGTTGAAGTGTGGCATTATAAGAGTCTGTACAAGTATTTGTTTTAATTTCATGGGAAGGAAGTTTTGAAACCTATTTGGGGAGTGAAGAATTGAGGAGAACACTTTTTAACCTGGATTTCCCAGTCTAGGTGTAGGTCCATGTAAATACTCAGATTTTTTTACTACTGAGCTGTAGGGGATGTTTTAGGTTTTTGTCATTTAGGAGAATGGTAGGGATATTTTTGTGATTTATAACACTTTGGATTCGTCAATGTCCTATAATTATGCACTGTGTCTTGTCAGCATTAAGATTAAGTCCATGTTTTGTCGACCAATGGGAAATTGAGACTAGGTCACTATTTAGTTTGTCTAGTGTGTCATTTACATCGTCAGGATGGGAGTGAATGTAAATTTTCAAATCGACAGCGTATAAGTGATGTCAACAATAAGTAAGACTAGTGGATGTCATTAATATAGATAGAGAACAGAAGTGGTCCTAACACTGAACCTTGTTGGATGCCACCCTTGTCTAGAGAGTATCCATGTTGCTACCCTTCCACTCACATTAACTACCATTATTTTTATCAATTGCTTGTTGGGCCCTAGGTTTGAAGAAACAGTTGTTGCCTCACGTGCTGAAGAAACAGTTGTTGCCTCACGTGCTCCAGAGAAGAGTTATCTCTTTTCAGGGAAAGATAGCTAGAGTAGGATGTAAAAACTTTAGAACATAAGATCCTTATTCTTTTCAATGTTCACTATATTACAGAGTTAATTATTCTATTTACCAAATGAGTCACACAGTCACACATATATGTGTGCTCTTTGGTGAACAAAGTTCATTAGCAGTTTAGTCACTTTACAACTTATAGTTCAATAAACAGGATCTGCTTCCTTATATTTTAAGTCAATACTTGGATACTAACAAGAAACTTTCTACTAATAACTAGTAAAAAGGTTAATGTTCTAGATAGTAAGAAATCTGGAATTTATCAAATTAGTTAATTCAGGGAAATTTGTGAATGTTTGTTACAAAACTGATAGTCTGTGAGTCTATAGTCATTGATGTATTTTTTTTAAATAGCTCATGTTAATTATTAAGATTGGTTGGAGAAAGCCCTCAATGATGAGGAAAATTCTCAAAATGAATGAATGAAGTTGCAATGACTGCAAGAAAAAATATATAGGAAAAAACAAGAAGCAATTTAGAGACATATACAAAAAGAACACTTTAGAGATATTAAAAGTGGTGAAATTGAAAAATCGGCAATTGCAGCTTATTGTTTGCTAGAATTGTTTTATTTTGCAGAGAAAAATTCCAGGGTTCGAATCCCAGTCCAAGCATTATTTTTTCTTTCTAAAATAAAATTATGATAGTTATATTTATTAAATATTTAATGGATTTTCATCAAGTAAACAACAAATCAATTGATTATAAATACACCTATGCTAATAAAATATACAAAATGCTATTAATAAAGCCAGTTCAGACACAAATTTAAAAAATAATAAATTAAATATTAACTCCACTCCAAGCACGACAGGCCTAGAAGGCCCTTAGCCTACCAGCCGGCTACTGGCCTCACGTCCACATGTGTTAATCACAGAGATAGGTAATCATAAGCCAGTGTAGGGTGACATGTGGTCAGCATGTCGGGTCTTCTCAACCTGGAGTCGCTACTTATTGTAGCTACACAAATGCCTCACGATGCTGGGTGGGCACTGGTCCCATACTGGCTGAAATTCCATGAGAAAATTTCTTCCCCCATGGGGAGTGAAACCAGCGCAAGTCCCGTAGCTCTGTGCCAAGGCATCTTGACTTACCATTTGGCTACAACGCAGGACAATGAAATATTAATAAAGCTAATTTTTTTACAGGAACAGGGAAATTTGAAGCACCGACTGATCTGGAACCAGCACTTTCAACCTGTACACATGTAGTATATGGATTTGCTGTTATTGATGAGCCACCACAAACTGGTACCACTGGATGAATACCAGGAACTTGATTCAGGAAAGGGATATTACAGAGCTGTTACCAATCTCAAGAAACGTTATCCAGGACTCAATATCTTGTTGTCTGTTGGTGGCAATGCAGATCCAGATAACGACAAATATCTAACGCTTGTAAGTTATCGATGTTTTTATTATTAATTTCATACATCTCAATGATGGATAAATCATATTTAAAGAGAAAAATTATACGCTCAGACCGGGACTTGAACCCGGGACCCTTGGTTTTCTAGTCCAAGTGCTCTACCATTTGAGCTACCTGAGCAAGTACCGATCTAAACGCAAATCTTTCTCTATATACGTTGTAATTCCCGCCCACCAAATGCTTTGAAGCCTTTGCTTCTATCTTTGCAAATGGCGGCTCCTATATTAAGAAGACATATTTGGGAATTATACATTACATTATAAATGCCAGTATGGCTATTTTCGATGTTTTTATTTATAATTTCATACATCTCTTTAAATATGATTTATCCATCATTGAGATGTATGAAATTAATAATAAAAACATCGAAAATAGCCGTACTGGCATTTAATAATGTAATGTATAATTCCCAAATATGTCTTCTTAATATAGGAGCCACCATTTGCAAAGATAGAAGCAAAGGCTTCAAAGCATTTGGTGGGCGGGAATTACAACGTATATAGAGAAAGATTTGCGTTTAGATCGGTTACTTGCTCAGGTAGCTCATATGGTAGAGCACTTGGACTTGAAAACCAAGGGTCCCGGGTTCAAGTCCCGGTCTGAGCATATAATTTTTCTCTTTAAATATGCTTGTAAGTTATACCTAATATTGAATAAACTCTATGGTTTATGGAACCTGTAGATTCAATACTACATTCACTATTCAACCTTCTGCTCAGGATGGTACTGATCCCAAGGCCTACATACAGTGTTTTAAATATTTTATCAGTTGAGGAGACTGCAATTACACTGTACTTAATTCTGTTATAAATAAGGTGAATGTGGAGTCATCTTACCTCTTAACATGTTATATTCTATTTGAACATGTTTGGTATATCGTGTATACCATCATCAGTTTTTCCAGACTGTTGAATTTTACATTGTCGGCCCTGGGTGTCAGCTCCCACTCCATCCATCTTTTATCAGCAACAACCAGGGCTGACAACATAAAATTCAACGGTCTGGAAAAGCTGATGATGGTACACATGATATACTGAAACATGTTCAAATAGAACACAACAAGTTATGAGGTAAGATGACTCCGGATCACCTCATTTATTAAGAAGAGCCTTATAATGTGTTACTTCCTAATGTAATTTATGAACTTAATTTTATAATTATATTATTTTTAGTCTGGACATCTTCACCTCAATATTAATGTTGATTTGTTCTTGAACATGTTCAAAACAATTCTGTTTTAATCGTCAGCTTTCCCAGTCCAGACTAAAATAATATAATTAAAATAACCTCAAAATATAACTTCCTAAAATTAAATATTAATTT
This sequence comes from Diploptera punctata, assembly GCA_030220185.1. Classification (NCBI taxonomy): domain Eukaryota; kingdom Metazoa; phylum Arthropoda; class Insecta; order Blattodea; family Blaberidae; genus Diploptera; species Diploptera punctata. Next base: position 637,351 of record JASPKZ010007262.1, read on the forward strand.
TATATTATATCATCATCATCATCATCATCCATGCAAGTATTAGACCGTGTGGCCTGTTACGGTCTCAAAGAGGAATTTTCCATCCAGTGCTTTTTTGTATGTCCCAGCGATCTTTTGCCTTAGGGGTAGTAGTGAAGTATGGCTTTTGGAATTCTATGAGATGGCATTCGTTGAAGATGGACTTTCCAGTTGTTCTGGTAGTTTTGTATATGGTGAAGAATGGGTTCTACATCCAACTCTTCCATAATTTCCCCTTCCTTTCCCATTTCTTTTATGGTCCCACTTTGTGTAGCCTGCTGTACGGTGCATAAATTGCATCTCATTTGCTGTTATTCTGCTTTCATCTCTTCTTCGTATTGTCCATGCTTCACTACCATATCTTAATACTGGTCTTGTGAGAACCTTATAAAGCCGTAATCTTGTGTTCTTCTGTACTGAAGATGGTTTCATTATACTGTTAATTATCCCCATTGTTTTTGTAAAATTTGATTCTCTTCGATATATCAGCTTCATCTTGAAATGTTAAATTATAACCCAAATAATTACATTTGTTTACTCATTCTAAAATTTCATCATCCAAAACAATTTTGCTAGGTATAGGGTATTTCCCACAAAAGGCCATCACTTTAGTTTTCTTTGTATTGATTTCCATATTGTACCTTTTTGCAATTATATTAAAATTGTGTATAGAATACTGTAAATCTGTTTCTGTTGGAGCTATTAATACTAATCATCTGCAAAAAGCAAAGAGTCTATTTTATGGTTTCTATTAATTTGGATAGAACCATGTCTCATCTATCACCAATCTTGGAGTATTCTATCCATGTATATGATAAAGAGCAAGGGCAAAAGGTCACATCCTTGTCTTACGCCCCTATTAATTTCAGTCCATTCTGTTTGTGTGTTATTGATTTGAACAGAAATCAAATTTGTTTTATAGATATTGCATAAATTTAATAGATATTGTATAAATTTAAAATTTTATATTATAATTTTTATTTAATTAAATAAATTATGGATTTTCATCAAGTAAACACCAATTCAATTGATTATAATTTTTAAATTGTGACTAATACCTCAATGGAATTTTACCATGAAGTTCCATAATAGCTTGACAGAAAACAAAATGCAGTGCAAATACAATTCTCTCACTACCCAGACTGCACTCCCCTCTTTTTCAACCAATCTGTGTCAGTACCCATCTCACTTGAATTGCAGCTGGTCTCATCAGCAAAACAATGATTCGTAATAACCAATAACAATGATTGAACGCTTTCCAACCTTGTGAAAAGAAATATAATTTGGATCAGAAATGGAAGAAAATAGAAAATTGTAAAAAAAAGTAACAATATTTTGGCAGAATATGCACTAGAGTTTGCAGCATTTGTCATTAAAAAGTATACAGTAACTGAAGAATAAATAATTTAGTGCCTACTTTAAATTCTTATCATTACTGATAATGCCTATATGAAAGTCTGTTTTTAACTTATTTTACTGCATATTTCGACATTTTTATTATTGATTTCATACATCTCAATGATAGATAAATCATATTTGAAGAGAAAAATTACACACTCAGATGTCTTCTTCTTCTTCTTCTTCCGTATGCAGTATTGGGTGATGATGCCCATTCTGTGACTACAAAAACTGATCTTTCCATCGATTGAAGGATCTTCCGAGGTCTCTTTTGCCTTTAGGGTTGAGGTGGTAAATCATCTTTGGTAAATGGGAATTTGACGCTCAGATGTCTTCTTAATAAAGGAGCCGCCATTTGCAAAGATAGAAGCAAAGGCTTCATAGCATTTGGTGGGCGGGTATTACAACGTATATAGAGAAAAATTTGCATATAGATTGGTACTTGCTCAGGTAGCTCACGTGGTAGAGCACTTGGTCTAGAGAACCAAGGGTCCCGGGTTCAAGTCCCAGTCTGAGCGTATAATTTTTCTCTTCAAATATGATTTACTGCATATTTACCTATCAATTTTATGTTTTAGTGCCAATTCCATCAAGCTTTAATCTTCTTCTTCTTCTTCTTCTTCTTCTTCTTCTTCCTTTCCAGGATTAGCTCAGCCTCAAGTCCATCGTTTCCTTGGCCATCCCAAAGATCTTTTCCATGTGGTTTGTAGGTGTTGATCATTTTGGATAATCCTGTATTGTCCATTCTGTCTAAATGTTCTTTCCATCAGTATTTGTGCTCTTCTAGTTTGTCGAGTATTGAAAATATCTCCAGTTCATTTCATATTGATTCATTATGTAATCTATCCATGCGTGTACATCATTTTACGGATCTTAAAATTTCATTTCAGTAGCTTGAATGTGTGAGATATCTTTTTTTGTAAGTACCCAAGATTCAGATCCATATAAAAGAACAGAACAGCCATAATTTTATAAAACCTGAGCTGAGTTTCTCTTCGAGTCTGTCTGAGTGTTCTTCTTATGGTGCCATACATCATTTGATATCGGTTTAATTTATTATGTATATCCCAATCATAGTTATATATTATATCTGAACGAAGATAGTTAAAGTGTTCTATTATTTCATTACTTATTACTATTTTTGCTCTGACTGGCACTTTGCCCTGAAAAGCCATAATTTTAGTTTTTGAGGTTGAAAGTTTAAGATTATAATAGAGTCCTAATTTATTCAATGTGTAAATGGCTCTTTGTAAATCATCCTCTGACTTCTGTATAATTACCAGATCATCTGCATACATTAAAATATTCATATAAATTTCCTTATTAATTTGTATTCCTATTGGACTTGATTTTTTTTCATTTTCTATAACTTCGTCAAAATATATATTAAACAATGTAGATGATAATGTACACCCTTGTTGAACTCCTTGATTTATTAAAATTTCATCTCTGGAATAATTATCTAAATTAAGGATAATTTTCGTGCCATTATAAAGACTTTTTATTCCTTCTATAAATTGAGCCAGGTACTCTCTTGCCTTCATTATTTCCACAATTTTCTTCTTATCACCTTATCAAAGACTTTTTCAAGATCTACGAAAGCTAAATATGTGGGTAAATTGAATTCTCGTCTCTTTTATATTACCTGTCTCATAGTGAATATATTGTCAGAGTAGGACCTTCCTTGTCTATCACCATTCTCTTCTTCTAAAAGCAATGCATTTGCTATTGGTTCGAGCTTTAATCATGAAACAATATGTTAGCAAGGAAAAAAAATATTAATACTAAAGATTTTTGTCAATTAAATTTAAGAAAAACTTTATCACCTCACCACATACTTCGTCTTCTAACTAGACCGGTATCGGAACCACCCTGTTGGTTCCATATTCATTTTTCTTAAATTTAATATATATCTCATAATGTTAATTACTATAAAGTTCAAATTTTGCCAATTCTTATGTCCATCTATGTCTATCCTTAATAAAATCTTTAATGTTAAATACATTTTGTCATTTTTCTTTGCATATATTTTGTACGTTGGAGATATTTTCAATAGTCGATAAACTAGAAGAGCACAAATACCAATGGAAAGAACATTTAGACAGAATGGACAATACAAGATTACCCAAAAAGATCAACACCTACAAACCACATGGAAAAAGATCTTTGGGACAGCCAAGGAAATGATAGACTTGAGACCGGAACAGATCGCATTGACCTAATCCTGGAAAGGAAGAAGAAGAAGAAGAAGAAGTATTCTATTTAATGATTATCTTAAACACTTTTGATTTTCCTATCACATAATGAAACCAAAATTCACATTCGATATCCACAGGTATTAATAAGCACAAGATTTGCTGTAAAATGTCAATTATGGAATTATTATGACTATTTAACTCATGCCCCAAATGGGAATCAATGACCAATCACGTTTCAAAGATTTCTGTTTTACAACCAATCAGAGTGTGTTTCACCAAATATTTATCAGTGTTATAATTACCATATTAAAGAAAGCTCCTCCTTACAATATTGCGTTCCTTTGGCAATAAATAGTATGATCTGGTTGCAGTGATAAACAAAAGAAGCAGTAGAAGCGTACCTATCGTTTCTCATTTGTTTTCAAACATCGCCGTTTACATTAAAATATATAAATATTTTAAAATAACTATATTTAAATAATGATTTGTGAGTAAACAGCTTAATTTTATTCGTTAAATAGTCCTAACAAATGCCACTCTTGATTTCCAAATTCTCTAGATAAATTCACTCCTCACTTCGTGAGTCGTGAATTTATCGATAATTTGGAAATCACTCGTGGCATTACTTATGATAAACATTTTTTGTGATTTCTAGCTTGAAAGTGAGGACAGTCGAAAGGCATTTGTCAACTCTGCTAGAATCTTATTAAGACAGTATGCATTTGATGGGCTTGATCTTGCCTGGCAATTCCCAGAGATTCGCCCCAAGAAGGACCGTGGTACATTCGGTAAGTGTTATTTATCATGTTTTTTGTCAGACAGCTTAGCTAAATAAGATTTGAACATCTCAGGTTCATCTGTGCATAATATGCGATTAAATAACAGTGAATTAATTATTTTATGAAAGAAACCTAAAAAATGCTGTTTGCTCATTATGGGGTGACAAATTGTTTTCTTCTTCTTCTTCTTCTTCCTTTTCCAAGAATTAGGCCAAGGCCTGCTACGATCCTATAGAAAATTTTCCCTCCAGCATTTCATAGGATGCCCCAGAGATCTTTGTCCTCTTGGTATATAATTATAAACAGCTTTGGGGATACGATTTGTACTCATTCTTTAAAAATTCATTTCAAATTGTTTTATGAGTTTCAAATATATGATCAACTATTTAGCTAAATAATATGAGTTAGAAAATGCACAACTCACCTCATATTTGTAGATTTCTTGAAGATCCAGGGTTTCGACATTCTATACGCGTCATTGACAATTCTTTCTAACTCAGAGTTAGAAAGTAGAAAGAATTGATAAATGACACGTAGAGTGTCGAAACTCTTCATCTTCATGAAATCTACATATATGAGGTGAGTCATGCATTTTCTAACTCAAATTATTTAAAATAAACCTCATAGTATCACTTCCATTAAATATTAAATTATTTAGCTAATTAATAGGTGAACTTCTAAGTACAATTAAAAAAATCAACATCCCAGACAGTAAGAAATCTGGAATTTATCAAATAAATTGTATTGATTGTAGCAAAGTATACATAGGAAAAACAAAAAGGAATTTGGAAACACGCACTAAAGAACATTTTAGAAATATTAAAAATTGTGAAATTGAAAAATCAGCAATTGCTGCACATAGTTTGCTAGAACATCATAAAATTGAAAAAGAGGCAAAACTTTTGAAACAATCGGATAAACTGTTGGGATTGACAATTTGGGAAATGATATTCATTCAGAAGAATAAATATCGATCTATGAATTTCGATATTCCAGTGGATAAAAATTTAATTACAAAGTTTATAATCCCAATGAAAGATGGCAGCACAAGAGGTGATGTCATTAGAGAAATCAACAATCACAGAATTTCATCAGTGGAAACCATGACTGAAGAAGGACATGATATTGTCTGAAACCGTCGGCATCAAAGAAATTTGAAATCATATGAGGTGAGTCGATAAAAATATATTCTCCACTCACTATTAATAGGTGAACTATTTGCATCTCAATACTGGTAAAATTCATGGTAAGTTTCCATTGAGGTATTAAGTCACAGTAATAGAATATATGAATAAAAACTATAAAATAGTCACCTTTCTCAACATTATTGGAGTTTTTTCTCATTCCTTATTCAAATGAACCCAAAGAATGTATTATTCTGTCTTTTAAGACCATCCCATTTTCCTACCTCCTTGGTATTACCTCATCCCTTACATCATTCCTACATCTCCACTTGTGTCACTGGACAAGCTTGTGTTGTAATATATGCCAGCCATGTTTGCACGGACGGATAGATAAGAACATTACATTCAGACTGTGGAGAAGCAATGGAACAGTTCGCTTTATTTTTGTTTGTACAGGTCAGGGAGCCAGGTTGGCTCTCTGAACCTTTTTCTATATGGCAGTCATGGAAAGTACCTGTTATGTTAGTATGGCTGTATAATATGTGTGAGTGTATAATTTCAATTTTGTTTATTTATGTAAATTTTGGATTGTTCTATATTTAATTTTTCTTACTTTTTCATATCATGAGTAAATTATATGTTAAATAATTTATATTATTATGTTTAAATTAATTACAGCCATTTTTATTTAAAGCATAGTAATGTTGTTTGTACTAAGTTATGTATAAATCTTTTCAGACATTAGCTTAGCTTCCAATCTCATCCCCATCATTCATTACGTAAATTACTGTAGTATACTTAGGGTCGAATGTTTGAACGCATTAGAGAGTAAAAGGCGTTCTCTGCTCATAAAGTTTTATTCAGCACATTTTTCTTACTCAGAAATCTATTCACGCGGTAATAATTGTAAAGCTACCTGACAAGGTACCTTAAGATCGTAGCTCAAGATATAAACTTATGTGAAAATCCCGAAGGGAACCGATGTAGTTTGAAACTTATCCAAGATGTCGGACCTTAAAGACTTCGATCATGTTTTCGGTATACGCGGAGAAGAGGAATTTGATAGAGTCTACCAAAGAATTCAACTGGAAGAACAGGAGAATCGGCGTAATATTGCACGTCGCAGACATGTTTGTATACGGCATTATTTGCGGGATGCAAGCATAAATGCATTCCTCTATAGCAGACGAAAATAACGGAAGTGGTTTTATCACTGAGAATTCTGGGTAATTCGTTGCCAATATTATGAAAACATCAACATTCATGCATGACCGGTTAAGGCGGCCGTTAATTCGATCTCAGTTCACCAGTGATTGGAAGTAATTTTAGTAGAGAGTAATGTATTTGCATACGACCCTTAATGTTTTTATGAACACTATTTTCCCATCTTGCTTCATTACCATTTAAGTTTAACATTAGCCTTATCATTATTGTAGCCAAGATAATAAAATTCGACTATGTGAGGTTGCTTATTTGTCTGGTCCATAGCTCTTTCTTTAAACATAAACATATACAGCCAACAGAACACCCATGGGCACACTGACGCTTCAAGGGGAATGCCAGATTTAATGTCCCCATCAGACAGAAGAATCAATATCAACAGTACCATATGCATTTTCAAAATACATAACTATAAAAAAGGTATGGAATTTAATCCTGACATCTGGTGCACAACGTAGTTATTAAAAATTGTACATTGGCATCCCTTCAAGTCCTGAGATTGAAATTGTTATCAGTTAAAATTTCCAACCCCAATGGATCCGCAACTCAGAAACTACCACCTGAGCTAGCCAACACTTTTGATATCTTCTTCTTCTTGCAAGGATTAAACCTTTTTGGTTCATTCCATCTCCATGTATTATAGCTGCTGTGTCCATCTTTTGTGGGCATCCCCGATCTCTCTTTTTTCTTCTCTTGGTTGATAGTTCAGACTTTTCCTAGGCAATCTGTTGGTATCCATTCTGCAGACATGTTCATACCATTTTCTCCTATACTCTTCTATTTTATATTTTGATATAAAAAAGTAAAAATATATATATAGGTAAGAACTGATTGAAATACCATGTCATAAAATATGAATAAAATAAAAAAATGGAATAAATGTCTTTATTTGTTGCAGGTTCTATTTGGCATGGTATTAAGAAGACATTTGGCTATTCACACAGCCACAAGGATGAGAAAGCAGAGGAGCACCGTGATGGGTTTACGAAACTTGTGAAAGATCTCAAGAATTCACTCAAACCCGATGGACTAATGCTAACTCTTACTGCACTGCCTAATACTGATCCCTCGGTAAGTTCCCTTGTTTCAAAAACTTGTGTCTCCTGGAGTAATTGATATATCACTGAGACTCATTACGCTATGAAATTTAATTATTGCGTATGACTTTTTCTGTGGTATAACAGTTAGCATGTCTAACATCCCAAGAGTTCTGGATTCAATTCTGAGTTGGAGAGTCTGGAAGAGGATATACTCAGCCTCATGAGGAAACTGAGTAGCTATACTTGCACCAACGGATCTGTGCCCCTATAGCGCTGACATCATTCTTAGATAAACAGTAGTTTAAAAAAATTAAAACAAAACGCTTTATTAGAAAACCGGACTAAAAAATGAAAAATAATTTTAATTTCCAACACGCTTGGGATAAAATTAAAGTGGCCAACAAAAAAATCATCTCCAACACATATAGAATAAAACTAGAGTTATCTATAGAAAAAAAAATTACCATCAAAAGCGTGGGGTGTCTTTATCAATTAATATATTTGATAATAAACAGATATTGGTAAAAGTAAAGTCTCTAAGAAGAAAACGTAAAAACCATAAAAAGCACCCCATGCTTTTGATGGTAAAATTATTTTTTTTTGTAGATAACCCTAGTTTTATTCCAGATGTGTTGGAGATGATTTTTTTGTTGACTACTTTAATTTTATCCCAAGCGTGTTGGAAATTAAAATTATTTTTCATTTTTTAGTTTGGTTTTTTAATAAAGCGTGTTGTTTTAGTTTTTTTAAACTATTGTTTATTTTTTAGTTTAATTGATTGTCATAAACTGGAATCCCATGAAAATTTATTTGCTTATGATATTTTTAGTGTCTATGCATGAATATAATTATATATTTTTAAAATTATTATCTAACATTATTAAAATATTTTTTAATATTTTAATATAGATAAATAGTTACAGTTAATCGTATCCTTCTCATATTTTTTGGATAAATTACAATGTGGTAAGCTTACAAAATTGTCATTAATATTTTACAGAATAAGATAAAAATGTAAATATCTTTAAATTCGATACTATTGTAGTATGAACCAGCGACCTATGGATTACTGAAATTATATACCACTACAGTCCACCACACTACCAACTGAGCTACCAGAGGGTATAATATTAATTTCTTACAACGATGGACTAAAAAGTCAATAAGTCCGCAACCTATTATATATTATTTATAAAATTATTGTATTGTTATTGGTCCTTACAAGTATACAAAATTTCAAGATGATCCAATGTTTTTAAGTGGGTGAAAATCATGTTGAAAGATTCCGTTACATAGATAGATACAGGTCAAGCTAATATAAAGCATGTAAAAAGTACACGTCTATACTCACACCATTTCACTGCATTCCCCTCCACTACGTCAAACAGCAGCCATTGAGTAGGGATGTTGCCAAATTTCCCCCAGTGTCATGGCTCTAGAATAATGCAAGGTTGGAGTTGAGTTGAAAACACTGGAGTGCAAGTGCAAGAGAGAGAGATACAAAAGAGAGAGAAATAGGAATGCAAGGAGAGAAATGATTTGCTGAGGCAGAAAAGAAAGTACGCTTTAGTTCGCATATCTTACAGGACCACAGATCCATTGGACAGACAATACTTGATATGAGAAGAAGCTATATCCAATTAAGAAAACTGAAAGTATGATTGAGGGACTGAGTCATGTTAACCTTGTGACTCCCTGTCCTGTCTTCTGCTAGCCAGTAACAGGTAGTGAGGGTTATCCAAGTTATTGAGAATAAAGTTCTTAGGAACATTTCGTCCCGCGCCGTAGCCGAGCGGTTAAGGTAGGAAGCCTTGGCGCAGAGCTACGGGACTTGCACTGGTTCGAGTCTCCATGGGGGAAGAAATTTTCTCATGGTATTTAGGCCAGTATGGGACTGGTGCCCACCCAGCATCGTGAGGCAATTGGGTAGCTACAATAAGTAGCGGCTCCAGGTTGAGGAACCAGCTATAACGGCTGGGGGACTCAACATGCTAACCACATGTCACCCCTACACTGGCTGTTGATCATCTACCTCTGTGATTGACACATGTGGATGTGAAGGGCCAGCAGCCGGCTGGTAAAAGGGCAACCGCTGAAAAGTGGAAAGACCCTCAATCGGAGGAACATTTTTGGACCAAAAAGAGATGAACAGACAAGTGAATGGAGAAGACTGCATAACAGTGAATTACATGCTCTTTATAGGAAGCCAGATATAAGGAGAACAGTTAAGTCCCGTAGACTGCGATGAGCAGGACATGTGGCACGAATGAGAAATGAAAGACGTGCATGGAAGCTTGTTGTAGGAAAATGAGAGGGAAAACGCCCAGTTGGTACCAAGAATGAGGTGGGAGAATAATATTATCTATGATTTGAGGGAAGTAGATTATACAGAGGACAATTGGAAAACATTGGCTCAGGATAGGGATGTATGGAGAGCTTATGTCCTCACAGCCATGAACTTATGGGTTCGATTGTGCCAGTGAGTTAGTTAGAAAGTATGATTGAGGGACTGAGTCATGCTAATCTTGTGACTTCCTGTACTGTCTTCTGCTAGCCAGTAACAGGTTGTGAAGGTTATCCAATATATCAATCCAGGAGTTGTATTATTTTCCTATAGTTTAAATGAGATATTTTGCTATATTAAATTAATGTTGGGAAGTGAACATTATGAGGTATAATCATTTAAAATCATCGGAGAACATTTTTTAATAACTCACTGAGTCAGAGTTATGGCTGATGATGAACATGATTGTGTTTGAAACTGTGGTATCATGGAAAACATGAATTCTATGAGGTGAGTTATCAAAAAAAATGTTCTTTGATGAATTTCAAAGAGATATTTGGCATTGGATTTTGGTGTCTTGCAATTAAAAGGAGCAGATAACTTTTTGGACATGGCCTTTGTACAACACAACGCTTCTCTGGAAGAAATTTCTAGTTAGGTTTCGGCATGCAATGATTGATAGTTCTGTTGAGAGATGTTAAAGTGCATCATTAAATAAAACACTAACATAACATTGTTAATGTTGCAGATTTACTACGATTTGAAAGACATTGAACCAAATCTTGACTTTATCAATGTGATGGCATTCAACTACACTGCACCAGAACGTAAACCTGATGAGGCTGATTATCCGGCAGCCCTGTACCAGGCTGGTGGAAGGGAGGTAAACCATACAGCTGATGGCTCAATCCGCTGGTGGCTGGAGAAAGGTGTATCAGGTACATAATATTTAAATAATCAATTGAGTTGGTGTTTACTTGATGAAAATCCATATTTATTAATTAAATAAAAATAAAACGTAGTTTTACTTGATTTTCATATTTATTATATAATTCAGTGACAGCTGTTTCGGTACACTGTACCTTCTTCAGACATGTTAACAAATTATGAATTGTGTTCCAATGATCTAAGCAACAATACAACAATATTTATTTAAATTTTTAAATTTAACAAAGGGGATTCATTCAAATCAAGTTGAGAATTTAACAGTTTTTTACTACTTTTAAATTTATTAATTTCTACAGCCTCCAAAAATCTAACTTCTTACCCTTTACATATTTGTGATAAGGGTAAGAAGTTAGATCTTTTGGAGGCTGTAGAAATTAATAAGTTTAAAAGTAGTAAAAAACTGTTAAATTCTCAACTTGATTTGAATGAATCCCCTTTGTTAAATTAAAAAAATTAAATAAATATTGTTGTATTGTTGCTTAGATCAGTTGGAACACAATTCATAATTTGTTAACATGTCTGAAGAAGGTACAGTTTACCGAAACAGCTGTCACTGAATTATATAATAAATATGAAAATCAAATAAAACTACGTTTTATTTTTATTTAATTAATACATAATATTTATTCATAATTGGTCTCTAAAATACCCATAGGAGAGACAATTTTATATCATTGTACTCATAATTTAGCATGTAAGATCCTTACATTATCATAAATTAAAAAAATTAGTTGTTTCAGGCATAAATCTGCAGAAAGTGGAAAAATTTATATATTTAGGAACGGTGATAAATATAAATGGGAAAATACAGACTGAAATCAGTAAAAGAATAGAAAAAAGTCTACAATTTAACTAAACAAGTAATCTGGAATGAAGATATACCCACCAAGGGTAAACTGGCAATGTATACAACTTATTTAACACCAGTTCTAACATATGCAGCTGAGACTTGGACATATACAAAGGACTTGAGCAGAATCCAAGCTACAGAAATGAAATTCTAATGTGGAATAGTACATAAAACAAGGAGAGATAGAATAAGTGATGACAAAATCAGGGACATTAAGTGAAAAAAAAATTAACAAACAGAGATAGAAAAAAGTAGACTAAAATGGTTTGGACATTTAAAAAGAATGGAAAAGGAAAGACTACCAAAAAGACTGTTAAATCTCAAGAAACAAGGAAAATGACCACGAGGTAGACAACGAGAAATATGGATTAACCAAGTGAAGAAAATATTTAATTAATGTTGGGAAGTAAACATTATGAGGTATAATCATTAAAATTCATCGGAGAACATATTGTTTAAACAACTCACCTCATAGGATTCATGCTTCCATGATATCGCGATTTCAAACATAGTCATGTTCATCGTCAGCGTCGGAGTTATGGCTGATGATGAACATGACTATGTTTGAAATCGCGATATCATGGAAGCATGAATCCTATGAGGTGAGTTGTTTAAACAATTTGTTCTCCGATGAATTTTAATAATTTAAGTGAAGAAAAGTTTACAAGATAGAGGATATGACTGGGAAGAACTAAAAATAAGCAAAGCATGGGAAGATAGAGATGGCTGGAGGCATATTTGGAATTGACCTTCTGAAAGGAAGACACGATAAGAGGATGATGAACATGATGATGAGTTTGTTTCTGAATTTAGTCCATACTTCAAATCTTCAATAAAACTTTCCAGATACCAACTTATGTGTGGCACAATTAGACGAATACTTGGAAATAAAACGAGATAGGAAACACAGTCAAAATTTTACAAGATTATGGCAGTCCCTACTATATTATACAGCAGTGAGAAATGGGTCCGGAGACAGGAAGAAATTAAGAATATCCAATTGACAGAAATTAAGTTTTTACGAGCAGTTATGGGATGTACAAGACTAGATCATATAAGGAACGAAACTATAAGAACTGGGTATAATGCCAATAATACATCAAATCTATAATTAAAAGAAGCAATGAACTGAACACCTGCAACAAATGGATAACAACAGATTTCCAAAGCAGGCTGGGATGTACAAACCATGAGGGAGAAGAAATCCTGGCAGACCAAGAAAGAGATGGAGTATTGAGCTAGAACAGGCCATAGAGCCTATACCGTGAAGATGATGATGATGACTTCAAATCTTCCTACAGAATCCAGTAACCTGAACCATGGCCAAGTGGTCTAAGGCATCATAACTTTGCACAAATCTATAGGATGCTGTTGGTTGAAATTCCTATGGAATAAGAAATACTTTGTAGAATTTCGGCCATCATATATGACTGACGCCCACCTAGCATAGTGAGGATTTGGGTAGCTACAATTAAATAGTTAGATCAAAAATTGTACTGGATAACAAAATAATAGAACAAGTATCACATTTCCAATATTTAGGATGTGATATAACTTATAGAGAAAATAAAGATATAGAAAATAAAGTAAATAAATTTGAGGCTATTTGTGGAACCATAAAAAGAACCTTAGGTCGGAAAACAAGGAAAGATACGAAACTTAAATTATATAAAACAATGGCTGTTCCTTTGTTGTTGTATGGAAGTGAAAATTGGATAATGAAATCAAGGGATAAAAGCAGGATACAGACTGTGGAAATGCTGTTTTTACGTAATGTGAAAGGATGCACAAGAGCAGATAGAATAAGGAATGAAACTATACGAGAAGAATTAAATATATATAAAATTGAAGATAAAATCAGCGAAAATAATAAAAAAATGGACAGAACACTTAATGAGAATGAACAACGAAAGAATACCAAAAAGAACCTTCCTGTATAATCCCAGAGGAACAAGAGATGTTGGCCGACCACGTAGAAGATGGACTCCACTTTTAACTTCGCCGGAACAGGCTGCATAGCCTAAACCTTGTAGTAGAAGAAAAGAAGAAGACAATTAAATAGTGGCTCCAAGTTGAGAAAACCAGTTATAATGGTAGACCACATGTCACCCCTACACTGACTGGATAATCTCTGTGATTGACATATGTGGATGTGAGGCCAACAATCAGCTGATAGGCCAAGGGCCTTCTAGACTTGTTGTGCCATCGAGTTTAAGGAATCTTAGATTGTAATTCAGCTTTCCTCAACATTATTGGAGTGAATGTTAAAATACTGATTTGACTCCAACAAATGTAATTGTTAATTTTTTTCCACAGGTAACAAAATAATTCTAGGAATTCCTACATTTGGAGAGACCTGGAAACTGACTGAAGATAGTAAGATTGAGATCTCTGGAGTTCCCCCCATCAACACAGATGGTCCAGGAGAAGCAGGACCATACACTAAAACTCCTGGTCTTCTGTCATATGCAGAAGTATGTACTTTGCTGCCTAATTCCAATGTAAAAACTACAGCTGCACCTCATCTACTGCGTCTTGTCACAGATCCATCTCACAAGCTGGGATCATATGCCTTCAGATTCCCCCAGTCAGACACTGAAGGAGTCTGGGTAGCATATGAAGATCCTGACACTGCTGGATACAAGGGTGCTTATGTTAAGAATAAGTCTCTTGGAGGCATAGCCATCTGGGATCTGACACTCGACGATTTCAGAGGAGTATGTAATGGTGAAAGGTTCCCTATTCTTAAGGCAGCAAAGAACCATTTGTAAGCTTTAATGGCAAGTAATTTTATTTGTTATAATTTCTTAAATGAAAATAAATATGTTTAAAAATCTATACTGTCTTTCATTTTAGTTAACATTTTTTTCTAAAACATTCAAACAATTGAACACTTCCCTTGAATAAGGTTGTAACCAAAAATTTTGTGTGACATTCATTTTAGATAGAACATTGCGAAAGCATTCTACATGATTGCTTATTTCTATCAAACTCTATTCTGACCATGCTGTCAATTGCAAACTCCTTAGCTGAAGAGGCGAATTGAAGCCGAAACAGAGATTGAACAACAAAGAATAAGGTAAAGGTAAAGTAATCCCACTACAGGCCTCAGGAGGCCCTTGGAGTAGTAGGAGGTTAAAGCTCCCACTTTTTCTGGACAATCAGCACTTGATGTCAGCCGGGTTGTCAGTCTTGCATGACGGCCGCCTTTACCCCCAGAACAAGCTTCTGGTACTCATTTCCATTAGAGGCTGAGTCGACCACAGGGCCATAATGCCGCCAGAAGGATTGGGTCAGTTTAAAAATCCTGACCCCACCGGGAATTGAACCCTCGACCTTCTGGCTTGTAGTGCAATGCCTTAACCACTACGCTACGGCTGCCCCCACAATTTACAAAACAAGTTTGGCAATAAGAATCAAATGAATCATGAATTCTTCTTACCTCATACATCTATGTTTTTTAGCACAGAATTACAGTATTTAAAATAACATCTCATCCTCAGCTGTTTTCATGACTGTCAATTTTTTCCTTTGCTGGTAATTTTCCAAACTGCCATCTGGTGTAATTTTGAAGAACTCTGTAATCAAGCTCGGTTCATCTGGGACCTCGAAGTTCATGGTTCTAGTATGGTTTTTTTGAATATATATCTTTTCCCAAAACTGTTAATTCCAAAGGTTTAGATAGATGTTTCAAAAGTTTTGCTTCTTTTTCAATTCTATGATTCTCTAATAAACTATGTGCTGCTATAGCTGATTTTTCAATTTCACCATAAAAATGGTGAAATTGAAAAATCAGCTACAGCAGCATAGTTTATTAGAGAATCATAGAATTGAAAAAAGAAGCAAAACTTTTGAAACATCTATCTAAACCTTTGGAATTAACAGTTTGGGAAAAGATATACATTAAAAAAACCATGAACTTTGAGGTTCTGGACGAACCGAGATTGATTACAAAGTTCTTCAAAAGTACACCAGATGAGAGTTTAGAAAATTACTTCTTAAAAATTACATCAGATGGCAGTTTGGAAAATTACCGGCAAAAGAAAAAATTGACAGTCGTGAAAACAGCTGAGGTGGAAAAGATGTTTCCTCCAATACTGCAGTTCTGTGTTAAAAAACATAGATGAGGTAAGAAGAATTCACAATTCATTTGATTCTTATTAAGAAAACCTCATAATGTAAAAATTCCCAAATTTATTATATTAAGTTTAGCAATGTTTCCTGATAATAAAACAATAAGCAATATATGTTAGCTAACCTTATTTTTGTTTATCTTGTAGAGCATAGGTCAGTAGTTAGATTTAAAATAAATTTTGTCCACCTCACCTCATATCCCGTCATGAGGTGAGGTGAACAGAATTTATTTTAAATTTAATCTCATAGTATAGTGATATTTCTTATGGATGGCTAATGACAAATGAGGGAAATTTTGAGGAAGTGGCTGAATTCAAATACCTAGGAACAATAATCACAAATAGGAATGAGATGCACAAAGAAATTAAACATAGGCTCAATTCTGGAAATGTGTGCTATTATGCATTGCAGAGACTTTTGATATCCCAACTCCTTTCAAAAAACGTTAAACTGAAAATATATAAAACTATTATTCTACCAGTTATATTATATGGGTGCGAAACATGGACTCTTACTTTAAGAGAGGAAAGGAGATTACAAGTATTTGAAAATAAAGTACTTTGGAAAATTTTTGGACCAAAGAGAGATCAACAGATAGGTGAATGGAGAAGACTACATAACAATGAGCTACATGGTCTTTATAGGAAGCCAGATATAATAAGAACAGTTAAGTCTCGTAGACTGCGATGGGCAGGACATGTTGCACGTATGGGGAATGAAAGACTTGCATGGAAGCTTCTTGTAGGAAAGCCAGAGGGAAAACGCCCAGTTGGTAGACCAAGAATGAAGTGGGAGAATAACATTAAGTATGATTTGAGGGAAGTAGATTATACAGGGAATGATTGGAAAGCATTAGCTCAGGATAGGGATGTATGGAGAGCTTATGTCCGCGGGGCCATGAACCTATGGGTTCGATAGTGCCAGTGAGTAAGTAAGTAAGTAATGTTTCCTTATAATAAAAACAATAAGCAATATATGTTAGCTAACCTTATTTTTGTTCATTTTGTAGAGCATAGGTCAGTAGGTAGATTTAAAATAAATTATGTTCACCTCACTTCATATTTCGTTATGAGGTGAGGTGAACAGAATTTATTTTAAATTTTACCTCATAATGATTTTTCCTATCTCCTCTACTATTCAATTTTGTACTTAGAGGATGAAGAAGGCTTTGCAACTCAACGATATTAATAAGCTGTTAGTTTATGTTGATGATGTAATATTATTAGGCGATACCGAGGAGATACTAAGGGCCAACACACACACTCTATTGGGACTGGAGGTAAACATCAATAAAACTAAATATATGTTCATACAAAAAATACATTACATAATGGAAATGGACAGTTGATGAAAAATGAGGGAAATTTTGAAGAAGTGGCTGAAATCAAACATCTAGGAACAATAATTACAAATAGGAATGAGATGCACATAGAAATTAAACATAGGTTCAATAATGGAAATGCATGCTATTATGTACTACAGGGACACTTGTCATCCCAACTTCTTTCAAAAAAAAAAATTTTAACTGAAAATATATATAAAACTATTATAAACTCCTGGCGCGACAGGCCTACAAGGCCCTTAGCCTACCAGCAGGCTGCTGGCCTCACATCCACATGTGTCAATCACAGAGGTAGATGATCAACAGCCAGTGTAGGGGTGACATGTGGTTAGCATGTCGAGTCCCCCAGCCGTTATAGCTGGTTTCCTCAACCTGGAGCCGCTACTTATTGTAGCTACCCAATTGCCTCACGATGCTGGGTGGGCACCGGTCCCATACTGGCCGAAATACCATGAGAAAATTTCTTCCCCCATGGAGACTCGAGGAGTTCGGAATTCCTAAAAAGTTAGTTAGACTTATACGAATGTGTCTAAATGGCTCAAATAGTAGGGTGCGTGTAGGCAAACAGTTTTCAGACACTTTTGAAATCCAGAATGGGTTGAAGCAAGGAGATGCACTATCTCCTCTACTATTTAATTTTGTACTAGAGCATGCCATTAAATCTTTAGAGGATGAGGAAGGCTTACAACTCAATGGTATTAATAAGCTGTTAGTTTATGCTGATGATGTAGTACTATTGGCCGATAGCGAGGAGATACTAAAGGCCAACACGCACACACTATTGAGTAACACTAAGAAATTAGGACTGGAAGTAAATATCAGTAAAACTAAATATGTGGTCACAGGTAGAAATTCAGTATATAATGGAGATGGACGGCTAATGACAAATGAGGGAAATTTTGAGGAAGTGGCTGAATTCAAATACCTAGGAACAATAATCACAAATAGGAATGAGACGCACAAAGAAATTAAACATAGGCTCAATTCTGGAAATGCATGCTATTATGCATTGCAGAGACTTTTGATGTCCCAACTCCTTTCAAAAAACGTTAAGCTGAAAATATATAAAACTATTATTCTACCAGTTATATTATATGGGTGCGAAACATGGACTCTTACTTTAAGGGAGGAAAGGAGATTACGAGTATTTGAGAATAAAGTTCTTAGGAAAATTTTTGGACCAAAGAGAGATGAACAGACAGGTGAATGGAGAAGACTACATAACAATGAACTACATGGTCTTTATAGGAAGCCAGATATAATAAGAACAGTTAAGTCTCGTAGACTGCGATGGGCAGGACATGTTGCACGTATGGGAAATGAAAGACGTGCATGGAAGCTTCTTGTAGGAAAGCCAGAGGGAAAACGCCCAGTTGGTAGACCAAGAATGAGGTGGGAGAACAACATTAACTATGATTTGAGGGAAGTAGATTATACAGGGAATGATTGGAAAGCATTAGCTCAGGATAGGGATGTATGGAGAGCTTATGTCCGCGCGGCCATGAACCTACGGGTTCGATAGTGCCAGTGAGTAAGTAAGTAAGTATGGAGACTCAAACCAGCGCAAGTCCCGTAGCTCTGCGCCAAGGCTTCCTACCTTAACCGCTCGGCTACGGCGCAGGACATAAAACTATTATACTCGCAGATATATTATATGGATACAAAACATGGACTCATAATTTAAGGGACGGGAAAAGATTATGAGTATTTGAGAATAAAGTTTTTAGGAAAATTTTTGGACCAAAAAGAGGCAAATGGAGAAGACTACAAGATATTTATAGGAAACCAGATATAATAAGAACAGTTAAGTCTCGTAGATGCGATGGGCAGGACATGTGGCACAAATGGGTAATGAAAGAGGGGCATGGAAACTTTCTGTAGGAAAATCAGAGGAAAAAGCCTGCCCAGTTGGTAGACCAAGAATGAGAAGGGAGAATAATATTAGTCATGATTTGAGGGAAGTAAAATAGGGCTTATACAGAGGATGATTGGAAAACATTAGGTCAGGGTAGGGATATATGGAGAGTTTATGTCTGTACGGCCATGAACCTAAGGGATAGATAGTGCCAGTGAGTGAGTGAGTTAGCGATATTTCTTATAATAGTTCATTAGTTAGATGCCTTAGTATTAAACTTAGAAAGCTAACATGATTTTTCTAAGACATTTTAAAAGAACTGTTCATTAATAGGAAGTAAAAATATAGGAGGAACTATTTGGTGACTTCATTGTAAAAAAAAAAATCTCTATCTGTGGAAAATGTACAGAAATTCATGCATTGTATTTGTGGAGATAGGGCAAAGCCTAAGAACTCATGCGCTTTACTTTCCAAGTCAGTCAGTTTGACAATGAATGCTGGACTGTTACAATCCGTTCGAGTTCTGCATAAGAATTTCATTATGAGAATTCAACAGTGCTTAAAAAAACTTAAAGCTTACTGGTGTTTAGAAATATTGGTAAAATTAATATACTATTATGTTAAATTTCAATACAAAATGTTTATTATCATATGGGATTAACACAATAAAATAATAAAAACTTGAACTGTCAAAACTGTTAGGATTTTTCACGCAACATTTTGAAAACTTGAAACTTCAATTTTGAAAAAAATTGGCACAGAAATTAACAAATACTAATAAATTCAAAGGAAAGAAACTGAAAGAGACTATTTAGAACAAAACTGTTAAATATTAAACATTATGTATTATGAGCATAAATAATTTTTATTTTTTAATGTGATTTAGAATAAGTTCAAATAATAATAATAATAATAATAATAATAATAATAATAATAATAATAATAATAATAATAATAATAATAATAATAATAATAATAATAATAATATTAATAATAATAATAATATTAATGATGATGATGATGACGACGATGATGGTGATGATGGTAATGATGATTATGATGGTGATGATTATGATGATGATGATGATGGGGATGATGATGAGAATGATGATAATGCTGATGATGATGATAACAATAATGATGATAATAATACTAATAATAATAATGCTAATAATAATGATGATAATAAGGATGATGCTAATAATAATGATGATGATGATGATGATAAGGATGATGCTAATAATGATGATGATAAAGATGTGATAATGATGATAATGTTGATGATTATAATAATGATAATAATAATGGTGATGATGACGACGATGATGATGATGATAATAATAATAATAGTAATAATAATAATAATAATAATAATAATATTAACAACAATGATAATAATATAATAATTTTGCATTTCTTGGCAATTACAATATTATTTTTAAATGTGTTTTATATTGTCTTGTTTAATTTTTAACGAAACGGAAGGTTTGGTGTTTACTTACCTGAGCAATCTCAAGAACCATTCATATCACCCAGTGCAATTAATTGAATTTAAGAGTTTTATCATTTTTATTTACGACCAGCCTCGTGGGCTAGTGGTCAGCGTTCCTGACTACTCTTCATGAGGTCCCAGGTTCAATTCCTGGTCAAACCATAGGGGTTTTTCTTAAAGGAAATTATTCCTATGTCGAATTTAGGCTAGGCACTTCATTATTATTTATCACCCATCTTATCGTCGGGGTAATGTAACTCTGCCTTCTAGGCGCCCCAACCCAAGTTACAATTAAGCCAATGCCAGAAGAGAACACCAGAAATGTCGAAATGACAACCTAGGACAAGGACGACCAAACTATGGCCCGCGGGCCGGATACGGCCCTCCATCGCTTTCTATCCGGCCCCTGTAGGCCGTGTAGGCATTCTAATAAATTAAAATATGCTAAGAGTAGGCTTTTAATATTAGATTATCTGTAATGGAACAAGAGTTATAACGACATAACAAGAAGAGTAGCAAATCAACACACAATTATTATGATAATGATGTTGATTATAATGATGATGACAACAATAATAATGATGATGATGATGATAATAATAATAATAATAATAATAATAACAAACAATGAAATGGTATGGTCATGTAAAAAGAATGACGGGAGACAGATTCCCCCCTCCACAAAAAAAAAACAGATTGGGTGCCACTTGACAGGAGAATAAGACGAAGAAGAAAAAGAAGATGGCCAAAAATAACGTGGATTGATGGTGTTTTGAACAACATGAAATGAAAAAAAAAAGGATTGGACGTTGGAGATTGGAATGACAGTATAGTAATTGGGTGCAGGAAGATGATGTGAAACCTGCTAAAAATAATAATAATAATAGTAATAATAATAACAACAATAACAACAACAATAATACAATAATAACAACAATAATAACAATAACAACAATAATAATAATAACAATAATAATATCAACAATAATAATAATAATAATCGGCAACAGCTATAATATGACCATAGTGGGTTATCTCTGATATGACCTATGGCCCGTGCCACTTTGATCTCTCTACCATTTGGCCCGCGATACGAGTAAGTTTGGACGGCTCTGATTTATATAATTCAAGAATCCGCAGAGTCTAGTCTCAAACCCAACTTCGTTTAAAAGCACTATCTAGTTTTACTTTCTAAATACTTCGCATTCAAAACACATTTGTTTAGCGAGAAAGTATTTGAACCCTAACAAAATATCCCATTATATTTAACCACCAACCTACTGACCGCCTGAACCATTGTATTTCGGCTTCAAATTTTCTAAGAAGTTGCCACTTTGTGAAAAATACCTCGAGCAGAGGGTGAAGGCAGCGAGGTTGTCTTTATAGAGTCGTTAGCAATTGCAACACTACGTCATTTTTCTAATTTTTAGGTATTTTAAGGATATCTTTAAGTCTTTTTACATGTATTTTATAGGCACTCATCTTCCGAGCCCTATTGATAACATATTGTGGCTAAGTCTGGAAATGTTCGGGCTCGTAAAAGAACCGCAAACCTAAATTAGTGCCTCTGAGCAAAATTTAATCGATCTTCTCAATTCGAGTAATATCTTACTTTTTTTAAAACTTTTATAGGAATTCATCGCTATGAGGTTTAATTTATGGTGAAATTAAATGTTTCTTACCTCTCCTCATATAAATCTTCAAAGTAGATCGCGATTTCGAGACCACAACGGTCTCATCTTCAGTACTTTCTTGGCGACTGATGTTATGTCGATCGGAAGAAACTCTTCTTCTTCCCTCTGTTAGTGGACCGATGAACCTCTGGATCAGGTCAAAATTTGCGGGAATTTCGAAGTTCATAAGTTTTCGTTTGTTTTTCTGAATGTGGATCTTTTCCCAAACCGTGAGTTCCTTTTGTTTGAGCTCCTTGGTCCACCAACAGAGGGAAGAATAAGAGTTTCTTCCGATCGACATAACATCAGTCACCAAGAAAGTACTGAAGGTGAGACTGTTATGGTCTCGAAATCGCGATCTACTTAGAAGATTTATATGAGGAGAGGTAAGAAACATTTAATTTCACCATATCTTACTTGTTACTACACCCTGACAACTTCAAATTACTTTGACCATTGAGGATAACTGAGGAAAAACCTCAAATAAGTTTGTCGGCATCGGGGAAAGGCTAAAGCTAGTCCTAAACATTACCATCTGAGCTGACTTGATCGAAAAAAAACTGAAATTAAGAGAAATAGTCGCTTTGAAGTCATAAATTACACAGATGATTATAAGATTAAATCAAATGTTAAAAAAATACTTTACCCCTGGTGGGACTCGAACCCACAATCCCCGGTTTTAGGAGACCGATGCCTTATCCATTAGGCCACAGGGGCTGTTGATCATAAATAGGAAATTTGTATGATAATTTACACATGTCACTTCTTACCTGTCCTTGCCGGAACAATTACATCGGTATACTGACCTGAAGTTACTTTTTTTTTTTTTTTTTTTTTTTTATTATGCTGGGGAGACCCAATCCTATACCAACACTTATTTTGATTTTTTACGACATCCAGAAATTTACATTTTATTCTACTTGGATTTGGAATGATTTCTCATATTATTTGTCACGAAAGTGGAAGCCTTTGGGAATTTAGGAATAATTTTTGCTATACAAGCTATTGGTTTATTAGGATTTGTAACCAAATTTCTTAAATTTACATTATGAACTGTAATTAAAATCAATTTCCCTCCATGGTATCTTTACCTTGTCGTGGTGGAGGGGCTTGCGTGCTTAAATGATCCTGAGAGCTATGCCGGCGGTAGCATTTCTGCCGATAGGGTTACCCATGCCGGATTGGTCGAAGGTGATAAGCCAGACGAAAAAAGTACCTTGGGCGAAAGAGTGACGATCTTTCACCGTAAAAATACAACTGTCAAGAAATGCGGACATGGGTTCAACTGGGGTAATATGGAGAGCTTATGTCCGCACGGTCATGAACCTACGGGTTCGATAGTGCCAGTGAGTAAGTAAGTAAGTAAGTAAGTAATTAAAATCAATTATGCAATTAGAAGATATTCACTTGAACATGTTTAATTCAAAATGACTAGCTGCAAATGACTTTTATATGTATAGCGAATATTTTCTTATATTTTAACACGGGACCGTGATTCGCATAATAATAGACTAATAATAATAATAATAATAATAATAATAATAATAATAATAATAATAATAACAATCGGCAACAGCTATAATATGACCTATGGCCTGCACCACTTTGATGTCTCTACCATTTGGCCCGCGATACGAATAAGTTCGGACGGCTCTGACCTAGGGCATTGAATAAAAGCATATTTTTATTTCTATAGTGCCTGAAAATGTGATCAAATCGGTTTTCATGTAACGGAGAGAATAAAATTAAGTCACGAAAATTCACATGAAAACAAGTCTTGAAAACTTTCACTTTTTGCAAATTTATTTTTCAAATCAGATCAAACCAATTTCGATGAAATTTTCAGTTACTAAAAATTATTTTTAATATACATATCTGTAATGCCTCATACAAAAAAGTTTTTTTTTTCAATATACTATAAAATTATAATTTCTGTGAAACGCAAAAACACATGAACTGAGTTTTATTTTGTTCTAAATTGATATTGAGAAAATTGTTTCTATTTGTTTCGCTGTTAGATTGTTTTAAAATGGTTTTATGAACACGATTGTGACTGCCCCTCCCAAAAAAAAAAAAAAAAAAAAAAAAATGAGAACAATCTAGCGTTCTCCAGAACGCAAGGCCACGTCAGCTTTCCGATTAGTCATCTTTCTCGCATGAAACCCTACAGTGAAGTGAAGTAATGCCACGTGATCTGTTCTCCCTCCAGCACTTCATATTGTGGCCTCATTGGCCGTGCATTTTGCATGCCTCCTTGCGCAGATGGCTTATTTCGAACAACTTTCTTTACATTTTCCGCGGACGGAGAGTACAAGTACATATGCATGATTAGGCTTATACTCAAAGTAAGAAATGGAGAAAAACATTGTAAAATCTTCTATTGTTGTAGATAAATAAGAAATTTGTAGATAACATATAATGTAACTGAAGAAGCAAATACTATTATTGAGATGACCATCTGAGTGCCCTATTGGAAAATCTTATTGAAGTTGGAATTTAATTGTATGTAATTTTTATAATTAAATTATGTAGCTTTACATACCATTCGCCATTTTCACCATTCTGTGAAGATATTACTGGAACACTTGCATTTGGTCAAAGATATTACTATAACACTTCACACGTTAACATTTAAAGTGATCGCCATAATACGCGTATGATCACGCCTGACATGCGCCTGACACTGTACATTGCAGCCAACATTCCTATTTTTTCTTTTTTCTTTATTTACGATACTAGATGTACAAATTAGGATAAAACTTTTATAAAAATTTCAAATTATCTATTAAATACCAAGCAAATAACTATCATTATTATTGAAAACAAAATTGATACTAGCATTTCTGAAAATATTTTTCCGAGGATATTGGATGCCATGTATAAATCATAATGGCGGAAAATTAAGTTTATTGACTTCTGTCATGAGGCGAATAAAGTAATTTTTAAATATTGGTATTATATACATATGTATAATACATTCTTGATTAATAATGACACACATGAAACTTACTTCTGTTTCAGGTTTTCAATATGTAGACTTCAGTGTAACATAGCTTGGGGCTATGAGTCCATGTCCCCATAACCTACATCTGGCAGATTGCGAAGAAGTGTTTTGAAAATGTTAAGTTAAAATAATGAGCGATTTATATAATACAAAACAATGTTACGTCCAATCATTAATCAGTCCATTAATTTATACATATGATTGTGAAGAGACATGTTTCTATGCCGCAGGAAAACACATTTATTTAGACTAGTGTGTTGTCAACGCTGGTCATTTGCTGTTCCTCTCCTGCTTTATGCAAGCTTATTTGCAGTGACGTGGATGTTATCCTTACCACTTAAGTCACACCCACATGGCATTAGTTCTATTTATTCAGAAAAACAATTAGAAAAATGGCCCAACCACTTGGAAGGGGTCCGACTAGAAAGGGATGGAGAAATCAACACCAATTTTCATAAGGAAGTGATTGTTGGGGACTCACCACCATTTGAAGACCCTAAAGCTCTTCTGGAGGGCATCTTTAATAAGTAAGTTTGTGATTAAATGAAACAAATAAGTACTGCATATAACTGAGGCTGATTGATTGAAATTATTATTTTTAGTTATTTACCTTTCTTTCTGTCCATATATTCTGTTTAAGGCCTATATTTTATTATTATTATTTCCTATAAACCGTCGCTATTTGTTTAGTTCATTTTGATGAACAATTGCTTAGACATCCTTTATTGTATAAGACTAAACAATCTTAAAATTTAATTGAAATCTAACCTAAAATGAATAAACAACAATCCCAATTAATTATTAGTAGTTGGGTGCACTAAAATGTACTATCAACTAAATTAACGGAAAAACTGCACTTAAACTAGTGTGAAATATTTTCAAAGTCCTATAGAACAGTAGTGCGCATGCGCCAGAGTTTATAGAGCCAGCGATAACCCACATTCGAACCACATATCGAGTATCATCCTCGATTACTATCCGTCGCTATGAAATTTAAATTACCAGTATTTGCAATAAATCCCCAAATCTATGTTAAAAAAATATATTAATAATATTAAAATTACCAAACGTTTATTAAAAATGGGAGTATACTTACTTATCACTCCCTAACGCTGATCCAATCAGCAATACTCCAAAACAGTGATAGAAAAATCATAGATTAAGTAATATACTCTGTGGAGAAAATAGCAGTTAGCATCACAATATTGTCTAACAGTGTCATAATATTGTGATTTGCATATTTAAATAAATACTTCAAATTGTCTAATGTTATAAAAATTGTTTGAAAAAGTTTAAAATATTAAATAATGTTAGTAATACAGAGGAAGAGCTATAGTTTACAACAATATAACTGAAAAATCAAGCGCTAGTAGAAGTGCAGTTGAGCCAAATTAAACATTCACTGATAGAATCTCTATAGTTAATGCAGTTACTTCATTACTGTAACCTTATAGTGAATACATTGTAGCCACCGATGTCTTATCTAATTTAACCTAATGTGAGATACTCCTAGCAAGAAGAAGGATCCAAATTAAAGACCACATTCAGTTCAGATTGTTCCGTGCCATAGCAGAGTGGTTAAGTCAAGATGCTTTGAAGCAGAGCTGGTTTGAGCTCTCATGGGGAAAGAAATTTTCTCATGGAATTTTGGCCAGTTATGTGACTGGTGCCCACCCGGAATCATGAGGAATTTGGGTAGCTACAACAAATAGCAGCTCCAGGTTGAGAACCAGCTATAACAGCTGGGGAACTTGACATGCTGATCACATGTCACCCCTGCATTGGCTAAATGATTGTCTATCTGTGCTGTGTGATTAGCACATGTAAATGTGAGGCCAACAGCCGGCTGGTAGGCCAAGGGCCTTCTAGGCCTGTCACTCTTTAGTTTTTTGAGTTAATTTTTGCAATATGGTTGGTTGGTTGGTATCTAATGTCGAGCACTTGATAATGAAATCATTCGCTCTCGTGCACTCCAATATTTAGCAGAAAGGCTGGTCTCTTCTACAAAAGCTGGACAACGGAAGAGATGGTTTCTTTCCATATCTTCATTTAAATTGCAAAAAGGGCATTTAGGTGAATCTGTTATGCCAATTCTGTGTAGGTGTTTATTCAAGCAGTCATGTCCCGTTAGCAGTCTGAATGTTGCTACTGCAGATTTTCTTTGTAATGTAGTAATGTCATAAGCTTTTAGATTTTCCCATTCCTTTCCAGATGTTTTGGTGGTGTATTCTTCTCTAAGTTTATTGATGTATTTATTTGAGATAATTCTTTTGATAGAGTGAAAGGAAACTGGAGCAGAAGTTGGGTTTGAAACAATTTTGCTACCCTTCTTGGCTAGAAAATTGGCTATTTCATTGCCTGTCACTCCACAATGGGCCGGAATCCATTGAAGTACAACTTTTTTTTGTAGACGGGTTAACTGTTTTATCATTTTGTGACATTCGATAATTTTGATGGCTTTTGGGTGTTGTGTCTCGTGTTATAGCAAGAATGGTGCTTTGGGAGTCACATAGAATTACAACTTTTGTAAATTTTTGGATGTGATATAAAAGATTTTGTAAACTTAAGAAAATTGCTAGAATTTCGCCATCAAAGTTTGTTGAATTTGTGTTTAGTTTACGATATAAAAGGAAAAAAGTGGACATACTGCACCAGCACCAGTGCCACCGTCATTTGGTAGGCTGGAGCCATCTGTAAAAATATGTTTCCATTCAGGAGCTGGGTATCTTAGATTTATTATTTCCAGTGACATTTGTTTTAAAATATATGGAGGAGTTTCAGATTTCTTGATGTCTTCTGTTAAATGAAGGTTATATTCGATTTCCATTTTTGCAATATTTAATTTACTATTTTTTTATTTTCCATGTGTTATATTTTAGATTAAATAAGAAGTTGCAGAACTATAAGTGCACTTGCTTTTATTGCAGAGCTGATGTAGATAAAGATAAGCTTCTGAGCCTGCAAGAACTTGCTGATTGGATAAATTGGAAGATTCAGGAACATATCAACGAGGCTTTGAGAGAAAATTTTGGCCTCTTTGTGGCTATAGACAACAATCCTAGGAATGGTGAGAATTCCAATGACGTATGAATTATTTTTGTGTATATAGCCCTCCAAAAAGCTAATATGAGATGAGGTGTAAAGAACTATATTTGAAGAGAAACATTTTCGCCTAGACCGAGACTCAAACACGGGACCTTTGGCTTTCTGGGCCAAATGCTCTATATGTACAACGTATATCCATCCATAGTAATTCTGCCCAAAGGCAGGTCCTTCACTGCAATCATAGCATTTTCTTGCTATGCTTGCAGCTTTACTAGGGAATTGTAGGTGTGGTAGCTTCCCGTTGCTTTCCACACCGGTGAAGGATGATGATGATGATGGCCATATGATTTCAGGGACCGTTTGGGCCTTAAAATTTTCCTGACATTTGTCTTACAGGTGAGAGAAAAGACCCTGATAAAAACCTCACTCAGAAAAAACTGCCCCTACCGGGTATCGAACCCGGCCCGCTGCGTGATAAGCAGCACACTACCTTGAGACCACAGTGGTGGACATAACATATATAAGAGAACAATTTGCATCTAGATCGCAACTCGCCTCGGTAGCTCAGTTGGAAGAGCATTTGGCCCAGAAAGCCAAAGGTCCCGAGTTCGAATCTCAGTCTAGGTGAAAATTTTTCTCTTCAAATATAATTTATCCTCCAGTGAGAAGTGTTAAATTAATAATAAAAACATCAATATAAAGAACTAATTCAATTTATTTGATATAAGTGCCTCATAATGTGGCTTTCTATCAATTTTGTGTTTAATTCCAATCCAATGTTTGTTTGAAAACGAGAGAAAACCATTAAAAAATAATGGTTTATTTTAGGAAGTTATATTTTGAGGTTCTTTTAATCAAGTTTTTTCTTCTTCTTCTTCTTCTTCCTTCCAAGTATTAGGCCAAGGCCTGTTACGATCCTATAGAAAATTTTCCCTCCAGCGTAAATAGTTTGATCCTTCCGGGAAATTCTCATATAAGATTTGAAAGCATAATAATAGTCCCTTCAATTGGTTGCTGGCCAAAGGAAGGCAAGACCAGTGATGGGGCTGCCATCTTACAGCCTCTGGTCAGGCTTTTCTGGAGAAGAAAGAAAAGAAAGAATCTTGGTATAATCTTACATCAATTTAATGTTGATTTGTTCTCGAACATGTTTTGTTATATCTTCATATCATCCATCATCAGCTTTTGGCCAGACTGATGAGTTTTATGTGTGAACCCTGGATGTCGATATCAGCTCCCTCTCCTGGCTAGTCGAAAAACCTCCATACAAGGTCACATTCAGCAGGAATTTCAAAATTCAGAAGAACAAAAAATAGAATTCTGAATTTCGAAATTCCTGCCGAACGTGATCATGTTTGGAGGTTCTTCGGCCAGCCGGAAGAGGGAGCTGATATTGGCATCCAGGGTTCACAACATAAAACTCATCAGTCTGGTCAAAAGCTGATGATGAATATAGAAGATATATCAAAACATGTTCGAGAACAAACCAACATTAAATTGAGGGGTAAGATGATGCCAGATTCAAAAAAAAAAAAAAAAAAAACTTCATTAAAAGATAGTTTGGTCACATTTGGAATTGAACTAAGGACCTCTTGAATTTGACTATCAATTACTCCTGTCTGAGTGACTTGTTTGATAAGATTTTGTTATATGTATTTATAGGTATGATATCTTGGGATGAGTATCACACTTATTTTCTGCAGCAGAAGGGATTCAGCAAGGAATATGCAGAGAGCCATGACAAGAAACATAAAGGATTGAACAGATCTATGAAAGGTAAGATAAGTTGCAGAAAATTTTATTTGATCGGAGGCACTAGCATATATAGGATGTATCAAAATTAATAGCACAAACTGCAACGGTTGAAATTATTTAGGTAGAATCACCCAATTTATTTCGCCACCAAATCCTACTAGGATATCTCCTTTAGGTATGTACAAAATTTGAATTTTCTAGGACTAATAGTTTGTGAATAATGGTCCATTTTCTGAAGTGCCACGAAAAGGGTAGCTGGCTTATTTAAAATGGCTGGCCAGTGGGTTTAAATGCCCTGTTCAGTGCCTGGTACTGAATGTGGTAAGACTAAGAATGAAATAAGTGTATAAATGAGGTGGAGAAAATGTTTTTATATTCATCTCATAAAGTTCTGTGTTTTCATGATACCACTTTCAAAGGACATTTCACCTTCATCTTCAGTCAAACTCCAACTCAAACTCTTGGAGCTTGACTGAAGATGAAGGTCAAATGACCTTTGGAACAAGTACCGTGAAAACACAGAACTTTATGAGGTGAAATAAAAAAAAATATATTATCTCCATCAAGTTTTTTTGAGTTTAGAGATATCTTACCTCAGTTTAATGTTGATTTGTTCTCGAACATGTTTCGATATAGAAGAATATAACTAAACATTAATAGTGAGTGGAGAACTTATTTTTAATGACTCACCTCATATAAATTCAAATTTCTTTGATACCGGCGGTTTTGTCCCTCTTCAGTCATGGCTTCCACTGATGAAATTCTATGGTTGTTGATTTCTCTAAGGACACCACCTCTTGTGCTGCCGTCTTTGGTTGGGATTATAAACTTTGTAATTAAATTTTTATCCATTGAATTTATATGAGGTGAGTCGTTAAAAATAAGTTCTCCACTCATTATTAATGATATAACCTCATAATGTTTACTTCCCAATATTAATTTAAATATATCTAAACATGTTTGAGAACAAATCAACATTAAATTGAGGTAAGATATCTCTATACTAAAAAAAAAACTTGATTAAAAGAACTTCAAAATATTACTTCCTAAAATAAATCAATAGATACATTATCTCCAACTCATTTATAAATTGAAAATAACTTTCCCACTTTAATTTTGATTAAAATTAAATAAATTATTTAAATTAATTGTTTATGATATATATAGAGGCTATAATGAGAGACAGAGCATCATGGTCAGAGGCAGCTCGAAGTGATCCAGATCACCTGACATTGGATGAGTTCCTGGCTTTCCGTCATCCAGAATCAAGTCATGCCACGATACTCACTCTTGTGGATGAATTGTTTGACAAGTTTGGTAAGTTTCGTACTTCAATTCAGGATGCCTCGTAAAAATTATAATAAAATTTTTGTCGTAAAATGACTTTATTAAATAACACTAAGAAACTGGGGCTAGAGGTAAACATTGGTCAAACTAAATGCATGGTCACGTAGAAATGCATTATAAATGAAAATTTACACTTAACAAATGAGGGATATTTTGAAAAAGTAGTGGAATTCAAAAACTTGGAAACAATTACAAGCATGAATGAGGTACAATAAGAAATTAAACATATGCTCAAAATAAGCTCAACTCTAAAAACACATACTATTTTGCACTACAGGAAATCTTGTCATTCCAACTTCTCTAAAAAAATGTTAAATTAAAAGCATATAAAATGGCGATTGTTACTGTTACATTATATGAATGCAAAACATGGACTCTTATTTCGAGAGAGGAAAAAAAAATTTAAGATTATTAAAAATAAAATGTATGGGAAAATATTTAGACCAAAGAGGAACAAACATATGTGAATGGAGAAAACTACATAACTAACATCTTATTTATGGGAAATCAGATATAATAAGAATAGTTAAATTTGTAGACTTCGATGGGTGGGAGATGTGGCACAAATGGGGAATGTAAGAGAGACATGGAAACTTCTTATAGGAAAAACAGAAGAAATGCTCCCACGAATGAAGTGGGGGAATAATATTAACCATGATTTAGAATTATATAAGTATGACTGAAAAATATTAGCTCAGGTTAGGGATGTATGGAGACCTTATGTCCGTGCAGTCATGAACCTCTGGGCCAATAATTAATTAATGACTAGATCTAGGGTGATCTGACATCCCTTTCTATTGAGATTTTTTTAAGACCACATTATCATCATCATCTTTAGCTCGACAACCTATCATTGGTCTTGGCTATCCAAAGAAGTCTCCACCATTCATCCCTGTTCCTTGCCACACCCATCAATTTCTTATTCCAATTGCTCTGGCATCTTCCTTTACCTTGTCCTCCCACTTGCTTTTCAGCCTTCCTCCTTGTCTGCATCCTCCTGGTTCAGATCAGAGAACTCTTCTAGCTGCTCTTGATTCTTCTTTTTCTTCTTCTTCTTCTTCTTGTAAGCCCATGTTTCCCTTTATAGAGATTTAGGCGCTCTCCCCCTATAGGGAAGAATTTGAACCATACTAATTTAGTTACACTTGTTTTCGTGTAGATGTCATTTGAGTGGTCCGTGGTCAGCGTTCTGCCTCATACTGACATCTAGGAAACCAAGATAGTACTAGGATGGGAAAATTCAGTAAATTTTGCTTAGAGGCCTTTTCATTCAGGCTTAAGGAACTTTTACGAGCCTGAAAATCTTCAGACTCGGGACCCATGGCTTAAAGTCCCTCCCGGAGGACTTGCTCCTTGGATTTTTCCATCCTAAAAAAATCCATCACCCCGGCTGGGTTTGAACCCGCGACCCTCGGGACCAGAGGCAAGGAGTATAACCACTAGTCCATCATGGCCAATCTTGATTCTTTCATTCTTATTAAATATCCAGCCCATCTCAAGCGACCCTTTTTATGAATGCAGTTATATTAGGCTCCCTGAATAATTCATATAGTTTATATCGGATTCTCCATTTGTCATTCACTCTACTTGGTCCATATATAGCTCTCAAAATTTTTCTCTCAAAGATATTTAATCTGTTTCTATCCTTCTTGTTTAAGGTCCATGCTTCTGAAGTGTATATAAGGACCGGTCTGATCAAGGTCTTATATATAATAATTTTACTTTGAAAATTTAATAATTTAGATCTATTTAAGACCACATCTCTCCCCTTTATTGATAATTGTCATTGTCATATTGATAATATTAAAAGTGTTATTCTTGCAGATCGAGATGGATGAAATCCTAACAGAAGATGAGTTTTCGAGTTTACTCACAGAGGGGGATGGTGAGAAAGAAGGCGAAACTTTGACACAAGGAGAAGATGAGCGACGTAAGGAATTCCGTGAAGTTATAGATAGAAATCATGATGGCAAAGCAGAACGCAAGGAATTATTGGTATAAAAACATATTTATTTTCATTTTTTATTTTTCAGTACCTGTATCCAGCTATATCTAATTATACTAATCTATAGTGTACACTTTTATAATAAATTTAGATAAGTGTCATGAACTGTAGCACTATAGTTCTCGATCCTTGGTTTCTTTAGTAATTGCTTTAACACCAAAAAGGCTTCTTTGATTCTTGGCTTCCATTATGACTTTCTGTTAAGACTCCCTGTCCTTAGAAATCACATTTTCTTCATTCGTAGCTCTACAGCCTTTGTTGTGCCAGTTCTTTCTAAGATACATTCATATTCTTTCTTAAATCTTGTTCTATGTCATGTAGCAGTTCATTTTTTGTCTTTTCTTTTTATTAACTCTTTTCTCTTTAATAAATAAGATGTTGCATCTTAACTCATAAAAGTTGAGTTCTTTTGGGAGATGTTTCAATACACACATGTATTGAAACACGTCCTGAAAAGGACTCAACTTTTATGATGTAAGATGCAACAGACTCACCTTATTTATTAAGGGCCGCATGCAAATGCATTAATCTCTGGTGAGTTGAGTTTTCCGTGAGAACGTGCAAAGTTCGAATTAGCGAGTCGCTGACTGGTCATGCATGAAAGTAGCTTTTTCTAATCTTGGCAAGAAATTACCCAGAAATTCTCAGGAATAAAACCACTTCTGTTATTTTCGTCTGCTTAGTAGAGGAAGCATTTATGCTGTGCATCCCGCACATAATACCGTCTACGACGTCTGAGTGGTGCGATATTACGGCCGCGATTCTCCTGTTCTTCCAGTTGAATTATTTGGTATAGTCTCTATCAAACTTCCTCTTCTCCACCGTTATGCCGAAAACATGATCGAAGTCTTCAAGGTCCGACATCTTGGATAAAGCAGCAAGGTTTTAAAGTACATCAGTTACCATCGGTTCCCATCGGGTTGCTCACGATTCGTTCTCTGCAAAGTCACCTCGCCAGGCAGCTTAGGAATTTCGACAATTATTATCGCATGAACAGATTTTTGAGTATGCAAAAACGTCTTTGGATGCTACTTTCTCAGCAGAGAATGACTTTTACGGTCTAATGCGTTCATAGATACGACCCTAAGAACATCATAATGTTCTTCCTATTGTAATTTTATAATCTTTTCTCTTTTTCTCTCTTTAGCATTTTGGCCCTGCTGGAACCAATACCTGCCGAACTACTAGAATCCATTCTTGTCTATCTTGTGAGCTTTGATTTTCACAATTTTTCTCCAGTCATCTCTTTGTTGTGCCAGTACTTTTCATTATCCAATTTCCATTCTTCTTAAGTCTTGTTCTATGTCCTGTAGTCAATTCTTGTTTGATCTTTCCAACTGATTTTGCTCAGAGGCATCTTATTTCAGGTTTGAGGTTCTTTTATTATCTTCAAATATATAACAAAGGACCCACAACTTTACTTTCCTTCTAAAGGAAGCAATACTCAAAGATTTTTTATGCTCTGAAAAAATCAACCGACTCCCAGCCAGGTTTGAATCTGCAATTTTAGAACTAGATGTGAGTATGGTAATTAGAATTACTAATCCATCAGGACTGACCTTGCAATTTAGGAATATAAGACATACTAAGATATATGTCTGTTAAATTATTGTAAATCAATGGTAAAGAGAAACATTTTTGCCTGAACTGGAAATTTTTCTCTTTACCATTGATTTACAATAATTTAATTGTTTTTATTATTAATTTCATACATCTCAATGATGGATAAATCATATTTAAAGAGAAAAATTATACGCTCAGACCGGGACTTGAACCCGGGACCCTTGGTTTTCTAGTCCAAGTGCTCTACCATTTGAGCTACCTGAGCAAGTACCGATCTAAACGCAAATCTTTCTCTATATACGTTGAAATTCCCGCCCACCAAATGCTTTGAAGCCTTTGCTTCTATCTTTGCAAATGGCGGCTCCTATATTAAGAAGACATATTTGGGAATTATACATTACATTATAAATGTCAGTACGGCTATTTTCGATGTTTTTATTATTAATTTCATACATCTCAATGATGGATAAATCATATTTAAAGAGAAAAATTATACGCTCAGACCGGGACTTGAACCCGGGACCCTTGGTTTTCTAGTAACGTATATAGAGAAAGATTTGCGTTTAGATCGGTACTTGCTCAGGTAGCTCAAATGGTAGAGCACTTGGACTAGAAAACCAAGGGTCCCGGGTTCAAGTCCCGGTCTGAGCGTATAATTTTTCTCTTTAAATATAATTTAATTGTGTTCATTAATTTACTTATTTCTATCATAGTAATAGCTTTAGCTTCTCAACATTAATTTAATATATCTCTGTGTTGTGACAATTACGTTAACATATCGGGTTAACATCCCAAATGTACTGGATTTGATTGCTGGCTATACCAAAAAAATTTTCTTTGAATATAGAGTCTAGAATAGGATCTACTCAGGTTTGTGAGGACAACTTGAATTAGTAAGTAATGATATCCAGCTAAGAAAACTAAAACTAAGTTGAGAGATTTCACCACATTAATCATGTGACTCCCTATTCTGTCATTTATAAAGTCAGTGACAGCAGTCACTTCATTTGATCTTTGCTCTTCTAAGCTTGTTGTGCCATAGATTTTTTTTATTCATTTGTAGTTTTTAGCCCTTAGGCAGGTTATTCACTGCAAACTCATCATTTTCCTCTCTATCATACTAGTTTTATTAGGAGATATGTGTAAATGTGGTACCTTCCCATTGCTTTCTGCATGTTTTGCATCTTAGTGATTTTGGAGAGGCCCATATAAGGTGAGGAGAATGTTAAATTTAAATTAATATTGGGAAGTAAACATTATGAGGTTATATCGTTAATAGTGAGCGGAGAACATATTTTTAACGACTCACCTCATATAATTTCAAATTTCTTTGATACCGGCAGTTTCAGACAATATCTTGTCCCTCTATGACTGAAATTATATGAGGTGAGTCGTTAAAAATATGTTCTCCACTCACTATTAATGAGGAGAATGTACTTGGCTAGATGGAACCCTCAAGACTTCATTGAAACTCACCAGAAGGGTTAAGCAGATTTTTCACTTAGCAAGAGATTAAATAATTCCCTTTAGCTTTTGCTCCTTATGCCATAGGTATTATTTTTTTTTTTTGTATGTGAAATTATTTAAAAGTATTCTTCTATTTGAGAAAATTGTATCATCTCACCTCATATTCTTCTTCATATTAGATTGGTTTTGAGACCTAATTAGCTTCCATCCTCAATACTTTGATGACCGTTGTTATGTTGTCTTGGAATGCCACCTCCTACTCTTTCTGTAGATAATCTGAATAATCTCCAAATCAAATCACTTTCCCTGGGAATTTCTCCTTTTTGTTATTTTTTAACGTATATTTTTTTCAAATCCGCAATCTCTTTAGGTTTTTCTATTCTTCTTCTTCTTCCTTCCAAGTATTAGGTCAAGGCCTGTTACGATCCTATAGAAAATTTTCCCTCCAGCGTTTCATAGGACAGCCCAGTGATCTTCGTCCTCTTGGTATATAATTATAAACAGCTTTGGGGATCCGATTTGGTTCTATTTATTTTATTAATTTAGCTTTGGTGAGGTGATACAATTTTTTTTTTGTATTGTATTGTAAGCCTATGTTTTCCCTTTACAGAGATTTAGGCGCTCTCCCCCTACAGGGAAGAATTCGAACCATACTAATTTAGTTACACTTGTTTTTGTATAGATGTCATTTTGAGTGGTCTGTGGTCAGCGTTCTGCCTCATACTGACATCTAGGAAACCAAGGTAGTACAGGAAAATTTGGTAAATTTTGCTTAGAGGCCTTTTCATTCAGGCTTAAGGATTTTTTACGAGCCTGACAATCTTCAGACTCGGGACCCACGGCTGAAAGTCCCTCCCGGAGGATTTGCTCCTTGGATTTTTCCATCCTAAAAATCCATCGACCCCGGCCGGGTTTGAACCCGCGACCAGAGGCAAGGAGCATAACCACTAGTCCACCGCGGCCGATGATACAATTTTTCTAAAAATAAATAACACCTCACAGTATTAATTGCTAAAAAGTAAATTCTTCTATCTGTTTACAGATGTACATTGACCCAAAGAATCCAAGACATGCACGCGAGGAAGCAGAGACACTTCTGGTTTTGTCCGACACTGATCACGATGGAAATTTATCACTGAGGGAAATATTCAATAAGATGGACTTGTTCCTGGGAAGCAAGATGGTGGACACTGCACGCAGCTTTCATGATGAATTCTGATAGATACTGCCTTTAGAATAGGAGCTGCAGCATTAACTTCACCAGGTGACTATCATATTACTGTTCTCAAAAGGGACTATCAACCATTTACCTTGAAACTTCTCCCAGAGAAGCATTGTGGTGTACCAAGGCCATGTCCAAAAAAATTATCTGCCACTTTTAACTGCAAGGCACAGAAATTGAAACCAGAATCCAGTAATGGCAACCCACTTTGTGAAGCAGATGGATGTCCCTGCTTGAATAGAGCAGAGTGGAGTGAGGCAGAGCATGGTGCAGACGGTAGGTTGTGAGGGTTATCCAGTCCACCAAGTCAGGACTTCTATTATTTACCTGTAGTTTAAATGAGTCCTTGCCTCTGGTCCCGAGGATCGTGAGTTCAAACCCGGCCGGGGTTGATGGATTTTTTTTTAGGATGGAAAAATCCAAGGAGCAAGTCCTCCGGGAGGGACTTTAAGCCATGGGTCCTGAGTCTGAAGATTTTCAGGCTCGTAAAAGATCCTTAAGCCTGAATGAAAGGTCTCTAAGCAAAATTTACCGAATTTTCCCGTCCTAGTACTATCTTGGTTTCCTAGATGTCAGTATGAGGTGGAACGCTGACCACGGACCACTCAAATGACATCTATACGAAAACAAGTGTAACTAAATTAGTATGGTTCAAATTCTTCCCTTAGGGGGAGAGCGCCTAAATCTCTGTTATGGGAAACATGAACCTACAAGAGACAAGAAGATGTTTAAATGAGAGATTTGGACCTGCATTTTAGTTCTTCGCAGTTAAAAGCAGCAAATTAAAAAAAATTAACCTTATTGGGAGGTGGCTCCGTGGCGCAAGCAGTTAGACCCTCACCACTGGGGTCCCGAGATCCAGTCATTGTAAGTGGGTTTTGTGGTGGATGAAACGGAGCTTGGGCAGGTTTTTCTCGGTGTTTCTCCCGTTTTCCCTTGCCACAAATTTCATTCCACCATTTCTCCATAGTTCACCGCTGTGGTCTCGAGGTAGCATGCTGCCTTGTCATGCAGCGGGCCTGGGTTCGATCCCCAGTCAGGACAGGCTCCCGGGTGAGGTTTTTGGGGTTTTTCCTCACTTGTAAGACAAATGTCATGAAGCTTAGGGCCCAACGGGCCCCAAAAATCATCCGGCCATCATCATCATCCTTATCATTATCATCATCATCCTTCACCGGTGTGGAAAACAACAGGAAGCTACCACACCTATAATTCCCTAGTAAAGCTGCAAAGCATAGCATGAAAATGCTATGATTGCAGTGAAAGACCTGCCCTCGGGTCTATGGATGGATGGATTTCTCGATACTCATCTCATCCATTTTCGTTTCATTTCATTCATCTGCCCTGTGGCAGTGTGTCAGGAGTGGTCAGCCGGCACCCTTGTTATTCACAGACTTCTATAAATATAGGGGCTTCATCTCATCTCATTCCTCTAGCCGATCTCGAGTTGGACACGAGTTGAGGATATTTATAATATTATTTGGAATTGAATCCCATTCTGCTCCTTATGATGAGATAATGTTACTTCTAAATCGCAGTGGTGCTCAAAAATAGTTCTCTTAATTTATGTTTATCTAATTTTAGGATGAGTTGATGTTGGAAGTACATCAGCTGGTGGACTGCACTTATGCTGCAGCTCAGCATGTAGTTTAGAGCACATTATGTCTTCCAGCATGTGTTTACCATAGCGCACGCTTCCTGCTCCAATTATGATGTTTTAGATGTGAAGGAAGTTTACAGGATATCAAAATTAATATAGTATATTGACCCAAAAATAGACTGTTCTCTTTATCCAGAAATTAAGTTAATAGCTTATATTCATTAATTAAATTTGAGTTTTTGACTCACCTCATATTTCTTGATTTTTATGCAGACCTAGGTTTCGTCACTAATTTTGTGACATTCTTGATGCATCACATGTTTTTGACTCACCTCATATTTCTTGATTTTTATGCAGACCTAGGTTTCGTCACTAATTTTGTAACATTCTTGATGCATCACATGTTTTTGACTCACCTCGTATTTCTTGATTTTTATGCAGACCTAGGTTTCATCACTAATTTTGTGACATTCTTGATGCATCACAAGTTTTTGACTCACCTCATATTTCTTGATTTTTATGAAGACCTAGGTTTCATCACTAATTTTGTGACATTCTTGATGCATCACAAGATGCATAAAAATCAAGAAATATGAGGTGATGCATCAAGAATGTCAAAAAATTAGTGACGAAACCTAGGTCTGCATAAAAATCAAGAAATATGAGGTGAGTCAAAAACAACTCAAATTTAATTAAAATGAACCTCATAGTGTTATTTCCTATCTACGTATATTTAATAATCTTATATTAATGTAAAATACAAATATGATTTGGAAAAAAAAAATTGTAATGCCTTAGGAACGTTAAAAATGGGGAAGTAGAAAAAAATCTGCAGTAGCCGCTCATACTTGTTTCAGAAAAGCATCAAATTGAAGGAAAGGCAAAATTAATTAGAAAAGATCTACATTAAGAAAGGAGCAATTAATGAATTTTGAAGTTATTTTTGTTCTTAGACTAGTTTCAAAACTGTCTTCGGTTCCATCATCAGTATTTGCATGGCTGTTGTTTTGTCATCCTGAAGAGCCACTTCTTGCTCCGTCTGTTCGTAGACTGAAAAACCTTGAAATCAAGTTTTTTTTTTTAGTCTACCAATAGAAGAAGTAAGAGGCGGCTCTTCAGGATGACAAAACAACGGTCTTGAGAATACTGATGATAGTGCTGAAGATGGTTTTGACACTAGTCTAAGAAGAAAAAGAATATGAGGTGAGTGATAAAAGTTTACCTAAATAAACAATACCTCATAGTTATTTAACTTTCACAGGGAAAGAACACTATGAGGTTTAATTTAAGAATTTTAATTCTTAAATACCTCACAGTGTTAATTCCTAAAAAAAGTATCTTGTTATAACCTAAAATTTTCAAAAAAATATACACTTAAATAAAAAAATACTTAAAATATAATATGCAATATTATAATAAAGCAATAATTACAGTTGTAAAATAAAAATTTTACAATAAATTTTGATTTTAGGTTGTTACATGTTCCTGAACGTTTAAATGATTACTCTGTGGTTATTCTTATGTTGCACTGTTTACGAAAGAGTATTTTCTCATCAGTCGAAAACACTTTTTCACTATATTGAGACACAAACTGTTTTAATTTTACTTCAAAAATTTTGTTTTACTTAGCGTTTTTTCCCTAAATATACTACACACACTTCCACCTTCAATAACATTAATTAACTGTCTTATTGTTACAAAACAATACACAAATATTTGCTCACTAGTGCTTATGGGTGAAGTCCATATTGTGAATTATAATGAAATAGGGGGAAAAGTAGATTTTGTTATTTTTCAGAAAATATAATGTGCTTTGTAATTCTAAAGAATTTGACAACTTTAATGAACATGGAAGAAATAAACTGTATGAGAAAAATTTTTTACTTCTTCAAAGAGTAAAATACGCTGTAGGCATACAAAATATGCTCAGTCATATAGAAATCTCTAAATTTTCATAAATATGATTTAACAAAGTACTTAATTTTAATTTAATTTTTCTTAACAAGCATTTATATACCTTTATGGGACATACCAGTCTTACCAAAAAATATAAGCTACTTCATAAAAATAGCAATGCTGATGGCAGTGAATAAAATAATAGAAATTATTTGGTGCCAGTGTATATTACCAGAAAAGTTTCACTTGTTAGCGTAAAAAAAAATAGTTTGATTTCTGATATTGAGGAATTGATGATGATTTCATTTGCTGTCTTGAACTCCAATAATAGTTATCATATTAACGATAAGATTGTTCTGTTACCGCATAATAAAATGATAATATTTTATATAATTTTTAATCAACTTCCTTCATTAATTAACTGATTGTAAAGTTTATGTCATGTGCCAATTTTTTCTATAAGTTTTTCACAGCTGTCACAGAGCTGCACACTTTTGTTTTCACTGATATGGACTGCTTGGAGGTCAGAGTTGAAGTCGAACCCTGGGGGTTGATATAGACCACTTTGGGAATGATCTAAATAGTTTTTGAAAGAAAAATCATAAGAGAAAAAAATTATGCCTGAATACCATAAGTGGTTAGTGCACCAGTATGTAAAATAAGAGATCTAGGTTCAAATACCCATTCAGGCAAGACATTTTCTCTTCAAAAGAATTTTGAAGAATCTTGCATATTTAATCAGTATGTGCAATAATATGTTGTTTTGTGTAAATTTATGCATTCAGATTGAATGATGAATAATTTTTTGAAGAGATAATTTTTTAATAAAAAGTAATTAAATGAGCCATATCTCACCTCATACTTTGTGTTCTTCAAGCACAGAAACTGCAGTTTCCAAGAGGAATCCCTCCCATCTTCAGCCATTATCATGAATGTCAAATTTTGGTCTATGTCTTCATCTTCATAGTTGCCATCTAGTGTTGATTTTATGAATTATTATCAAAACCTGCTTGCCGGGAACTTCAAAATTCATGGATCTAAACTTGTTCTTCTGAATATATATATATTTTTTCTTCTTCTTTCTTCTGAATATATATATATATTTTTTTCTTCTTCTTCTTCTTCTTCTTCTTCTTCTTCTTCTTCTTCTTCACAGTTTAGGCTTATTTACTAGCCTGTTCCGGCTCCAAATTGCTGCTCTTTCCATCTTTTCTTTGGTCTTCCCAAACTTCTTCTTCCTTGTGGTGAATAGCTGTATGCTGCTTTTGGTATTCTATTCTGTCATCCTTGCCAAGTGCTCTTTCCAGTTTGTTCTATATTTTTCTATTGTTGTGTTTAATTCCTCTACTTTTAGTTGTCTTATTTCTGTGTTATGTTTTTTTGTCTGTTCTTTGATATCCTGCTATTGGTCTGAGGAATCTCATTTCAGCAGCTTGTATTCTGGCTGATTGTTGTGTTGTCACTGTCCATGTTTCGGATCCTAAGTAATAATAGGCACTGCCATTGTCTATATTATTTTCAAACTGTTAATTCCAAAGGTTTTTTCCAAATGTTTTAAAAGTTTAGCCTCTTTTTCAATTTTATGACTCTCCAACAGTTGCAACTCATAGTTTGCTGGAGAGTCATAAAGAGGCTAAACTTTTAAAACATGTGAAAAATCTTTGAAATTGACATTTTGGAAAATATATATATTTAGAAGTGCAAGTTTAGATCTACAGATTTTGAAGTT
This sequence comes from Diploptera punctata, assembly GCA_030220185.1. NCBI lineage: Eukaryota > Metazoa > Arthropoda > Insecta > Blattodea > Blaberidae > Diploptera > Diploptera punctata. The sequence goes on from JASPKZ010007262.1 coordinate 680,340, forward strand.
CTCAGCAAGCAGGATTTGATCTCAAGGTTCATAAAATCAACACCAGATGGCAACGTTGAAGATGAAGGCATAGACTGAAATTCAACAGTCATGATGATGGCTGAAGATGGGAGGGATTTCTCTTGAAAACTGCAGTTTCCATGCTTGAAGAACACAAAGTATGAGGTGAGATATTGTTCATTTAATTAATTTTTATTAATAGATAATCTCATAATGTTATTTTCCATAATTCATGTATGAAGAAAAATATTTTGTCTGAATTGGAAATAGTTTCCATGACCTCAGGTTTTTTGCACTAGCGCACGGACCATTGTTCTATCCAGGTTTCGCTGTTCAAACATACATTTTCCTCTGTTATATAACCTTCTTTCCCTGTAACAGGGATAGCACAATAATCAGTACTCTCTCTCTTATATTCCCAATGTGAGATTTTGTAAGAGAAAGAAAAAATTGGGTTTGAACAGGAAAGACTGGATAGCACAATGATCAGAGCTGGAGTAATAAAATCAGAGGTATTTGGTTCAATTCCCAATTTTAAAAAAATCTCTTCAAAAAAGTGATGTATGATAGTTTTTCTTCCCTCCATATTTCTGATTGTATTTATATTTATTTCTTCCTTCATATTTAGGATGTACCTTGCATCTGGATGCAATTATTTTTGGGCCAATATCAGATGTTTGTATGGTTTACTTAATATGAAACAGTACTTGATGCATGAAATCTGTGATTGATTTTCATTCATTAGTTGAAACATAATATACTCAAAAATCATATATATTTTTGTTAATTTTAACATAATCTCCTCAAATAACTTTGATTTTTTAGAAAAAATATAAAAAGTATGTGAATGAAACTTAATTTTTGGATCATACTAAATTCATAAACTATAAAAAATGAAAACTGCTGTGTTTGACATAAATTTTAAGTTTCAGAATTGTTAACCCTAGATTTTTTTTTAGTGCAATCATGCATTACCTAGAAGATGCTACAAAGTTTAATTGTAGAGCTGTGTTTATGCCAATAGAATGCTAGTTCCAAATTTGTTGATGGTTGATTTATCCCCATTTGTTCCTGGTTGGGACATGGAAGCTCCCCTAGTGAGCAGTTTTTTAACCAGACTAATTTAGGTAAGCTTGTTTCCCTATAGATGTCATTGAGTGACTTGTGGTTAGTACATCGCCTTATGGAAAAATCTAGTAGGAAGCTATGGTATTACTTGTATGGCAAAGACTGATTAAATTTTGCTCATAGGTATTATGTAGGTTTAAGGTTGTTTTATGAGCCAGAAAATCTTCAGAAAATATTTTACAATTTATTTGCTGGACACTTGTCGAAATTTGTTTAGAAGCAGTTTTGGAAAATTTGTAGTAAGATCCCAAAAACACAATCTTCATTATGGAAGAAATATTGACTTCTGTGAGTTGTTTGTTAGTTTATGGCTGGGGTTTTCACAGTAAAATACTGTTAAATTAAATTGTGAGTATATTTTTCATTGGAGGCAGCCATAAAACACATGTAAAGGACCATCTGTTGTAAAAATGTAAAGAATGTACAAAACATTGGATAGGCAACACAATATTCCCATGACAATTCTTTTTACTAAGGGATTATAATGCTAAAGTCGACAAAATTATTGTAAATTAAAAATTAATTCTTTATCACCTCACCTCATATCCTGTCTTCTAATTAGAAGTTTCGGAACCTTATTTTGTGCTTCAAAATGACGGAACAGTTGTGATATTACTGAACATGGAACCAATAATGTTTCAAAACCAGTCTAATTAGAAGACAAGAAATGAGGTGAGCTGATAAAGAATTTATTTTAATATTAAATTAATTTGTTTCATACCTCACCTCATATCCAGTCTTCTGACTAGACCAGTTTCGAAGCCTGGGTAGCTTCATCTTCAGTAATTTTTGTCAACTGATGTTATGTCGATCAGAAGAACTGCTTCTTCCTCTCTCTGTTGGTGGACCAATAATCCTCTGGATCATATCAGAATCTGTGGGAATTTCGAAGTTCATAAGTTTTTCTTTTCTGTTTTTTTGAACGTGTTTTTTTTCCCAAACCGTGAGTTTTTTTGTTTTTCTATTTGTTTAATTAGACTGGCTTTTGTATCAATTAGATGTTGATCTGAAAACCATTTAATTGATGGTTGGTTGGTTGGTTGGTATCTAATGTTGAGCACTTGATAATGAAATCATTCACTCTCTTGCACTCCAATATTTAGCAGAAAGGCTGGTCTTTTCTACAAAAGCTGGACAACGGAGGAGATGGTTTCTTTCTATATCTTCATTTAAATTGCAAAAAGGGCATTTAGGTGAATCTGTTATGCCAAGTCTGTGTAGGTGTTTATTCAGGCAGTCATGTCCCGTTAGCAGTCTGAATATTGCTACTGCAGATTTTTTTTGTAATGTAGTAATGTCATAAGCTTGTAGATTTTCCCATTCCTTTCTAGATGTTTTGGTGGTGTATTCTTCTCTAAGTTTATTGATATATTTATTTGAGATAATTCTTTTGATAGAGTGAAAGGAAATACAAAAGCCAATCTAATTAAACAAACAGAAAAACAAAAAAGAACTCACAGTTTGGGAAAAATTCCATATTCAAAAAGACAAGAAAGAAAAACTTATGAACTTCGAAATTCTCGCAGATTCTGATATAATCCAGAGGTTTATCAGTCCACCAACAGAGAGAGGAAGCAGTTCTTCTGATTGACATAACATCAGTTGACGAAAATTACTGAAGATGGAGCTGCCCAGGCTTCGGAACCAGTCTAGTTAGAAGACTGGATGTGAGGTGAGGTATGAAACATTTTAATTTAATCTTAAAATAAACCTCATAGTGATTTTTTTCTTATAAAAGTTCAATTTATTTTAAATTTTCAATTATACCTCATAGTGTAATTTCCTAATTAAATTAAATATATAGTATTTATTATTACGTTTACTTTTTTCTACACATTTATATCTCTGTTCAGTTAAAAGGAAGTACATTAGACAAGATATTGAGTAGGTGTGGTGAAATAATGTTACTATAACTGTGTTTTTGAACAAATAATTGTATTGATCCTCAGTTGACAAAAAATAAGACATTTTTTTCAAATAAACCAAGGAGTACGACAAGGGTGTTCACTCTTACCTATATTATTTAATATTTATATGGACGATATCCTAAAAGAATGGAAGAAGGTTTTAACTAATGAAGGAATATTAATTAATAATAAAGATAAAATAAATTCTTTATTATTCGCTGACGATGTTGTACTTTTAGCAGAATCTGAAAATGAGCTCCAAATGTTAGTATATAAATTTAAATTAATAGCCAATAGATATAATTGTAAAATATCAATAAATAAGTCAAAAGTAATGGCATTTATTGGTAAATATGGAATTAGATAAAAAATTGTACTGGATAACAAAATAATAGAACAAGTATCACATTTCCAATATTTAGGATGTGATATAACTTATAGAGAAAATAAAGATATAGAAAATAAAGTAAATAAATTTCAGGCTATTTGTGGAACCATAAAAAGAACCTTAGGTCGGAAAACAAGGAACGATACGAAACTTAAATTATATAAAACAATGGCTGTTCCTTTGTTGTTGTATGGAAGTGAAAATTGGATAATGAGATCAGGGGATAAAAGCGGGATATAGACTGCGGAAATGCTGTTTTTACGTAATGTGAAAGGATACATAAGAGCGGATGGAATAAGGAATGAAACTGTACGAGAAGAATTAAATATATATAAAATTGAAGATAAAATCAGCGAAAATAATAAGAAATGGACAGAACACTTAATGAGAATGAACAACGAAAGTACCAAAAAGAACCTTCCTGTACAATCCCAGAGGAACAAGAGATGTTGGCCGACCACGTAGAAGATGGACTCCACTTTTAACTTCGCCGGAACAGGCTGCATAGCCCAAACCTTAATTTATTAATTAAGAACCTCATAATGTGTTTCCCAATTTTAACTTTGAATCACTTTGACTCTTATTTCTAACAGCAGAAGTTCTATTTTTAAATTCCATTAGCTTGCATTTCAACACAAAGAAAGAAATACCTGACTCCACCCTTTTATCCTATTGATTTTTACATTAGCAGCTCTTTTAGGCGGGATCTCTATTTTTATACAAAAAATATACTTTACTCAATGAGTGAATGAGTCATTTCTTATCTTACCTCATAGTTTATGTTATCTTAAACATGGGAACTACAGCTTTCAAGAAGAATGTTATTTATAATGTTGCCATTTGGTGTTGCTTTGATGGCAATGTTATAGATGGAGATTCCAACAAAAATCCAGTAGTCATAATGTTGGTTGAAAATGGGAGGGATGTTCTTCTTGAAAACTGTAGTTCCCATGTTTAAGAAAACATAAACTATGAGGTAAGATAAGAAATTACTCATTCATTTATCGAATAAGAACCTCATAAAGTTATTTCCCATATTTATCTATGAATATATTTTACTGACCATTTTAGAACTAAACAATGAGAATAATTCAATGTACAACATCTTGTATCTTGTAAGCCCATGTTTCCCTTAACAGAGATTTAGGCGCTCTCCCCCTATAGGGAAGAATTTGAACCATACTAATTTAGTTACACTTGTTTTTGTAGATATCATTTTAGTGGTCCGTGGTCAGCGTTCTGCCTCATACTGACATCTATGAAACCAAGGTAGTACTAGGACGGAAAATTTGGTAAATTTTGCTTAGAGGCCTTTTCATTCTGGCTTAAGGATCTTTTACGAGCCTGGAAATCTTCAGACTCGGGACCCACAGCTGAAAGTCCCTCCCGGAGGAATTGCTCCTTGGATTTTTCCATCCTAAAAAATCCATCGACCCCGGCCAGGTTTGAACCCGTGACCCTCGAGACCAGAGACAAGGAGCATAACCACTAGTCTACCGCGGCCGACTATGTACAACATAAAGAAATAAAAATAGTAAGAGAAAAAATTATTAGCATGCAAAATTTTATTTTAAAATTGAGCTCTATAATAAAATCTTGTAGTATCTTGAAGGTAATATTATGTATGGGTAAGGATGGATTTTATAATTTATAACAATGTTGATAAATATTTTCTGGACTATTAGACCATGCTCTGTAGTTGCTGGTATTAGAGCCAAACATTTCATCTCTGGCTGCAAGACATATCTTTAGTGCCGGTGGCTAATTCATACAGGGTGATTCAAAATTGACTTTACAACTTTACAAGCTTATAGAAATTTATTTAGAAGACCTACAGAATTGATTTTAATGTCATATGATATCACAACTCATCAAGTTTTCACCGACAGTTTTATATACCTAGTTCTCTCACCGCGTGCGCTAACATAGTTCATATCAAAATGGCTGCTTTCACAGGTGCTGAGCGTGCTCGTTGTGTGTTTTTGTTCGAAGAAACTAAATTTGCGACAATTGTTCAGCGTAGATTTCATACCCAGTATGGTAAGGATCCTCCTAGCATATCCAGATAAATCGTACCGTTGATAGTTTTTTCTTGGAAAAAGAAGGGGCCGTATACTTTAGTTTTACTTAGGGCACAAAACACATTCACTTTCGGGCTGTCACGTACGTGTTGCAGATGGAGATGTGGAGGTTCAGAGCCCCAGATCCTGCAGTTATGGGTATTTACTTTGCCACTGACGTGGAATGTAGACTCGTCGCTGAAGATTACGTGGTTCAAATACATTTCATCTTCCTCAATCCGACCAAGCATTTCTGCACAGAAATCACGTCGAACCATCTTATCATTATCAGTAATGTGTTGCACCATCGAAAATCGGTATGGTTTCAAGTGCAAACGTCTCCGTAGTATGCGCCAAATGGTCGGTTGTGAAATGCCAGTCTCACGTGACGCACGCCGCATTGATTTCCTAGGGCTCCGAGCAAAGCTATTCCTCACTTGTTCAACCACAGCTTCAGCTGTATGTGGACGGCCAGTATGCTTGGAATGACTAACAGAACAGCCAGTCCTAATAAATGTTTGGTGCCAAGAATAAATTGTTGGCCTGCTAGGAGGATCCATACCATACTGGGTACGAAATCTACGCTGAACAATTGTCGCAGATTTAGTTTCTTCGAACAAAAACACACAACGAGCACGCTCGGTACGTGTGAAAGCAGCCATTTTGATATGAACTACGTTAGTGCACGCGGAGAGAACTAGGTACTATAAAACTATGTCGGTGAAAACTTGATGAGTTGTGCTATCATATGACATTAAAACCAATTCTGTAGGTCTTCTAAATACATTTCTATAAGCTTGTAAAGTTGTAAAGTCAATTTTGAATCACGGTGTATAGTAGAATCCCAGCTGTAGACTCATTGGCAACTGTGGACCAAGGCCTGGTAGCTGAGAAGATGTTTATTATTGTTCAACTGGCTCTGAAAGCCTGCATTCTATTTTATAATAATGAGTTAACAAACTGGTTACACAAATAAGAAAACACCAAAACATATACATAATTATAAGAAGTCACAAGTATCAGTATTGATATTTGACTTTTTAAATCAAAATATAATTAAACTAATACCTACAAGGTGTTTGGGTAAGCTTGTGATAAACCTTGGGTTGAGATAGGTTGTGTTGAAAGGAACAACTTTTGCATATAAATTTATAAACTCATATCTGGTGATATTCTTATATAAGAGTACATAACCTTAGAAATAGTCTTCTTCTTCTTCCTTCCAAGTATTAGGCCAAGGCCTGTTACGATCCTATAGAAAATTTTCCCTCCAGCGTTTCATAGGACTGCCCAGTGATCTTCGTCCTCTTGGTATATAATTATAAACAGCTTTGGGGATCCGATTTGAACTCATTCTTTCAAGATGGTGTTTCCAATTTAGTTGGTACTGTTTAGGGCATCCGAGGGCTAGGGAGTCTTTCCTTTCTTCCATTTCTTCTTTCCTTTATTTTCTTTTCTTCTCCAGAAAAGCCTGACCAGAGGCTATAAGATGGCAGCCCCATCACTGGTCTTGCCTTCCTTTGGCCGGCAACCAATCGAAGGGACTATTATTATGCTTTCAAGTCTTATACGAGAATTTCCCGGAAGGATCAAACTAATGACGACCTTAGAAATAGTTTCACCCATAACCATTATTCATTACTTTTTTCTTGATACATATGGAAAATCAATAACTATGGGTATCTATCTATAATTGGGTTGGATAAAATGTTTTTACATCTCACCTTTTAAAGTTCTGTGTTTCACAATACCAGTTTCAAAGGTCTTTGAGTCAAACTCCATCTTTATTTAACTTTCACAAGGAAAAAAAAACACTATGGGCCGCATGTAAATACATTAGTCTCTACTCAAATTACTTCCAATCACTGGTGAGCTGACTCACCGTGAGCAAGTGCAAAGATCGAATTAGCTACCCACTAACTGGTCATGCATGAAAGTCGTCGTTTTCGTAATATTGGCAAGAAATTACCCAGAATTCTCAGCAATAAAACCACTTCCGTTATTTTCGTCTGCATTTACGCTTGCATCCCGCAAATAATACCGTATACAACGACGTCTGCATCGTGCAATAATACGCCGATTCTCCTGTTCTTCCAGTTGAATTCTTTGGTAGACTCTATCAAATTCCTTTTCTCCGCGTATACCGAAAACATGATCGAAGTCTTCAAGGTCCGACATCTTGGATAAAGCAGCAAGGTACGCGGCAAGGTTTCAAACTACATCGGTCCCTTCGGAATTCTCACGATTTGTTTCTCTCTTAAGTAACCTTGTCAGGTAGCTTAAGAATTTCAACAATTATTATTGCATGAACAGATTTCTGAGTAAGCAAAATTGTATTAGGATACAACTTTCTCAGCAGAGAATGCCTTTTACGGTCTAATGCGTTCATAGATTTGATCCTATTAGGTTCAACACTCCAACTGTTGAAATTTTGTCATTACCATCATTTTCTGAATTGCCATCTGATGCTGATTTTATGATATTTTGCTCACTGGGAATTTCAAAATTCATGTATCTACATTTGTTATTTTGAATGTATATCTCCAAAACTGTTAATTGCAAAGGTTTCTCTAAATGTTTCAAAAGTTTAGTTTCTCTTTCAAGAATGTGATTCTCTAGCTAACTATCAGCTGCAATTGCCGATTTTCCAATTTCACCATTTTTCTAAATCAAATTGGTCAAGAAACCCCAAAAAGGGAAAGCCAGGGCCTGACTTGGGTTGTAGAGCCATACAGTACATAGATGATGGTATTGGGCAGGAATTCTCACAATCAAATCCTTTTTCCCACAAATTTTAAAATTTCATTGTTTTGTTTCTATTTTCCTGGATGTAGATGTCCCAATCTTTGAGTTTGATAAAATACCTCATAGCATTACTTCCTATCAATTTTGAGTTTAAAAGAAGAAGAAGAAGAAGAAGAAGAAAACTCTTCTTCTTTAGTAGGCGATTACAACCTCATTGTAGTTTTGACCTCCTAAACAATTTTTTTCCACCTAGATCTATTCTGGGTACAGACTGGCCAATTTCCAATTTTCATTTGTAATATATGTTTTATCACATCTTCCTGCCATCTGTTTTTTTGGATGTTCAGCTGTTCTGGTGCATATTGGTTTCCATTTGTATATTCTTCTTACAAGCTTGTCTTCCTGCATTCTATTTATATGTCCAAACCAGCACAGTCTTTGAGCTTTAATGTGGTTTATTACATTTTTATTTCGTATTAGATTATTTAATTCGCAGTTCATTTGTTTATGCCATGTGCCATCGCTTGCTCTAATTGGTACAAAAATTCTCCGTAAGATCTTGCGTTCAAAGATTAGTAGTTTTTGTTTATCAGACTCCTTCAGTACCCATGTTTCACAGCCACAAGTTACAATTGATCTTATTACTGTTTTATACAGTTTAACTTTAGTTAATCTGGAGACAAGTTTACTTTTGAATAGTATTCTATTTTAATAGTAAACTTTATTGACCAAACAAATTCTTTCACCAATTTCTTCCTCTATATAGTTTTTCCATTTACAGTTGAACCAAGATATTTATATGATTTTACTTCTTCTATATTTGTATCATTGATGTTCAGTTTACTTATTTTTTCATTTCTTGTTGTACATTTTAAGTATTTTGTTTTGGAATTATTTATTATTAATCCATATTCAACTGATTTTTCTTTCAGCAACTGGAAGGTTTCTGTTAGTGTCGGTATGTTCCTTGCTGTTATCAATATGTCATCTGCATATGTAATACATTGTTTAGATTTGAGAAAACTCTGGTTGGTATATTTGCAGAATTAGTTCACTTACTCAACACAGATGGTGATACAATCAAAATGTACATAATTGACATTTAATACAGAATTGGTGTGAGTCAAAATTATACGAGTAATTGGAAGAACTCACTGCATTCAAGATCATTTAGTTTTATTCTGGAGCATCACCAGTTACAGGTTTATAAGCAAAAGTTGTTCCATTTAACATCATCTATAACACCTCATAGTTTATATTTGAAGAGAAAAATTTTTGCCCAGACTGAGACTCGAACTCAGGACCTTTGGCTTTCCAGGCCAGTGCTCTACCAGGCGAGTTCCAATCTAAATGCAAATTTTTCTCTTAAATACGTTGTAATTCCCGTGCACCAAATGCTATGAAACCTTTGCTTCTATCTTTGTAAATGGCAGCTTCTTAGTTAAGAAGACATTTATTGGGAATTTAAATTCCCACCAAATGCTATGAAACCTTAGCTTCTATCTTTGGCAGCTTCTTAGTTAAGAAGACATTTAAATTCCCAATAAATGTCTTCTTAACTAAGAAGCTGCCATTTACAAAGATAGAAGCAAAGGTTTCATAGCATTTGGTGCACGGGGGAATTACAATGTATTAAGAGAAAAATTTGCATCTAGATTGGAACTCGCCCCGGTAGCTCAGTTGGTAGAGCATTGGAGCCGAAGGTCCTGGGTTCGAGTCTCAGTCTGGGTAAAATTATTTCTCTTCAAATATAATTTATCCTTCGTTGAGAAGTGTTAAATTAATAATAAAAACCTCATAGTTTGTTTCAAACTCACCCCATCACTTGGTATAACGTGAGAATGATACAATATTATTTTATAGTTCCTGTTAAAAATTTATTATAAAACAGTGCTTCTCAATGTTTTCAAGACCAGAACAGGATTGCCAACAGTCACTATATTGTGATCATTGATACTTTTTGGAAATTGTCTCATGTCTACTGTGATTTTGACAGGACTCATGAATGTTCTTACATTTTCATATTTCATGTTTCATATTAATATTGATTAATTACAGAAATTAAATGTTATATGGACGATGTTATGCATCAACAGGCTAAGCACAATTTTTTTTAAAGAATTGATATTTTTATGCCATCTATTGCAATGGCTCATGAAATAAGTGTATGCACACTCTTAGCACCAAATCTTTAAATATGACCTTTTTATTAAAGGAAAATGTAAATGTCCTATTAGAGATTCATTGTTTTGCAACAAATGGCTATGAAACCAGATCTTTATAACTGATAATCTACATTTTGCATCACGCAGCTAAGCCCCAAATGTTCCAGCTCTTAGATTGTTGATGCATAACTGTCAAACGAGGAAAATAACTTGCAATATCCAGTATTGTTAGTTTGACACTATCATAAATAGTGAAGATTGACTTCAACTTTATACAAATTTGTTCATACTTTTATATCATGTTGTTTGAAGGCTTGTCACAAATTTGTTTAATCAATATTATGTTCAATTAAAAGTTTTCTAGCAGAAAATTTTGAATATTTTATCCTTTGGACATCCCTAACAATAACATTTCTTCGACTTCCCGTTGTTCAGATTGGCAAACAGTGTGTTGAATAATATTTTTTAAGCATGTGCTGATCAGGCACATTGCGCCCGAACTCGAAGGACAGAATATTGCACCCGACAGAAGGTTAAATATGAATACTTTCCAATATTGGAAAATATTATTTTGAAAAGAAAAAGTAACGCTTCAACCAGGACATGAATTCCGAACCTCTGGTTCTACACACCAGTATGTTATCCCTTACACCATTCAAGACACAATACAAACATTAAAATTTCTTTGCTCATATACAATTCTCTATTCTAATCTAATATTAAGCTTTACTGCTTAAAAAGGTAGAGTAAAATTATCATAAGTAATGCCACGAGTGATTTCCAAATTATCGATAAATTCACGACTCACGAAGTGCGGAGTGAATTTATCTAGAGAATTTGGAAATCAAGAGTGGCATTTGTTAGGTCTATTTAACAAATAAAATTAAGTTGTTTACTCACAAATCATTATTTAAATATAGTTATTTTAAAATATTTATATATTTAATGTAAATGGCGATGTTTGAAAACAAATGAGAAACGATTGGTACACTTCATTTGTTTCTTTTGTTCATCACTGCAACCAGATCATATTATTTGTTGCCAAAGGATTGCAATATTGTAAGAATGCACCCTAGTGGAGAAACCAACATTATAGGTATTAATGAATTTCTGATGTCCTATGATGTAAATATGTCAATTATATATTTGAAGAGAAACATTTTCGCCTAGACCGGGACTCGAACCCGGGACCCTTGGCTTTCCGGGCCAACTGAGCTACCGAGGCGAGTTATGATCTAGACGCAAATTTTTCTCTTATATACGTTGTAATTCCCTATCGCCAAATGCTTTTGAAACCATTGCTTCTATCTTTGCAAATGGCGGCTTCTTAGTTAAGAAGACATTTATTGGGAATTTAACATTACTTTATAAAGCTAGTAAGGCTTCTAATGATGTTTTTATTATTCATTTAAACATTTCTCAATGAAAGATAAATTATATTTGAAGAGAAAAATTTTATTTGAAATTTTCTCTTCAAATATAATTTATCTTTCATTGAGAAATGTTAAATGAATAATAAAAACTTCATGTCAATTATATTTTCTACAACATTATTTCTTGGGAAATAATTCGTTTAACAAAGTGCAAACAGTGGTTTCTTTTTTTGGTGGTATAATCAGTTGCTACAAATATTTTTATATTATCTCCCGCATGCGCTATCTGCTGACATTCATGCACTATATATACAATCTGGTAGCCGTATTTCTTAGAGAGTCAGTCACTGCAAAATAATGCTATGACCTATTCAGAATGTTAAAAAAGAGGAGCTTTAATATGATAAACTTCGGTTGATAAATTTGAGGCGAAACATGACTGTGATTGGTTGTAAATAAAAAATCATTGAAATGTGATTGGTCATTGACTCCAATTTGGGGCATGAGTTAAATAGTCATTAAAAATACTTCTTGAATAGAAGTTGAACATTGGCTATTGATTGCCATCTATCTACTTTCGAATGATTAGAGAATTGTATATGACGAAAGAAATGTTAATATTTGTATCATCTGTTGAATGGTGTATGGATAGCATATTGCTGCACACGAACCAGAGGTCCAGAGTTCTAGTCCTGGTTCAAGCATTAAAGTTTTCTTTTCAAAATAGCACATGGTATTTATTGCATACTTTTTATAAATTTAATTAAAATGACAAGATTCAAGAGAACTTAATGTATTATTGATATCAGGACTTGATATTGGGTTGTGGTCCAGCAGTTGAGAAGCACTGTTTTAAAGCAATTTTTTTCATATTTAAAAGTCTGAGTGGAGCATTCCAGAGGGTCCTGTAAGCTACAGGTCAAATTTAAACATTCCCAGTTTTAATATAATAAATTTGGGAATTTTTACATTATGAGGTTTTTCTTAATAAGAATCAAATGAATCATGAATTCTTCTTACCTCACACATCTATGTTTTTTTAACACAGAACTGTAATATCGGGAAATACATAATTCCCATCTGTTTTCATGAAAAAGCTGAAGATGGGAATGATGTTAATAGTGAGTGGAGAACATATTTTTATCGTCTCATCTCATATGATTTCAAATTTCTTTGATACCTACGGTTTTAGACAATATCATGTCCTTCTTCAGTCATGGCTTTCACTCGTGAAAAATATGTTCTCCACTCACTATTAATGATATAACCTTATAATGTTTACTTCCCAATATTAATTTAAATATGGGAATGATGTATTTCTCAACACTGCAGTTCTGTGTTACAAAAGAATTAGATGTATGATTTTGGTAAGAAGAATTCCCTACGAAGTCATGGGATTCTTAGCCTCAGTTTTGATTATTTAATATATTTACTTATTTATATATGTAATTAATGTGTTGAATAACATAAAATAAAGCAAAACTTGAATACCTTTGTTATGGTTGTCACTACAGTGGAATTAAATGATCTTTGGACTCGGTGACAGCTATAACTAGAGTCTCGAGGAGTGTGTTACGTATGTTGCCTTCTACATACAAGGTTTTAGTGACGACAGTATTAGCAACAAAAACCAGTTCACCCAGAATTTGTAAAGGTTTGGAGCTTAGGTTTAAAATCTATCGGTTAGTGAATAGTACCGATAGAGATTCAATTTTCATTCATAGTGATCTGCCCATGAGCATGGTTCTTTCACTGCAAACTAAGCATTCTATACTCTCTCCTGTACTCAGCTTTCCTTTTTGTATCTGCATTACAAACATTTTATTTTACTATTGTTTATCATCTGATGCTTTTTCTGCCTCTATCCTTTCTTTCTTCGGTATCTATTCATTTCTAGGGCATCCTTCAGCAGACAGTTTCTTGTGAGCCAATGGCCAAGCGAATTATTTTCCGATTCTTTATGAGTTCTAGAAGTGGTTCTTCTTTTCACCCACTCTGTCTAGCACATATTTATTTCTTACTTTGTCTGCGCCATTTTATACGTTCAATTCTTTTCCATATTCCATAATCTCAAATATATGCTTCCAGTTGCTTTTCCTTCATTTCCGTCGTACGTGACCCTAAGTCTCTGCACCATATTCAACGGCTACACTCATACTCTAAATATGCATTTGTCACTAGCTGTCTTCCGTAATTCTTTCATCAAAGGTCCCGCAGAAAATGCTTCTCTTACAGATAGAGATAATCATTAACAATTATTATTGTTAATGATTATCCCTATCTTTACTATTTATAGCAGAGATTTTTACTGATTAACTGAATATAATATTTAAAATTAAAATTAAAATCAAACACATTGAACAAAAAAATCAGTAGTAACTGCTCATGCTTGGTCAGTAAAACATCAAATTGAAAGAAAGGCTAGTTTAATAAACTCACTCTTTGGGAAAAAATCCACATTCAAAAAACTAAGAAAAAATAATGAATTTTGAAATTCCTGGGGAAGTTGGTTTGATTGAGAGGTTCATCGATCCACCAACAGTTGGAGTAGGAAGCACTGCTCCTGGACGACAAGAAATCGGTTGTGTAACCACTGAAGATGTAACCACTAATGTTACAAAACTGGTCTAATTAGAAGACAGGATATGAGGTTAGGAGGAAAGAATCTTATTTTAAATTTTACATTGAACAAAATCTGAACAGAACCTCATGATTAATATGAGTAAGAAATAACTTATTATATCTCATCTCATAAAAGTCTATGATTTTCATAAGACCGGTTTCTAAACCCATTGCTTCTGTGATCAGCCAAAACTCCGACCGTTGAATTTTCGCTGTCACCAAAAATTTTTCAACTGCCATCTTGTGACAGCAGAAATTCAACAGTTTGAGTTTTGTCTGATGATATAAGCAATGGCTTTTGAAATCGGTCCTGTGAAAATCATGGAGTTTTCTGTGGTGAGGTGTAAAAAGTTATTTCTGATTGATGTATTTAAATTATTTATTAGTAACCTCATAGTGTTAATTACCATCATAAAAGTTTTATTAATTAAAAAAAACCTCATGAGTTTATTTTGGAGATAGTAAATTAAATGAGTCATAAATATCTCACCTTATGCACTCCATGTTTTTCACAGTACAGCACCACAGTTTCTGAAACTGTATTCAGCCATATTTATATAAATAAATGGATTGCGCACAAATGTGCAAAGGTGATAACACAGCTAACAATCACTAACACTAACTTGGTCTTGCGTAATCACAAATTGTTTTTGTTCTTTGTGTACATATTTTGATGTGATATCTTTCGCATTTCTGTTCACACACTTCGCATATGCATGACATCTTCGGGTCATGGAATGTTTTATCTCTACACATTAGGTGGTGGAATCCATGCACGCTTAATCTTGTGATGACATCTCGTATCTGGAAATTTGCTTCTGTCCAGTTCCTGTCTTATCGCTCCAGTGCTGAAGAATTCCGGCCATACTTCCTCTCTTTTCCTGCATAGTCTTTGTAGCACATGCTCATAGGGTTCTGTGGTTGGTAGTAGGTATGCTGTTTTCAAGTCCTTGATAACGAAAGTCTCCCTTGCCAGTAGGTACACTAGACGGCTTCTTGTCGTTTTTGATACTCCTGTTGCTCTTTTTATGTATGTAGTTTTCACTTTTTCCAGTGTGTTCAGATTAGCTTCTGTAAGATGTGGCCATATGATTTCTATCCCATTAGTTATTATTGGGAGGATCTTTGCATTGAATAGTTTCATCACTGATTCACGGCTTAAAGCTTGTATATTGCATATAGGGCCTATCATTTATTGCCATTATTGCTTGCATTGATCTTTCTGCTAAGTGTTTTGTGAAGCTTCTTCCGCTGGGTTGTAAAGTAATGCCTAGATATTTAAACTCCTTTACTTCAGTCTGTTGAATTTTTGCCTGTACCATTGTCATCTAAACTGCCACTAGTTGGCAGTTTAGAAGACAATGTTATAGGCAAAGAATGGCATTTTATAAGGTGATGATATAGGCAAAAATCCAACAGTCGGATATATATTTGAAGAGAAAAAATTTACTCTCAGACCAGGGCTCGAACCTGGGACCTTTGGCTTTCCGGGCCAATGCTCTACTGCCTGAACTATCTGAGCGAGTTCTGATCTAAACACAAATTTTTCTCTTATGTATGTTGTTAATTCCCGTGCACCAAATGCTATGAAACCTTCGTTTGTATCTTTGCAAATGGCAGCTTCTGTATTAAGAAGAAATTTATTTGGAAATTTTTATATTATGTTATAATGCCAGTACGGCTTCTTTCGATGTTTTTATTATTCATTTCATACATCTCAATGATGGATAAATCATATTTGAAAAAAAAAATTCTCTTCAAGTATGATTTATCCATCATTGAGATGTATGAAATGAATAATAAAAAGTCGGATATATGCCTGAAGATAGGAACGACTTCCAGAAACCGGAGTGAAAAACATGGAGTGTATCAAGGGAATGCATTGCTCTGACAACACAGACCTACAATTCCCAAATCCTGAACCATTAGAAGTCCAAAAGATTCATTAATTCCACTATAGTTATATAGATGCAGATGATTGAGTGGTAATGACGTGCAGAAAGAAAGGCGGTCATTTTAATACACCAATATGGAATGTGCCATATTTTTGATTATCAAAATGAACTCTGACATTTAAGTTTTGGTTCCTGATATAATATCTGTAAATCCATATGTATTGTACAACATTTTATCTTATCCTAGTTTATTCACTTTTTTTTTTTTTACTTTCCCACTATAAGCTATTTAATATTGTGTAATGTGTGTTTAGGGAAGTAAATGGATTTTACTGTAATATTATTATTGGCAGCTATGGGAAATGGTTCATTCACCTTCTAGATTAGTTAGCCTCATGAGCTAGTGGTGAGCGTTTCTGACTCCTGTTCATGAGGTCCTGGGTTTGATTCCCGGTCAAACCATATGAATTTTTCCTTCAAGGGATTTATTCCTGTGGTTGCCCACAGTCTGAAATTTAGGTTAAGTTTAGGATTAAGAACTATCCTGGTGCACCACTATCATCATCATCATCACCCATCATATCATCGCGGCAGTGTAACTCTGCCTTTTAGGCGCCCCAACTTCAGAAGTGGATTACAGTTATGCCAGGAGAGAATACCAGAAATGTCGAAATGACAACCTGGGGCATTAAATAAATAAAAAAAAAGATTGTATTTTTTTTTTAAATTTTATGACACTCTTTATCAGCTCAGATCATTCTTTTTCTTGGGAACTGTAGCTCCATTGAATGAATCCTTTGATCTTCTCAACTATATTTTTTCATAATATATAATGTGAATCTTGAGCATCTTACCTCATAAATATTTGTGTATCGTTTGACAGATTTTCTCGTGTTGTCCATACCATCATCAGCTTTTCCAGATTGGAAATGCTGATGATGGTATGGACAACATATCGAAACATGTTAAATGATACACTAATATTTATGAGATAAGATACCCCAGATTCACATTATTTATTAACAATCTCATAATCATAATATTACTTCCTATTGTAATTTATTAATTTTTTTTAACTTTTTTAATATCATGAACCAGAATTTTATTTCATTCCAATATTCATGATTCTTTATAGACCTAAAGGATATTTATCTATTATTAATTTTGTAGAATAATGATCTATATTCTTTCATTTTACATAGTACTTTTGATTTGTTATTTTGTCTGCCCAATTTATCATAAGTAATATCATGAGTGATTTCCAAATCATCGATAAATTCACGAGTCACGAATTTATCATAAGTAATGTCACGAGTGATTTCCAATTTATCTAGAGAATTTGGAAATCAAGAGTGGCATTTGTTATGTAAAAGGTGATGTTTGAAAACAAATCAGATATGTGAGGTTATATATATTCACTGCAACTTGATCATATTATTTATTGCCAAATAGGATCACAATATTGTGAGAATGCACCCTAGTAGAGAAATAATGAAACACATTAAACTGTATATTATAATCAATATTATAGGTTATTAATTAATTTCTTTAGTAAACAACAAAGTAAAATCAATGAATCTGTTCATAATGCTCTGAGCTGTTCAGAATATTAAAAAGGAGGAGCTTTCTTTATCATAAATACAGGAGCTGATAAAGAGAAATCGATAAAGAGCAAGGTGAAACGTGACTGTGATTGGTTGTAAATTAAAATTCATTGAAACGTGATTGGTCATTGACTACTATTCGGGACATGAGTTAAATAGTCTTTATAAATTGTCTTCACAATCACATTTTTGTTGCTTCCAAGTTTCTTTATGTCAGTTTATGAAACAAGGATAAGATAAACATGTTTTATATACGGTGTATGTTCTGATAAATGTGATGGAATAGTAAATGTACAAAATAATTTATTATTTTAATTATATATAGAAAGGTTGATAAATATATATGATTTTTTTTATTTTGTGTTGGTTTATTCAAGAAACAACTTATTGTAAATGTGAAATAACAGAAGTTGTGTTAGCAAATCTATGTTTATATAATTGTATGCATTGTTTACAGTGGTAGTTAACCATGTTGAATTGAAAATTAAAAAAAAAACAAATAAATAAATTCAAGAATGTTAAGCAAAAAACTGCACTTTGCTTTTTTTTTAGTTAAATTTGTGTGCCATCTTCTAGAAGAATAAAGATTGATACCAGTGATAGCTAATGGTTCTGAGGTGGGAAAACTCTGCAGGGAACAATTTTAAAGTAAGCATTTTGTTTGTTTTTTAATTCACTTTTTTTGTGCAGTAGTGATGAAAAGAAGCTTTCAATAAAAAAACTATAATGTTCTCACTTTCAGGGCCATTTATGTAGCAACATGACGAAAAGAGGTCATGTATTTTAACATGGAAACTTAAAATAAATATGGTGAGTCTTTTGTTGTAATGTGTATATACATATATATTAATTAAGACTTTCCAATATATATTTTTTAAATACAGTAGAAATTAACATTGGTTTATTTAGTAATTAAGATATTTGGCCTTTTATTCTTACCTCTTATGGAAGCCTTGAAACATCTGTTCAACAAAAACAACCATAAAAGGTAAGAATAAACCGACCAAACATCTTAATTACTTTATAATATGTACATCACTGTGGTCTCGAGGTAGCATTGTGCCTTTTTATGCAGCGAGTCCGGGTTCGATCTCCAGTTGGGGACAAGTATCCTGGGTGAAGTTTTTTTCGCGGTTTTTCCTCACCTGTACGATAAATGTTAGGGAACTTTAAGGCCCAAACGGTCTCCAAACATCATCTGGCCATCATTATCTTCACTATCGTAATCACCTAATAAGATTAAATTTAGTTTAAGGCTTCTCCTGGCGTAACATTACCATCATCATCAACTCTCATATCATCGAGGCAATTAACCCCGCCTTCCAGGTGTCCCAACCTCAGAAGTGGGGTACAAGTACACCATGCCAGAAGAGAACACTAGAAATGTTGAAATGACAACCTGGGGCATTGGGAAAAAAAAAAAAAAACACATACTTCTTAACTCCCAGGCAGACTCGAGTTTCTTCACTTCATTTGTGACATTCTCAATCTGCAGGAGAGGAGGCCGTTGGACATCAGTTGTGAACGTAATACAGCATTGAGAATGTCACAAATGAAGTGAAGAAACTCGAGTCTGCTTGGGAGTTAAGAAGTATGAGGTGAGTCAAGAAACAACTAAACAATATTAAAATAAACCTCATAGTGTTATTTCCTACCTACATAACTTAATTTAAAAATTCATTTTTTTTCTTGTTCATCATCAACATCATGGATTATGTCTTTGCCTATTCTGATCTCACATCTGTTCAGCCCAGCACTTTCTTGGTCTTACTATCAATCTTCGTCCTCCAGGATTATACATCAATGCCATCTTTGGTATCCTATCCTCTGTCATTCTTTGCAGGTATTCTATCCAATTGTTCCTGTGTTCTTCTATTTGTTGAAGAAGCGATTGTACTTTTAGTTCCTCTCCAATATTCTCATTTCTAATATGTTCTTCTCTTGTACAACCTTTTTCTTATTTGAAATTAATATTTCTAAATAATTC
This sequence comes from Diploptera punctata, assembly GCA_030220185.1. NCBI lineage: Eukaryota > Metazoa > Arthropoda > Insecta > Blattodea > Blaberidae > Diploptera > Diploptera punctata. The sequence continues at coordinate 700,214 of JASPKZ010007262.1, forward strand.
ATTAAAATATTTAATTTAAAATTAATATTTAAAAAGTTAATTAAAAATTGATGAATTTTGAAATTTTTGGGGAAGTTGATTTGATTTGTAGGTTCATTGATCCACCAACAGATGGAATAAGAAGCAGTACTCTTGGACAACAGAACATCGTAAATTTTACTGATGATGAAATCGTCTATTTTTTAAAACCAGTCTGATTAGAAGACAGGGCATGAGGTGAGCTAAACCAAATTTTCTTATAAATTTTAAATTAAACCTCATAGTGGTATTTCTTATAATAGTTAAAGACCTACATGAACTTCAAATGAAGATTGAAGAAATCACATCTACAATAACACCAGACATATTCAGAGTCTGACAAGAGTTGGACTTTTCCAATGATGTTAGTCATATTACACAAATGGTGCCCACATCAAGTCACTGTAATGTAGTGCCTCACAAAATAAAAACCTTAATGTCCAGTGCATCATATGAGTCATCAGTTGTCACCTTAGATATTATAATGTTTGAATACTAAATTTGACAGTTCCATCTCTTATCTATGGATGTGAAACCTGGACATTAACAAAAGCAGATAGTAAACAAATAGAGGCTGCTGAAATGAAGATGTTGAGAGCAATAGCAGGATACCAAAGGACTGATAAAAAGAAAAATGAAGATATAGAAACAGAACTTAATATATTTAATCTCGGTGAAAGAATAAAATATTATCAAAATGCTTACCTGCAGCACGTATTACGAATTAATGAACAGCGCATACCAAGAAGAATATATAATTATAAACCAAAAGGGAGAAGAATGTTGGGAAGACCATTGAAGAGATGGAAGGACCAATTCGACCTATAAAGAGATCGGAACAGGCCATTGGGCTTAATCCTTGTTGATGATGATGAATACTAAATTTTTCTCCTTTTGCTATCCACCGAGGCATACCAGAATCTCATTATGTAATATCTACAAAAAAGAAACAATATAGAAGATGAATTCTACATTGCTGGCGCGATGATGGAAAGAAATTGGACAAGGGCAAACCAACAGATGAGGAGTGCAGTCAACAGACTCGCTGTACACGGCTTCCACCATAAACTATGCAACATAAACACCTTTTGCACCGTATCCGAGAAATGTGTATGCAAAAACTATGCAGGCTAAAGTGCAACATACCACGTTTTGAAATGTAAGAAGAACACAAAAACTGTGATGAAATTCAACACAGATCACTGATTCCTGTGCCTACTCTACTCTTATGCGCACTTGTTCTCGTTTCCAACTGTTATTAATGCTAAATTTTTCAAAGTGTGAAATAGACTAAGATAAGATAGGAAAGTAAGCAAGTTTAGCGTACATGCCATAAGCGGCATTACTGTAGAACTAATCTGCTGACATCTAATATATTTATATATTAAATTTGGAAATGTTTAACATTATGAGGTTCAATTTATTCCGATTGATTGAGGGTCTTTCCACTTTTCAGCGGTTGCCCTTTTACCAGCCGGCTGCTGGCCCTTCACATCTACATGTGTCAATCACAGAGGTAGATGATCAACTGCCAGTGTAGGAGTGACATGTGGTTAGCATGTCGAGTCCCCCAGCCGTTACAGCTGGTTCCTCAACCTGGAGCCGCTACTTATTGTAGCTACCCAATTGCCTCACAATGCTGGGTGGGCACCGGTCCCATACTGCCCAAAATACCATGAGAAAATTTCTTCCCGCATGGAGACTTGAACCAGCGCAAGTCCCGTAGCTCTGCGTCAAGGCTTCCTACCTTAACCGCTCGGCTACGGCGCGGGACTAGGTTCAATTTATAAGAATTAAATAAATCGTGATTATTTCTTACCTCATACTTCTATGTTCCTTTAAACAGAGCACTGCAGTATCGGTGACTCCTTGTCACCATCGTCAGCTGTTTTCACGATTGTCAATTTTTACTTTTGTTGATAATTATCCAAACTGCCATCTGATGTTCTTTTTAAGGAATTATTTTCTAAACTGCTATCTCGTGTTCTTTTTAATTAATCATTTTCTAAACTGCCATCTGTTGTATTTTTGAAGAACTTTGTAATCAAGCTCGGTTCGTCTGGAATTTCGAAGTTCATGGTTCTAGTATGGTTTTTTTGAATATATATTTTTTCCCAAACTGTTAAATCTAAAGGTTTAGATAGATGTTTCAAAAGTTTTGCTTCTTTTTCAATTCTATGATGCTCTAATAAACTATGTGCTGCTATAGCTGATAAATCAATTTCTCCATTCTTTATGTTTCTGAAGTGTTTTTTTTTCCAAATTCCTTTTTGTAATAATCACGATTTATTTAATTCTTATCTAATATATTGCTGTGATACTAATATGATATATGATAAATAAACTTCTTCTTCTTCTTCCTTCCAAGTATTAGGCCAAGGCCTGTTACGATCCTATAGAAAATTTTCCCGTGCTTTCAATCTTATACGAGAATTTTCCGGATAAATAAACTAATGGAAGAATATAAAAAGTGGGGACTGAATATAAATTTACAGAAAACAGAATACATGTGTTTGGGAAAGGATGTGGATGACCTCATACTTGAAACAGGAAAAATAAAAAAATGTGAATTTTTTAAATATCTTGGGTAAAAAATGTCCCATGCCATAGCCGAGCGGTTAAGGTAGGAAGCCTTGGTGCAGAGCTACGGGACTTGCACTGGTTCGAGTCTTCATAGGGGAAGAAATTTTCTCATGGTATTTCGGCCAGTATGGGACCGGTGCCCACCCAGCATCGTGAGGCAATTGGGTAGCTACAATAAGTAGCGGCTCCAGGTTGAGGAACCAGCTATAACGGCTGGGGGACTCAACATGCTAACCACATGTCACCCCTACACTGGCTGTTGATCATCTACCTCTGTGATTGACACATGTGGATGTGAAGGGCCAGCAGCCGGCTGGTAAAAGGGCAACCGCTGAAAAGTGGAAAGACCCTCAATCGGAATCGGGTCAATAATTACAAGTTTAGGTACCTGTGAGAGAGATGTCCAGACTAAAATTGCAATGGCAAAAAATGCAACTAAGACATTACATGGAATAATTTGGAATAAAAATATTACAAAGGAAACTAAAACGAAAATTTATAAAAGCATAATACAGAATATTTTGTCATATGGAAGTGAAACTTGGTCTTTGACGAAATTACAAAAGGAACAAAATTAGAACAGTTGAATTTGATTATTTTAGAAGAAGCTTCCAAATAACAAGACAGGATAAAATAAGAAATGAATTCCTTTGGAGAGAAATGAATGTCACCACATCTATTGTTAAGAGGATTGAAAATCAAACACTTAAATGGTATGGCCATGTACAAAGAATGGAAAATGAAAGATGGCCAAAAAAAATATATACCAATGGTCACCCCTGGAAGAAATAAACATGGCAGACCTAGATGGAAATGGAAAACCTACATGAGAACAATAATGGATGATAGGAATTTGGAAGAGGGAGATTGGAATGATGGAGATAAATGGAAACTGAAGACGGCAAACCTATAAGTGGGGGAAAGCAAAGAAGAAGATACTAATATGAAATTCAGCATCATCTAGTGGTAAAATTATGAATTAGAAGATGTAATAGAAATAGTTACCTCTTAGGTTCTCTAGGGAAGCAAAAAAAAATATTTTTCCTTTCCCATATAAAGTCTTGTAGTGTGGAGCTCAACATTTAAACACCATTTTCTCTTTTTGTTCAGTATATGTATCGGAAATTCAATTTACAAAATGGCTAATTTCCCATAATTCCAAGTGCTCTGGGAACATGCCGTGTGTCTTGCATTTGTTTCATTAGTTACAAATTCTGATACTATGAACTAAAAGCGCTACCACTCCTTTGTTCATTGTAGTTCCTCACAAATTTTTTAGGTGTCATTCTATGCAGTTTCTCCTCTTGGTGTGCTCTGTGGTGTGACTTTCTTTAGAGACATCGTGTATTAGCTTCAGTTTTTCACATTTATGTAACAATGACATATGAAAATCCGAATACAGATCCTGTGAAATTAGTTTTTGTAGATGCACTATCTCCTCTACTATTTAATTTTGTACTAGAGCATGCCATTAAATCTTTAGAGAATGAGGAAGGCTTACAACTGAATGGTATTAATAAGCTGTTAGTTTATGCTGATGATGTAGTACTACTGACCGATAGCGAGGAGATACTGAAGGCCAACACGCACACACTATTGAGTAACACTAAGAAATTAGGACTGGAAGTAAATATCAGTAAAACTAAATATATGGTCACACATAGAAATTCAGTATATAATGGAAATGGACAGCTAATGACAAATGAGGGAAATTTTGAGGAAGTGGCTGAATTCAAAACCTAGGAACAATAATCACAAATAGGAATGAGATGCACAAAGAAATTAAACATAGGCTCAATTCTGGAAATGCGTGCTATTATGCATTGCAGAGACTCTTGATGTCCCAACTCCTTTCAAAAAACGTTAAGCTGAAAATATATAAAACTATTATTCTACCAGTTATATTATATGGGTGCGAAACATGGACTCTTACTTTAAGGGAGGAAAGGAGATTACGAGTATTTGAGAATAAAGTTCTTAGGAAAATTTTTGGACCAAAGAGAGATGAACAGACAGGTGAATGGAGAAGACTACATAACAATGAACTACATGGTCTTTATAGGAAGCCAGATATAATAAGAACAATTAAGTCTCATAGACTGCGATGGGCAGGACATGTTGCACGTATGGGGAATGAAAGACGTGCATGGAAACTTCTTGTAGGAAAGCCAGAAGGAAAACGCCCAGATGGTAGACCAAGAATGAGGTGGGAGAACAACTTTAACTATGATTTGAGGGAAGTAGAATATACAGGGAATGATTGGAAAGTATTGGCTCAGGATAGGGATGTATGGAGAGCTTATGTCCACGCGGCCATGAACCTACGGGTTCGATAGTGCCAGTGAGTAAGTAAGTAATTAAAGAAAATGCTTTTATATGCAGTGGATATATAACATAGAGTTAGCTGTGAAAGGCTTCTTTTTATTTTGTTCTCCTAGAAAAAAAATGCATTTTTTAATTAGAGCAGTTTTTTTGCTAAACATTCTGAAATTTAATATTGTTGGCATATGGAAATGTTGGTTATATTATTGAGCAATTAAAAAATCATGAAGTTCAACAACTCTAAAGATATAAAATTATGTAAACTGAACTCATTTGTTTTTTTATGGCTTCTAGCACAAGAAATTAAAACAATAAGCAAAAGTAAATTCTGAATATTTGTTTGAACAATATCAAACTTTAAAACTTCAATTTTTCTTTGTATTTCTATATTCTTCAAAATTAAGATAATGTTTATTTTGTAAATATTCAATTATACAGTTTATATAATTCTCACATAAACATTGCACTAGCTCAGGTGGTAGCATATTTGGCTCCTGACTAGCAAATTCATGTTTTATACTTGAAAATTTCACATTAAAATATCTATCCATGGTAATTCTGCCCGAAGGCAGGTCCTTCACTGCAATCATAGCATCTTCATGCTATGCTTGCAGCTTTACTAGGGAATTGTAGGTGTGCTAGCTTCCTGTTGCTTTCCACACCGGTGAAGGATTATGATGATGATGATAATGATAAGGATGATGATGATGGCCATATGATTTCGGGGACCGTTTGGGCCTTAAAGTTTTCCTGACATTTGTCTTACAGGTGAGGAAAAACACTGATAAAAACCTCACCCAAAAAGACTGCCCCGACCAGGGATCGAACCCAGGCCTGCTGCGTGACATGGCAGCATGCTACCTCGAGACCACAGCGGTGGACTATTAAAATATATTTTGTAATAATTTAAAATCAATATTTGCCCAGATTTAATTTGTCACATGCCATTGAATGCATATTCATTCTTAGTGTTCTGCCCAAGAGCAGGTCTTTCACTGCAAACTCAGCATTCTCCACTCTTCCCTTAACTCAGCTTTCCTTTTTGTATCCGCATACAAACCATTTATTTTAATATTGTCTATCATTTGATGTTTTTTTCTGCCTCTAACTTTCTTTCCGTTGGTCATTCCTTCTAGGGAATCCGTCAGCAAGCAGTTTCTTCTTAGCTAGTGGTCAATCCAAGTTCTTTTCCTCTTCTTTATGAGTTCCAGCATTGTTCTTCTTTCACCCACTCTGTCTAGCACATCTTTATTTTTTACTTTGTTTGTCCATTTTATACGTTTCATTCTTCTCCATATCCACATCTCAAAAGCTTCCAGTTGCTTTTCCTCATTCCATTGTAATGTCCAAGTCTCTGCACCATACAATGCTATACTCCACACAAAGCACTTCTCTAGCCTCTTCTGTAATTTGAATACATATGGTACAGTGATTATACAGTAAAACTCCACTTAACCAATGACTGGCTTAATTAGAACATCAAAGAAAATGTTATATTTTGAAATTTCCATTCATATATAACACACAAATAATAGAGTTTTGTTTTATTTACACTCTCAGCAAGGTTAGGAATAAAATGCTTGCCCTTTTCTTCACACAATGTAATAGATTTTTTTCTTCTTCTTCCTTCCAAGTATTAGGCCAAGGCCTGTTACGATCGTATAGAAAATTTTCCCTCCAGCGTTTCATAGGACGGCCCAGAGATCTTCGTCCTCTTGGTATATAATTATAAACAGCTTTGGGGATCCGATTTGAACTCATTCTTTCAAGATGGTGTTTCCAATTTAGTTGGTATTGTTTAATATATTCCAAAATTGGCGTAGTCTTCAATTCTTTTAAGATATCGGTGTTCCTTTTCCGATCCCCATCTGGTGTAACCCGCTGTTCTGCGCATGAATCTCATTTTCACAAGCCGTTATTCTGCTTTCATGTTGTCTTTAGTGTCCATGCTTCACTACCATAGGTCAACACTGGTCCAAAAATTCATCAGTCGTTTTTAACTGCAAGGCACAAAAATCGAAGCCAGAATCCAGTAATGTCAACCCACTGTATGGAGCAGTGAGTTAGAGAGGAGTGAAGAGAGGCGGGACGCAGCGCGAACGGCAAGTAGTGAGGGTTATCCAGTCTACCAATTCAGGTGTTGCATTACTTCCCTATAGTTTAAATGAAATATTTTACAAGTGGATTATACCTGCTTCCATTTATCTGATTACTGTCTATTTACATAAATCTACAGAAATAAATGAAGTAAGTCTGATACATCTTAAGTCATAAAAAGTTGAGTTTTTTTCTCCATGTTTCAATGTATCTGCATACCATCTTCAGCTTGTCCTTTCTGGTGAGTCTGTCACAAGCTACCAAAAAAAAGTTGAGTTCTTTTGGACATGTTTGGCCGGATTTGAACCCGCGATCCTCAGGACTAGAGGCTTCTTCTTCTTCTTCGTCATGGTTTTAGGCTTATTTACTAGCCTGTTCCGGCTCCAAATTGCTGCTGTTTCCATCTTTCCTTTGGTCTTCCCAGACTTTTTCTTCCTCGTGGTGAATAGCCGTATGCTGCTTTTGGTATTCTATTCTCGGTCATCATTGCCAAGTGTTCTTTCCAGTTTGTTCTGTAGTTCACTATTGTTGTGTTTAATTCCTCTACTTTTAGTAGTTGTCTTATTTCTGTGTTATGTTTTTTGCCTGTTCTTTGTTATCCTGCTATTGGTCTGAGGAACTTCATTTCAGCAGCTTGTATTCTTGCAGATTGTTGTGTTGTCACTGTCCATGTTTCGGATCCATAAGTAATAATAGGCATTGTCATTGTCTTGTATAATTTTATTATAGAGTCTTTCCTGGCTTTATTTTTTCAAAGTTATTTTTAATGTTGCTGTTATATAATTAAACTTATTTAGTTTGTTATTTATATCTGTTTCCGCTGTGTATATTTCGCAACCTAGGAAGTTATATCTTACCACTTGTTCTATTATCTTTGTCCGAACTGGATGAGAGCTCTTGAAGGCCATTGTTTTTTATTTTCCTGATGATATTTCCATATTGTATTTTTTTGGACTAGAGACAAGGAACCTAATCACTAGATTACCGCGGCCGACGCTACTGCCTTAGCTAGTGTTTATTTTTTAAAGTCTGGAGAGATGAGTATTAATTCCACAATCTTTGCTACAATTAATAAACTTCCTTCATGAAATTAAAGACTATGTACAATGAGGTAAGCTATAACAAAATACCCCATATAGCAAATACACAAGCACAGTGCCATTAAATGTAATGTTTTTTTTTCTGAGTTGCAATCTATGTTTATTATTGCAGTTTTGATTGAAAAATGGTGATTTATATATATGTTAATGCATTCCTATTGTATTTTAATTACAAGTAATAAGTGCAATATTTTTTACGATCAATGTGACTTTTGTCAAACAATTAAATTCTTTCACAAATCACTGAAAATATACCTATTTGTATTGAAATGTTTGATATTAACAATTTTAGACGTGGAATTAGACCGATCTTTTGGAGTGTAGTTTATCTAACAATGGAACTTCAACAATTACAAGCCGAAACCTACATTGAAATTTCTTCCAGAGAAGCATTGTGATGTACCAAGGTCATAACCAAAAAAATATCAGCCGTTTTTAACTGCAAGGCACAAAAATCGAAGCCAGAATCCAGCAATGTCAACCCACTATACGGAGCACGTGGTCTCCTTGCGTGAGTTAGAGAGGAGTGAAGTTAGGCGGGACGCAGCGCGGACGGCAAGTAGTGAGGGTTATCCAATCTACCAATTAAGGTGTTGTATTATTTCCCCATAGTTAAAATGAGAGATTTGACTCTGTATTTTAGTGCCTTGCAATTAAAAACGGCAGATTTTTTTTGATACCGCCTATGTAGACGCTTCTCTGGAAGAAATTTCAAGGTAAGTTCTTCTTCTTCTTCTTCTTCCTTCAAGTATTAGGCCAAGGCCTGTTACGATCCTATAGAAAATTTTCCCTCCAGCCTAAATAGTATGATCCTTCTGCGAAATTCTCGTATAAGACTTGAAAGCATAATAATAGTCCCTTTGATTGGTTGCTGGCCAAAGGAAGGCAAGACCAGTGATGGGGCTGCCATCTTATAGCCTCTGGTCAGGCTTTTCTGGAGAAGAAAAGAAAATAAAGGAAAGAAGAAATGGAAGAAAGGAAAGACTCCCTAGCCCTCGGATGCCCTAATAGCGTCGGGGTCGAAAAAACAAGAGTTAACCAAGAGAAGTTAGATAGTAAAATTAAAAGAGTGCAAAACACAAGTAAGTGGAAGAAATGTTTTGCTCAGCTTGGGCACCTTGTGGTCGCCATCCACATATCCCCTAGATGAGGACCCCTGAGGGTTCAAGGTAAGTTTCGGCATGCAAATGTTGACAGTTCCCTTGTAAGTTCCGATCATGTGAGCACTTCATACACATGAGTATAACAGAGAGAATATAGGTCGAAGGAAATATATGTAAACCATTCTCTATATGTCAAATCTGTTTGCATGTGTACAGAGTGATTCAGATATATGGCTGTACGTTTGATCGCATTTTGTGACGAAAATATTACTATTAAAGGAAATATGATGTTATCATTGGAAACGGATTCCTTCAAATTACAACAATAGAACAAAACAAAACAAATCACTGTTCACGTGCAGCTTGGCGGGTTGATTTTTGTGGGCTAGCGTCGAACGCCTCCACAATTCTCTTCGTTGTTTCTGCATCCGTGCTAATGCGAAGCCTTCCAGGAGGTTTGATTTTCTGCATCCTTCCCGTTTCCAGCAGTCGTTTTCTCCACTTCCCCACAGTCAACGGCTGCAATGCTACGTTAAACTCATGTCTTGCCGCCTCACGATCATTAGCATACGTTATTGCCCATACAGCAATTGTAATTTGCTGTTGTATATTCAACGTCATTTTGACTAATGACGTAAGTTCTACACTGTTTTGTTTTATTCCATTGTTGTAATTTGAATAATTGCCTTTCCAACGGTAATTTCATATTTTCTGTAATGGTAATATTTTCATTACACAACGCGATCAAACGTATAGCCATATTTATGATTCACCCCGTATATCGCTCCATGACACTAGCAAAACTGGCGATTTAGTTTTTGACAGTTGGTCGAATTCCATGTCTAAGGCTCTATCTATTATCTCTTTCTCTCTGCAGAGCCAGTTTAACAATGTTAAAAAATCTTCCCGTGCCCTGTATGTTGTGTGTTAAATGTTAAATTTAAATTTATTCTCCAGTCTTCCCTATTACTCCATTATCCTTCCCTCTATTCTCCTTTCTCTCATCGTTAACCCTGAAATTGGTGAAACAATACTTTCTCATACCAGTTATTCAATGCCACCATGTTGTCATTTCGACATTCTGATATTCTCTCCTGGCATGGCGTTATTGTAACCCACTTCTGAGGTTGGGGAGCCTGGAAGGCGGAGTTACGCTGCCCCGATGATATATGATAGGTGATGATGTTGCGCCAGGAGAGGACTTAATCCTAAACTTAATGAATATGTTAACGATGATAATGATGGCCACATGATGTTCGGGGACCGTATGGGCCTTAAAGTTTCCTGAAATTTGTCTTTCAGGTGAGGAAAAACCCCGAAAAAAGCCATCACCCAGGAAACTTGTCCCGACCGGGGATCGAATCCGGGCCTGCTGCGTGAAAAGGCAGCACGCTACCTCGAGTCCATAACGGTGGGCGTTATTCAAAGGTTTCAGATCGCAAAGAAAACAAAATCATGTAAAAACTCAAAGTTATTATTGTACATTATTACGTAATTTGACACAAATTTAAGTATTGCATAATCATTTGTTTTTTCACTGTTTTATAAACAAAGATAAGATTGCAATGCAGATAGTAGGCCTATATATATTATTCAACTGTTTGTGTGTGAAACCAAAACAAAAGACAGTCAGAAGTCTAACTTCTCATTATACTAATTCAACTGTTTGTGTGTGTGGAACAAAAACAATAGATATTCATAAGTCTAACATATTATGCTATGTTGCAATATTACCTTTGAGTACATAAGTCTTAGTCCTACGTATAAGATACATTGTGGAGTTAAGGGTTAATTTGATACCATGAATTTTTAGTAGCATTTGGTTTCCCTCTTTTCAAGTTCTTGGGCAACACCAACACTTTCTTAAGTCATTTTTTCCACATAACCATACTATTGGAGTTATTTGTGTTATACATAATTCAATATAGAATGTTTACTCCAATCCGGCCTTTGCTTTGAGATGAATCAGTAGTAATAAATGTCCCCTGACCGCGTTACGAGCACTGTGCAGGGTAAGGATAATGACAGGGCTGCTGTCTCAGAGCATCTATCCATGCTCCTCTAAGGGTCGGTTTCACCAACAGAGGTAACTGTATTACGCCGGTTTAATCTATGCATTATACACAGGGAAAACTGGCGTAATACAGTTACCTCTGTTGGTGAAATTGACCCTAAGTATTAACCCCCTTTAGAGAGGGTTGCTGCTTCCGCCCCTTGAACCGTTGTGATGATCGCCTGGTATCACGTCGTCTCGTAGACCGTTGCAGACTTCATGGTCGAAGTCAACCTTCTGGCAGACGTCTCCTACCAAGAAGAATGTATAATTATAAACCAAAAGGGAGAAGAATGTTGGGAAGACCATTGAAGAGATGGAAGGACGAATTCGACCAATAATGAGATCGGAACAGGCCATTGAGCTTAATCCTTGTTTTTGATGATGATGATGATGAATGTTTACTCCCATTTTAGTTGTCATTGCATTGTTTTTCTTTTTTTGGTATTAACGATAATCTTCTCCAAAAGACCATTTCCAAGATAATAATAATAATAATAATAATAATAATAATAATTGAATTGTTATGGAATGGATCCTAATGGAAAGGAGGAAGAGAGGAAGCCAGAAGAAAACTTGGATAGAAGGGGTACAAGCAGCTATGAATATCAGAGGATTGGAGGAAGATCAATGGATTGACAGAGAGGAATGGCGTTTGGTTTCCGGAAGACGGCGGCAGCTGCCATGATACCTGATGATGATGGTATATATATATATATATATATATATATATGAATATGAAAGTTGTCTTGGGTTTTCCGCGTAAAACACACACACACACATATATATGGATGCGAAACATTGCCTCTTATTTTAAGGGAGGAAAAAAGATTGAGTATTTGAGAATAACGTTCTTAGGAAGATTTTTGGATCAAAGAGAGATAAACAGACAGGTGAATGGAGAAGACTACAAAAAGTGAGCTTCATGATCTTTATAACAAACTAGATATAATTAGAACAGTTAAGTTTCGAATACTGAGATGGTCAGGATATGAGGATATGTGGCACAAGTGGGAAATGAAAGAGGAGCATGGAAACTCCTTGTGGGAAAACCAGAAGGAAAGCGACCAGTAGGTAGGCCAAGAATGATGTGGAAGAATAACATTAACAGTGGTTTGATCTAGGTAAAAATACGGCAATGTTTGGATAGGTTTGTATGGAGAGTTTATGTCCGCGCGGCCATGAACCTATGGGTTCGATAGTACCAGTGAATTAGTTAACTCCTACATACTTATAATTTTTTTAAAAATGTCAACTCTGTCTCCCAATATTAAGTCTTGAGGTTGATCCTCTACAGCCATTTAATTGGATTTTTCCATATTATTAGTCTAACCCCATTTTGTCTACTGCAAAAATTTTCTTGATATATATTCCAAATCTTCAAAACCAATTCAGATATTAACTGATGATTAAGGGCACTCAGTACTTATTTGGGTTAAAAAATAGATTTTTTCTTTTTGCTTCAAAAAATCAAGGAAGGTCTATTTTACGAGTATCTATGTGTAATATTATTTTCTCAATTTTGGACATTTAAACCAATAAAATTTATTTTAAAAAATGGCGTTTTCTGCTAATGTGCAATTTTTTTTGCTTTTTACATTTCTCCCGTAACTTGTATTTTTTCATATTTTGGTACACATTTCTCTGAAAGTATCAAAGATAGGGTTATAATGTTTGGCATGGAAATGCAGTTTAAAGAGCTGTGTAATAATAAGGTAAATTTATCTTTGTGCTATTGTAGTGTCCTGCCTGAGGGCAGGTCTTTCACTGCAATCATAGCATTTTCATGCTATGCTTTGCAGCTTTACTAGGGAATTATAAGCGTGGTAGCTTCCCGTTGCTTTCCACACCGGTGAAGGATGATGATGGCCGGATGACTGTAGTGAATGAAATTTAAAAAAAGTATGCAACATTTTTTTATTTTTTTAAAATAAATCATATACCATATCTGAACGCAAGAAAACGTTATTATTATGAAATACATTATAGTCAATAACATACTAAATTTTGGAAACCATTGGATAAGTAGTTTTTGAGAAAATTGTAGTTTTAAGAAGTTGGAATTTTTATTTTCATTTTTTTGTATTTTAATTACTTATGAAGAAATACGTCTAAAAAGTTAACCAGAGTGTCACTATGTTAAGGAAGAATTGTTTAATTAGTGACATAATTTTAATGTACATAACTTAAGAATAAGCTGAAAAAATGAATTTTCTATGTTGCATATTTTTAAACTAAATTGCAAGGAAATTAGTACCGGGTGCCCTTAACAAAGTGTAATGGATATCTCGTATCTTCGCCTAATTTAAAACCTACATGTTTACACTTTTTTTTTAATATACTAAAGTTTTTATAGTATACATATTAAATAGAATTGATTACAAAGAACATCCTTAGCGAATACTTTTTGTAACCATCTTTCCTTCTTTACCTACTCCGCCTGTAATGTCGATTGATTGTTAATATCTAATGCCAAGTAATTAATGCATGGAAGACCGTCTGTCCGGGATTGCAAGGAATTTGAGTAGCGGCTCGAGGTTGAGAATACCATCTACAATGCATATAGGAAATTACATATTATGTCATCCCTGTGCTGGATGATCGTACATATCTTTGATTAACACATGTGGATCTTTAATGAAATATTATACATACTTGTTGAAAAATGCCTTCTGAATATTCGACAGCATTCAATACGATGTTAAATATAAAATTGGTACCTGGTAAGTCAGTCGTCCTCAACTTAATTATTAATATTCAAGTATTTATTATTGATTTCGTACATCTCAATGATGTATAAATCATATTTGAAGAGAAAAATTATACGCTCAGACCGGGACTTGAACCCGGGACCCTTGGTTCTCTAGACCAAGTGCTCTACCAACTCAGCTACCTGAGCAAGTACCGATCTAAACGCAAATCTTTCTCTATATACATTGTAATTCCCATCCACCAAATGCTGTGAAGCCATGCTTCTATCTTGCAAATGGCGGCTCCTTTATTAAGAAGACATATTTGTGAATTATACATTACAGCCAGTACGGCTTTTTCCAAGTTTTTATTATTGATTTCGTACATCTCAATGATGGATAAATCATATTTCAAGAGAAAAATTATAATATAATTTAATTTTTCTCTTCAAATATGATTTATCCATCATTGAGATGTACGAAATCAATAATAAAAACTTGGAAAAAGCCGTACTGGCTGTAATGTATAATTCCCAAATATGTCTTCTTAATAGAGGAGCCGCCATTTGCAAGAAGCATGGCTTCACAGCATTTGGTGGATGGGAATTACAATGTATATAGAGAAAGATTTGCGTTTAGATCGGTACTTGCTCAGGTAGCTGAGTTGGTAGAGCACTTGGTCTAGAGAACCAAGGGTCCCGGGTTCAAGTCCCGGTCTGAGCGTATAATTTTTCTCTTCAAATAATCTTCAAGTAGTTCAACGTGGAGACCTTTCAGAAACAATGTTCCATCTTCTGCATTTTAACTGGTACTGATGTTGTTGTGTAAGTTGTTCAACGGGTTTAGGTCTGAGGGCATGTTCTCATTGAGTAGGTCTGTATTCTTTGCTTCTTTTAGAATCTCTATATCTTCAAGGTTGCTAATCCTGTTATTGTTATACTCTCTGTGTAGTACTGAATTTTAAAAGTGTTGAGCATTCAATAATACTAGAGGACAACTGAAATCTCAAGTACCGCTTTTTTTAAACTTTTACGTTATTAACTCCAAGCGCTACAGGACTAGAAGGCCCTTGGCCTACCATCCGGCTGCTGGCCTCACATCCACATGTGTTAATCACAGAGGTAGGCGATCATCTAGCCAGTTTAGGGGTGACACGTGGCCAGCATGTCGGGTCCCCATCCGTTATAGCTGGTCTTCTCAACCTGGAGTCGCTACTTATTGTAGCTACCCAAATGTCTCACGATGCTGGGTGGGCACCGGTCCCATACTCCCGAAATACCATGAGAAAATTTCTTCCTCCATGCAGACTCGAATCAGCGCAAGTCACGTAGCTCTGCGCCAATGCTTGCCTTAACCACTCGGCTACGGCGCGGGAGTTAAATTTTAAGTAGCGACCTCAAAGGTGTTTCGTAATGAACATTAGAAATATTGACTTATGTAAGGCAGTCCAATTCCACAGCGCGACAGGCCTTGAAAGCCCTTGACCTACCAACCGGGTGCCAGCCTCTCATTCACATATGTCAATTATAAAGTCGGGCTTTTTTTTGGACTCGGAAAGATGTTTAGATCTCAGTTTATATCTAGAAAGACAAAAATACTCATACATAAGGTTCTCCTTAGACCAGTGTTAACACATGCATCAGAAACTTGGACCATGTTGAAATCTGATGAGGAATTATTAGGGCGTTTAGAAAGGAATGTACTCAGATCCATTTTTGGTGCCGTGAAAGAAAATAACGCATGGAGAAAGAAATACAATTATGCATTGTATAAACTGTACAATCAGCCAGACACTCTGAATTTTGTTAAAATTAATAGATTGGCCTGGGCTGGACACATTATTCTTATGGGCAGCAAAAGGATTTCAAAAATAATTTACAATGAGCAACCTCGATGGCCAGAAACATTGGAAAACCTATATTAATATGGGAGGATGGTATCATTCAAGACATTAAGATTATAAAAATAAAAACTGGAAGAACGAAGCTCAGAACAGGTAAGTCTGGCATAAGCTTCTGTAGGCGGCCAAGGCCCACATGGTGCTGTCCAGCTATTGATGATGATGATGATGAATTATAAAGGTAGACATTATGTAGCCAGTATAAGGGTAACATGTGGTTAGCATGTCAGTTTCCCCAGCTTTATAACTGGGTTTCTTAATTTCAAGTCACTTCTCGTTGTAGCTATTCACATTCTTCACGAGTACGGGTCCAATCCTGGCCGAAATTCCATTAAAAATTCATTCCCCATGAGTACTCACCAGTGCAAGTCCTGTAACTGTGAACCAAGGCATAATGCCTTAAACCGCTCGGCTACGGCGCGGGACATATACAAGAAAATATTACAGAATTATAGCTGATATCCCAGTCCTCCTAACTATGTAAAATTTTGGTCTTAAAACAATGCTACATCCACTGTAATCTAACAAATATCATATTTTAAACATCGTCTCTATGCTTTAGATAATATAATGAAAACAAGAAAATAAAATTAGTCCACCGCTGTTGACGCAGCGGGCCCGGGTTCGATCCCCGGTCGGGATAGTTTTTCTCGGTGAGGTTTTTATCGGGGTTTTTCCTCACCTGTAAGACAAATGTCAGGAAAACTTTAAGGTCCAAACGGTCCCCGAAATCATATGACCATGGCAATCATCATCATTCATGTTCATCTTAGATTAAGCTTAGGGTTAGGGACTCTCCTGGCGCACCACTATCATCATCATCATCACCCATCATGTCATCGGGGCAATTTAACCCCGCCTTCCAGGCGCTCCAACCTCAGAAGTGGGTTACAAATACGCCATGCCAGGAGAGAAACCAGGAATATCGAAAGACAACCTGGGGCATTTACAAAAAAATAAATAAAATAAAATTATAAAAATGTATACAAAATAATTAAGAGAGAAATGAACATAGAGGCAAATGGAAAAGACTATATAACAATTAGCTACATGTCTTTATGGGAAACCAGATATAATTTCAGTTAAGTCTTGTAGATTGCGATGACCAGAACATTTGGCACGAATTATAATTTTATAATTGAGCATATTTAGTCATCTGTAAAGAAAATCATATATTGGAATTGTATGTTTAATTTATTCTGCAGTAAAAATGATAAAGAATTTAAATGTAGAAAATATACAGTATAGGCTAAGTAAATATTATTTAATTTTAGAATTTGAAGATTATCAGTCATTATTGAGATTTCGCTCTATTGAATCCTCATGCTTGGAAAGGTATTTATCGATATTTTTCTCGCATTTCTTCTTATTAAATTATTTTTTCAATCTCTTAGACTTTCCACTTGCACTGGCTCTCCTGCATGCACCAGTTTTTCCTTCCTCTTCCTTTAGTTTCCTTCTTCTGCGTTAATCTATATTTTCCTCTGCCCTTCTTCTAATATTTCTTCTGTAGCCTGCATTTACCGATTTTCAACCTCGTATAGTCTTCTCTTTTGTCCACAATCTGTAATTGCACATTCCAAAGTTCTGAGACTATATCTTCTTCCAAATGCTACCACAACGCCATCTTTCACATTCTGGTTCGAAGCTTTTTTGCACTCTAACTTAGTTCTCTTGATGGGTCCAAATTAATTGTAATTTTTCTGTAAATAATTTGTGATTTGATTTATCGTGGTTCCATTTGTTTCCTTTAACAGTTTGATTGCTCTGTTGACGTGTTCCAATAAAGACATGATGAATAATTAGACACACAAAATTTAGAACGTTGTGAAATATTATTTGTGCAATGTCCATGTTACCTAGAAACAATCGAACATTGTTTTCTTTTCATAAACATATTGTTTTCAATAAAGCAGCCTTAAAAATGCAATTTCTATTAAATGACAAAAGCAAATTGCGACCGCGGATAAATACCAATAAAACTAAACAATGATCATACGTAGAAATACATTATACAATGGAAATGGACAATTGATAATACATTAGGGACATTTTTAGAAATGGATAAATTCAAATACCTACAAACAATTTTTTTTATTATTATTCCGGCTTTTACAATGAATATACATTTTTCCGCTACCCATGTTCACAGTTAACTACACACTTGTTTCAACACATTTATCCATTCTTGTCTGTTCATCCATATATCTTCTTCTATTTCCCATTCCCTCTTAGTTTCATTGATTCCCTGAATCCACGTAATATTTGTTCTACCCTTCTTTTTTTTCCCTGTGGTTCCCAATCCATGATTATCTTAGGTAGTCTTCCTTCTTCCATCCTTGTAATGTGTCCGTACCAATTTAATTGTTTCTTCTTTATAAAATCTAATATTGAATATTGTACCTGCATTTTTTCTTTTATATATGAATTTCTGATTTTATCCTTCCTGGATATTCTTGCAGCACGTCTCAAATAGTCCATTTCAGTGGCGAGTAATTTTTTTTTCATTTGTGCATTTAAAGCCCACACATCAGCTCCATAGGTATTAATGCTTCTGATTATTGTATTAAAAATAGTTTTTGTTTTGTTTCTTTGAAGATATGTTTGTCCCATACTATTCTATTTAGGGCAGATATAGCATACTTTCCTATAAATAAAACTGTATAATTAAAAATTAATAAATAATTGCCTGTACCCACACTCTATTGAGTAAAAATAAATAATTAGGACTGAAGAAAACATCAATAAAACCAAAAATGAGGGATGTTTTGAAAAGTTGGCTAGCTTCAAATTTCTGGGGGAAATAATTAAAAACAAGAATGATGTGTACAAAGGAATTAAATAATTCTGGAAAAGCATGTTATTATATAGTACATAGACTTTCCGTCGTCCCAACTTCTCTAAAAAAACGCTAAACAAAAAATATTTAAAAACAGTTATTCTCCCTGTTATATTATATGGATGCGAAACATGGACTTTTACTTTAAGGGAGGAGAAAAGATTACGAGTATTGAAAATAAACCTCTTAGGAACATTTTTGAATCAAAGTGAGATGAACAGACAAGCGAATGGAGAAGACTTCATAACAGTGAACTACATGATTCTTAAAGGAAACCACATATAATAGCTGTGAGACTTGGATTGTGATAGCGTATCATGTCCTCCATCCATATAACCTTCAGTAAGTGCGTCGTTTGTTTTCCGTAACTTTTATTTGTCAGTCCTGTTTCTCTCATAATTTCGGAACTGTTTGGGATAATGTAATGACATTTTGCATACAATATATGAAGGGGTATATGACAGTTTTTTTTTACAAAAAATGAGTAATATACACGGTTGTAAAGAAGAAACTCTATTTCAGATACACCAGCAATAATGCCATCACTTAGGACAGTAAATATCTCCATATATCAATATCAAAGTAACTTAATTCTTTGTATACTGGCTCACAAAACACTGTTGTTTAAAAAAAACTTATTTCACTATTCATATACCCCATCATATTACATAAAGAGAAACAAAATATACCAGAATCTCTCCAGTAACATAAATGCTTGATTAAAAAAATAATAGTCCCAAAAAGTTGAAAATCTAATATCCCATCCATCCATAGTAATTCTGCCCGAAGGCAGGTCCTTCACTGCAATCATAGCATTTTCATGCTATGCTTGCAGCTTTACTAGGGAATTGTGTAGGTGTGGTAGCTTCCCGTTGCTTTCCACAACGGTGAAGGATGATGATGATGATAATGATAATGGTAAGGATGATAATGATAAGGATGATGGCCATATGATTTCGGGAACCGTTTGGACCTTAAAATTTTCCTGACATTTGTCTTACAGGTGAGGAAAAACCCCGATAAAAACCTCACCCAGAAAAACTGCCCCGACCGGGGATCGAACCCGGGCCCGCTGCGCGACAAGGCAGCACGCTACCTCGAGACCACAGCGGTGGACATCTAATGTTCAGATAAAGATAATATAGTCTCCTATGTTTATATAGCCTATATATATATACATTCATAGTAATTCTGCCCGAAGGTAGGTCCTTCACTGCAATCATAGCATTTTCATGCTATGGTTGCAGCTTTACTAGGGAATTGTAGGTGTGGTAGCTTCCCGTTGCTTTCCACACTGGTGAGGGATGATGATGATGATGATAATGATAAAGATGATGATGGTCATGATGGCCATATGATTTCGGGGACCGGTTGGACCTTAAAGTTTTCCTGACATTGGTTTTACAGGTGAGGAAAAATCCCGATAAAAACCTCGCCCAGAAAAACTTCCCGGACCGTGGATCGAGCGTGACAAGGCGGACACGCCATAATATGGGACTGTATCAATACTTTTTGTGTGTTAAGTTTTGTTGTTCATGTATAAATTATGTCTGTGCTCGTTAATTGTTATGTTAAAATTGAGGAAACTGCGTTTATTAAGTTTATAGAGTGCTATGTAAAGGTGTATAATTTTGTTTTTGTATGTAGTGAAGAAATAATTAAATTATTTATTTCTCTCTGCGATATTTGTAAGTGTATCAATACTTTCTGCACTAACTGTATAAACACAAGGACCCGACACATACTCAGTCCCAAGGTGGAGATATAAAATCCCTTGCCCCGCCAGGAATCGAGCCTGTGTCGCGGAATGGAAGGTAGGTACTCTACCGACTACGCCACAGCGACGGACCCCTTAAAATAACCAATTTACATCCCTTAAATCATGGCTAGTATCATTCTTCATCTGTATTCTTGGCCTACTTACTGGACCTTTAGTTTCCTACAAGAAGTTTCTGTGTTCCTGATTATAAGTAAAGTAAATCCACAATTGTACATTTTAGAATTGAATAGACAAACATAAATAACAGAAACTTAAATATAAAGTCAAAAACCATGTTAAATAAAAAGTAAACACTGTATGTCTTGCATCGACAAGTTGGAGAAGTTTAAATTGATTTAAGAAACAAAATCGTTATTCTGTTTATGTAACAGAAACTTACAAGTAACGGTTTCATATTTCCTTGCTCTTTTGTTATTACAGAGGTGAGTATGGACAGATAAAAACACTTTTCAGTCTTCTTAAATTAAAATATAAAGAAATAGAAGTATTACGTAAATACTGAAGTTATTTTCCTTTGATTTATTTTGATTCTAGTGAAATAATAACTCGAGAATAACATTTCTCTAAATTAAAATTAAATCTCACCTCTTTAAAGCTTGATACTGTAAGGTGATTCAGTGAGTCTCCCTTTTACTACTACTACTACTACTACTACTAATACTGATACCACTACTACTATACTACTACCACTACCACTACTACTACTACTACTAATAATAATGATAATGATAAAAATAATAAAAATTTGAAATTTTACATATTTGTGATAAGGGTAAGAAGTTAGATCTTTTGGAGGCTGTAAAAAAAAGTAAAGGTAAAGTGATCCCACAACAGGCCTCAGGAGGCCCTTGGGGTAGTAGGAGGTCAAGGCTCCCACTTTTTCTAGACAATCAGCACTTTATGTCAGCCGGGTTGTCAGCCCTGCGTGACGGCCGCCTTTACCCCAGAACAAGCGTCTGGTACTCATTTCAGTTAGAGGCTGAGTCGACCCCAGGGCCATAGTGCCGCCAGAGGGTTTGGGTCAGTTTAAAAATCCTGACCCCAACGGGACTTGAACCCTCGACCTTCCGGCTTGTAGCTCAGTGCCTTAACCACTACGCTACGGCGTGCCCCCCAAGTAAAGTAGTCCCACTACAGGCCTCAGGAGGCCCTTGGGGTAGCAGGAGGTTAAGGCTCCCACTTTTTCTAGACAATCGGCACTTGATGTCAGCCGGGTTGTCAGCCCTGCGTGACGGCCGCCTTTACCCCAGAACAAGCGTCTGGTACTCATTTCCGTTACAGGCTGAGTCGACCCCAGGGCCATAGTGCCGCCAGAAGGTTTTGGTCAGTTTAAAAATCCTGACCCCACCGGGAGTTGAACCGTCGACCTTCCGGCTTGTAGCTCAGCGCCTTAACCACTACGCTACGGCGTGCCCCCTTTGGAGGCTGTAGAAATTAATAAATTTAAAAGTAGTAAAAAACTGTTAAATTCTTAACTTGATTTGAATGAATCCCCTTTGTTAAATTAAAAAATTTAAATAAATATTGTTGTATTGTTGCTTAGATCAGTTGGAAGACAATTCATAATTTGTTAACATGTCTGAAGAAGGTACAGTGTACCGAAACAGCTGTCACTGAATTATATAATAAATATGAAAATCAAATAAAACTACGTTTTATTTTTATTTGATTAATAAAATAATTTATTTATATATAGATTTTCAATGTTTACATATCTTTCTGTGCCTAAAGTTTTATTATCCTTCTTCACACGTCCCTATCCACCCTCTTCATGTCCTCCAATCCCCTAGTTCACATTCCAGTTTTTATTTTTTTGCATCCACGAGTTTCTAGGTCTTCCTTTCTTTCTTCTTTCAGGTGGAGACAATTATAATGTTTTTCTAGGAAACCTTTCCTCTTGCATTCGTTGTACATGCCTATACCAATTTAATTACTTATGTCTTATATGTGGAAAGCAACGGGAAACTACCACACCTACAGTTCCCTAGTAAAGCTGCAAAGCATAGCTTGAAAATGCTATGATTACAGTGAAGGACCTGCTCTCGGGCAGAATTACTATGGATAGATGGATGGATATCTTATATAATATACCACTAAATATTTAATATTCATTTTTTTCTCATATTACTTTATTTATTTTATTTTATTTATTTATTTTTTTTCAATTTTGAACATCTTGCTGCTCTCCTCAAGAAATCCATTTCCATTTCCATAGACATGAGTCTTTGTTCTAAGTTTTTGTTGAATTTCCTTGCTTCAGCTTCATATGTGACAGTTCCTCTCACTGTTGAATTAATTATTTATTTGTAACTTATTTTTCCTGGTTATATGTATGTTCCATAGGACATTTACCATCGCTGTTATTGCATAATAATAATAATAATAATAATAATAATAATAATAATAATAATAATAATAATAATAATAATAATAATAATAATAATAATAATAATAATAATAATAATAATAATAATAATAATAATAATAATAATAATAATAATAATAATAATAATAATAATAATAATAATAATAATAATAAAATAATAATAATAATCCATCCATAGTAATTCTGCCCGAAGACAGGTCCTTCACTGCAATCATAGCATTTTCATGCTATGCTTGCAGCTTTACTAGGGAATTGTCTAGGTGTGGTAGCTTCCCGTTGCTTTCCACACCGGTGAAGGATGATGATGATGATAATGATAAGGATGATCATGATGATGATGGCCATATGAATTCGGGGACCGTTTGGGCCTTAAAGTTTTCCTGATATTTGTCTTACAGGTGAGGAAAAATCCCGATAAAAACCTCATCCAGAAAAACTGCCCCGACCGGGGATCGAACCCGGGCCCGCTGCGTGACAAGGCAGCACGCTACCTCGAGACCACTGCGGTGGACAACAACACAACATCAAACAACAATAATAATAATAATAAAATAATAATAATAATAATAAATAATAATTAATAATAATAATAATAATAATAATAATAATATAGTAAATAATAATAATCAATCCATAGTAATTCTGCCCGAAGACAGGTCCTTCACTGCATTTTCATGCTATGCTTGCACGCTTTACTAGGGAATTGTCTAGGTGTGGTAGCTCCCGTTGCTTTCACACCGGTGAAGGATGATGATGATGATGATAATGATAAGGATGATCATGATGATGATGGCCATATGATTTCGGGGACCGTTTGGGCCTTAAGTTTTCCTGACATTTGTATTACAGGTGAGGAAAAACCCCGATAAAAACCTTCACCCAGAAAAAACTGCCCCGACCGGGGATCGAACCCGGGCCCGCTTCGTGACAAGGCAGCACGCTACCTCGAGACCACAGGGGTGGACAATAATAATAATAATATAATAATAATAATAATAATAATAATAATAATAATAATAATAATAATAATAATAATAATAATAATAATAATAATAATAATAATAATAATAATAATAATTATTATTATTATTATTATTATTATTATTATAATAATAATAGGAAGAAGAAAAACTGACTCACTGGCACTATCGAATCCTAAACTTTATGGGGACGCCGGCATAAGCTCTCCATACATCTCTTTCCTGAGCTAATATTTTTCAGTCATTCCCTGTATAATTCACCTCCCTCAAATCAAGTTGATTTTCTTACATCTCATTCTTGGTCTACCTAATGGGCGCCTTCCTTCAAGAAGTTTCCATGTCTCTGTTCCACTCCCGTTTCGTTGTCACACATCCTTTCCTTCCTATCTTTTATATTTTGTTTAATACCTCAAAGGAATTGTACCATGAACTTTATTAATATTGAATACGTACTGATGAGGAATGCAAATACAATAAAACGTGACATTTGCTATAACAATAATAAACTTGAACATATGATAACTCTGGTCAACATGATTTTTGTCTCATGAGTACCATTAGTTGTACTTAATGCAGTTTTTTATCGTGTTTTCAAATATGTATTCGGAATTTCTCCATCACCCACAGTTTTTTCTTTATTTCAATTTTAATTAATGGATTTAAATAATTATTTTTTAATAAACGTTTTTTCGTCGATTTGTCCATTGTAAAATTAGCGGGGAACACTTTCATCAGGAGATTTCAGCTATGGAAAAGAGATATCAAGGCAAATGGAATCCTAATATGCTGGCCGATTATTGTTGGACCATCAAGAGGGATACTGCACAGGCGAAATATAGCAGAAAATCGCCATTTCTTACTTTTTAGGTGAGTCTGAATGTTCGACTATTGTGTAGTTACGAATGTAAGAAAATATTAAAGTGTTTGAAATTATAAATGCCTGTCTCTCGGAAACCTTGCGTGATGAAGAAAATCCGATATACAATTTGAATTCAGGAGAAAAAATACTATCAAAATCACATATTTTTCTTTCTAGGAAAAAGAAAAGCTTCTTTTTTGTTGCTCAGTGTAATCAGTGACACAAACATATTTCTTTCAATTACCGAGGTTCAATAGTAAATAGAAATAATTTTCTAGAAGATCAGAAAATATAATACTGTAATATTTATAGGAAATATATCTAAAGAAAAAAAAACAGGTAAGTCTTTTTTTCTTAAAACCTAGAAAACATATTTTTTGCGCGTTAGTGCGTTTCGTCGTACTTACAGCAATGGCGACCATGATTGAAAGTTCAACTTCCTACATTTTGGGGTTGCCAACCTAAATAACTATACTGTAATATTCCATATTACGAACCCACTTGTGGGAAGTAAAACAACTGCCCTCTATGTATAGCCTACTACATACAATGTATTTAAAAAATATTCAAAAGGTAGTGTTAATATACATTATACGAAGCAAATCACTGCAACTAAATGAACTAAACTTCATTTGAAGCAATATAAAACAATGAATACGTACTTTCCGCCATTTTATTTCTAATTGGTCTCACTGCCTCCTGTAGTTTGAACATTGCCCACACTGTTAACGTTATTAAATTGTTTATAACGAACGCAAATATTTCCAACAAAGATGTTATTATTTTAATATTATTTATTATTTTGAAAACACCGTCGCGCAAAAAATAATGTACAACGCAAGCTTTGCGAAGTGTTTTACAGAATCTCGGAAATTAAAAATCTTGCTACCGCTCGGGTTTTAAACATTTCCTCGCTTCTGTATAAACCAAGTCCCAACCTCTCATCGTAATATACTATTAATTATACAACATCCATACTTCTTTAGTCCACCGCTGTGGTCTCGAGGTAGCGTGCTGCCTTGTCACGAAGCGGGCCCGGGATCGATCCCCGGTCGGGACAGTTTTTTCTGGGTGAGGTTTTTATCGGGGTTTTTCCTCACCTGTAAGACAAATGTCAGGAAAACTTTAAGGCCCAAACGGTCCCTGAAATCATATGGCCAATATCATCATAATCATCCTTATCATTATCATCATCATCCTTCACCGGTGTGGAAAGCAACGGGAAGATACCACACCTACAATTCCCTAGTAAAGCTGCAAAGCATAGCATGCAAATGCTATGATTGCAGTGAAAGACCTGCCCTCGGGCAGAATTACTATGGATGGATATTTCTTTATCTGTATAGAAAACTTCGGAGGTAAATAAACCCATAACTATACTATGATTTTTACTGCGTCACACTTCTAAATTATAGTGCTTTTCCTGGGAGGCAGGCCGTAGCGTAGTGGTTAAGGCACTGAGCTACAAGCCGGAGGGTCGAGGGTTCAAGTCCCGTTGGAGTCAGGATTTTTAAACTGACCCAAACCCTCTGGCGGCACTATGGCCCTGGGGCCGACTCAGCCTGTAACGGAAATGAGTACCAGACGCTTGTTGTGGGGGTAAAGGCGGCCGTCACGCAGGGCTGACAACCCGGCTGACATAAAGTGCCGATTGTCTAGAAAAAGTGGGAGCCTTAACCTCCTACTAGCCCAAGGGCCTCCGGGCCTGTTGTGGGATAATAAAAAAAAGTGCTTTTCCTGAAGAATCTAATGATACCTGAAACTCCATTTCTAGAAAAAGTAACTTACTTGACTTTTTTCATGTACTATTTATTTGTATTTTAAGATATATTAAACTGAAATAGGTCCCTATATATTTAAATTATCTAAATGACCACTTCACTTAGCTTTAAACATAAACAAATATTAATTAATGATTTGCAGGAAATAATTTCTCAAACACAGCACCACACAGGACCGGATTTTATTTGAAATGCAAATTTCCTGTAAAATTCAAACACTCCTTTGGTTATTTCAAAGCCATGTTTCTCTTTATGCAAATATTTCGATATCCGTCCACGTATGACTGTTCAGTGAACGGAAAAATCTTTAATTTCCATAGCAACCTGCACTTCAAGGCATTAAGGTGCATTTTTATTCATTTTTTTTCCTAGCTGGCTAGTAATATCAAACCATCCACGCTAAAATAATGTCATACTAGGATTATACGAAGTAATTCTATGGTTCAATATCCAATTCACTAAGGTCCCTTATTGATCAGTATACTCACCCAACTGGATACAGTGTTTATCTCCTACATCAAATTCTCTAAGATGCAGTCGAATATTGAGCTCCCATCTGTTTCTAAGCTCTCCTAACGGTATTTACCCCTAAGGTATCACAATAAAATTTTTTTTAAAAAATTCGAGCTTCTCTATAAACCCATCTACAGTAACTTAATAACGCTGAAAACATTGTGCCAAAGTCAGTGGTAAGAGCTCTTTATTATGATGCTTATAATAATAATAATAATAATAATATAATAATAATATAATAATAATAATAATAATAATAATAATAATAATAATAATAATAATAATAATATAATAATAATAATAATAATAATAATAATAATAACAATAATAACAACAATAACAACAATAATAATAATAATAACAACAATAATAATAATAGTAATAATAATGATAATAATAATAATAAGAACAATAATAATAATGACAATAATAATAACAATAATCTCTCTATCTATCTATCTATCTTCGGGTTTTTACAGCTGCTGCCGTCTTCCCGTGCCAAACCTCCAAAGCCTACGGTCTTGGGCATCTTCGATGCTTAGCCCTCTAGCTTGCATTACTGTCTTCATGTTTTCCTTCCATGTTAACCTTGGTCTTCCTCTTTTCTTCTTTCTGTTAGGATGCCATTCATATAGTTGCTTCGGCCATCGCTCATCTTCCATTCTTAAAACATGTCCTAACCACTTTAATTCCTTTTCCTCAATTCTTTCAATTATGCTTTCTTCTGCTTCCATTTTGTTTCTAATTTCCTTATTTGTGACACGTTCTAATTTAGACTTTCTGGCACTTCTTCGTAAATAATCCATTTCTAGAGCTATTAGTCTATTCTTGTAGTACTTATTGATTGTCCATACCTCACTTCCGTACATTGCAACAGATTCCACCAATGTTTTACCAATATATTTTTTTGTGTCTTTCCAAATATGCTTATCCCACCATATGGAATTTAATGATGATATTATTTTGCTACTCAATTCAATTCTATGTTTTATGTTCTCTTTGCCTATACCTTCGATGTTATCCTAATAACAATAATAACAATAATAATACAAATAATAATAACAATAATAATAACAATAATGATAACGATAATAATAATAATTCACCTGATCGAGTTCTTCTCTTCCACTTTACTAGGATTAAATTATACATATATTACAATATTATGAATCATCTACAACTTGATTAATAATAAGCTACATAATAGGCATATGCTATACAATATAAAGCTATTATTATTATTATTATTATTATTATTATTATTATTATTATTATTATTATTATTAATACTGAATATATTCAAACTATTAGATAGAATTACACAATACAGAGATGAATGGGTGGATCACATCAATAGAATGGATAACAATAGAATTTCGAAACAGATTCATTACAAACCACTAGGACGAAGAAATGTTGGAAGACCCAGTAAAAGATGGATAGACCAATTCTAACATGAGATCGGAACAGACCAGCAGGTCTAATCTTTGATACTGATGATGATTATTATGAATGTATAGAATACCATTAGAGAACAAAACATATTTAATTAATAATAATAGTAACTAACTCACTGGCTCTACCGAACCCTTAGGTTCATGGCCGCGCGGACATAAGCTCTACATACATCCCCATCCTGAGCTAATGTTTTCCAATCATCTCCTGTATAACCTAATTCCCTCGAATCATGGATACTGTTATTCTGCCACCTCATTCTTGGTTTACCAACTGGGCGATTTCCCTCTGGTTTTCCTACAAGCAGCTTCCATGCACGTCTTTCACTCCCCATTCGTGCCTCATGTCCTGCCTATCGCAGTCTTCGAGATTTAACTGCTCTTATTATATCTGATTTCCTATAAAGGTCATGTAGCTCACGTAGAAAGGTTAAAAATATTAATAATAATAATAATAATAATAATAATAATAATAATAATAATACTTTATTTATTCTGGCAGAGTTAAGGCCCTAAGGCCCTCTCTTCCACTCACCAGTAGTGTAAATTAAAAAAAAGTCTTATATCTTAAACAGAGAATTTAATTTAAATTAAAAAAAATTCTATCACAAAAAAAAGAAGAAAAAAGAAAAAATGGACAAACGCTTTTAACAAATTTCAGCTTCTAATTGTAACGCCTGTGAGAACGTAATTAGGTTACACGCCGCGCGCCAAGAAGACGAGCTACAAAAGTTGCTGCGTGAAGCAATCAGTCGTTCCCGCTTCTAACCTCAGAGTTCCGCTGAGATGCAGGCAGTAAATGATTTTAATTTAATTTTATTCCTAATTTTATTTACTTATTACTATCAGTTGTTCTTTTTGTTTACTTTTCTGTTATTATTTTTACTATTTTCGATGTACATATTTTATACTGATAAGGGAACTATCAACCATTGCATGTCGAAACCTACATTGAAATTTCTTCCAGAGAAGAGTTGTGACGTACCAAGGCCGTGTCCAAAAGAACTGCCGTTTTTAATTGCAAGGTCCTAAAATTCAGCGTCAAATCTCTCATTTAAACTATAGGGAAGTAATACAACTCCTGAATTAGTAGACTGTATAACCCTCTATACCTGCAGTCCGCACCGCGACCCGTCTTACTCCACTCCGTAAATTATTTTATTTTAATTTTATTTCTAATTTCCTTTGTTTTCTTTGTTAACCATTGTGCTATTATTTTTTGCTGTTTTACTTGTTTATATTTTATACTTACAAGGGAACTGTCAACAATTGCATGTCGATACTTACCTTGAAATTTCTTCCAGAGAAGCGTTTTGACGTACCAAGGCCGTGTCCAAAAAATTATCTGCCTTCGTTACTACAAGACACTAAAATCTAGCGCAAAATCTCTCATCTAAATTATAGGGAAGTAATATAGGTTTGATGCTACATTTACTAAGTTTATCCACTAATCCCAATCCTCAGCGAACTGAATCCAGACCATATCTCCGATAACCAGTTCTCTAAGATCCATCTGAATTTTATATCCCATCACCTACGTCTAGGACTTCCTATTGTCTTTTCCCCATGTGTTTCTCAACAACTTTTTTTAAATCAACAAGGGATTAATATATATATATATATATATATATTAAAATAAATACATTCACAGATGCATTTAAAAAATAAGAACAATTGAAATAAATTTAGTATTAATTAAATTAAATTAATTGATTCCTATTTTTTTGCATCTGTGAATTAATTTTATTATGAAAATAACTCTCCACATATCCCTATCCTGAGCAAATATTGTTCCATTCATTCCCTACATAATCCACTTCCCTCAAATCATGGTTAATATTATTCTCGCACCTCATTCTTGGCATGTCTACTAGGCACTTTTTCTTGGGTTTTTCTACATGCCCCTCTTTCATTCCTCGTCCATGCCACATGTCCTGCCCATCGCAGTCTATGAGACAACTGTTCTTATTATATCTGCTTTCCCATAAAGATCATGTAGCTCACTGTTATGCATGCAGTCTTCTCCATTCGTTTGTCTGTTCATCATTCTTTTGACAAAAAAAAATACTAAGAACTTTATTCTCAAATACTTGCAAACTTTTCTCCTCCCTTAAAGTAAGAGTCCATGTTTGGAATGCTTGTAATATAGCAAGGAGAATAACAGTTTTATGTATTTTCAGTTTAACATTTTTTGAGAGAAGTTGAGACTACAAGTGTCCCTGTAATGCATAATAGCACGCATTTCCAGAATTGAGCCTATGTTTAATTTATTTCTGCACCTCATTCCTGCTTGTAATTATTGTTTATAGGTATTTTAATCCAGTCACTTCTTCAAAATTTCCCTTTTCTGTCATTAGCTGTCCATTTCCGTTATATAATATATATTCTCTTTAATTTGCTTACTTGTTATAGTCAGCTACTAGATGGCAGTGAAGACCGAGTTCTCGCGACATCTAATGATAGTGGAGAATATTATATATATATATATATATATATATATATATATATATATATATATATATATATATATATAAGGTATTCCACCGCTGTGGTCTCGAGGTAGCGTGCTGCTTTGTCACGCAGCGGGCCCGTGTTCGATCCCTGGTCGGGGCAGCTTTTCTGGGTGAGGTTTTTATGAGGGTTTTTCCTCACCTGTAAGACAAATGTCAGGAAATCTTTAAGGCCCAAACGGTCACCGAAATCATATGGCCATCATCATCATCCTTCACTGCAACGGGAAGCTACCACACCTACAATTCCCTGGTAAAGCTGCAAGCATAGCATGAAAATGATATGATTGCAGTGAAGGACCTGCCCTCGGGCAGAATTACTATGGATGGATATATAAGATAAATGTTTGAATTGGATTTACCTGGTGGTGTAATGGATAGCACGCTGGGGTACCAACCCAGAGGTCCGGGTTCAAATACCGTTCAGGCATTTATTTTTCTTATCATTATATATATATATATATATATATATATATATATCTGTGTAATCATATATGTAGTTTTATTGATGCTTATTTCCAGTTCCAATTTCTTAATGTTACTCAATAGAGAGTGCCTGTTGGCCCTTAGTATCCCCTCGCTTTCAGCTTATAATGTTACTTCATAAGCATGAATTCTAACAGCTTATCAATACAATGAGTAGGCCTTCTTCATCCTCAAACGATTGGTGGCATGTTGTAGTACGAAATTGAATAGTAGAGGAGGTAGTGCATCTCTTTTCTTTAACCCATCCTGAATTTCAGAAGTACCCGATAACTCTTTGCCCACATGTACCCATTCTTCGTGCCATTTAGATAGATCATAACTAGCTTGTCCACCGCTGCGCTGTGGTCTCGAGGTAGCGTGCTGCCTTGTCACGCAGCAGGCCCGGGTTCGATCCCCGGTCGGGGCAGTTTTTCTGGGTGAGGTTTTTATCGGGGTTTTTCCTCACCTGTAAGACAAATGTCAGGAAAACTTTAAGGCCCAAACGGTCCCCGAAATCATATGCCCATCATCATCCTTATCATTATCATCGTCATCATCATTATCATCCTTCACCGGTGTGGAAAGCAACGGGAAGCTACCACACCTACAATTCCCTAGTAAAACTGCAAGCATAGCATGAAAATGCTATGATTGCAGTGAAGGACCTGCTTCGGGCAGAATTACTATGGATGGATGGAAATCAATTAAAGGCGGCCCCGTGGCCCAAGCGGTTAGACGCTTGCCTCTCCCGGTCCCAAGATCGAGTCTCGGTCACTCCTTGTGGGTTTCGTGGTGAACTAAACGGAACTTGGGCAGGTTTTCTCGGGGTTTCTCCCTGTCACTAATTTCATTCCGCCATTTCTCCATACTCATCTCATCTATTTCGTTTCGTTTAATTTCATTTATCCGCCCCTGTGACGGTGCGTCAGGCGTCAGGAGTGATCGGCGGGCACGGTTGTCGTTTTCAGACCTCTATAGATGTAGGGGCTTCTTCTCATCTGATTCCTCGACCCGGCCCTGAGTTGGACAGGAGTTGAGGATATTTATTTTTATTAAATAAATTAAACTAATATATATATATATATATATATAGGAACTTCGGGTAATTTGGACCCCTGTTTTGAATTTGATTTTTCTTTTTTTAAGTAAGGGATTTGAATGTTGTTTAATTACAGCGATTATCATTAGAATTGTAACTATGAAATAGCATTGTTATTTTATTCAAATATGAAAACATCTTCATCATTTATAAACTTATTTACATTACAAGAATGGTCCACTTTAATCTCCAAATACGCATAGAGTGGACCCCAGAGTCCACCTTAGCTTTTAGTCTATTTTTAAGTTTATTTACTCTATTAATTTATGCAGACAGGCATAGATTAAGCTGAAAATATGTATGACTGATCTTAGGTAAAAAGTGTTGATATTTATTTAATGTTTTGAAACATTATTGTTGAATATAACATTCACACGTCATTCAACTGCAGAAAGCGACGGTCTTTGGGTTTAGTAAAATTAGAAGGATATTAAATTAAATTAATTAAGTGAATAGTTTTTACAGATAGCATCCTCATTGTTAAAATATATATATATTCGTGTAAAGTGGACCCACATCCACTTTAACTGCCTCGTGGAGGTCCATATTAATCAAATTCCTTTGTTACGCTTGATTATATTATATAGCTACCATGTCACATAATATCAAAATAAACCCCTCAGTATAATAAAACAGCATCTACATAATATAATATATTTAGGAGTTTTTTTTTTTTCAACATTTGTAATATTCAATAGCAGAAATTAAGAATTAATTCTTTGCTTGAAAAACTTTTAAAGTTGTCATTTTCATAAATATCACAAATAAACCCTTATTCATATAAAAAATAAAAATAAAAGAAACTGGCCTTGAACTTGCCAAAGTTGATGAGGGGAAGAAGTTAAAATATTTTCTGTTCGAGGGCAGCACCAATTAGAAGTTAAAATATTTTCTGTTCGAGGGCAGCACCGATTAAAGATGATATTAACAAGGTCCACTCAAACAGAAGGGTCAATATTAACCGAACTTTCAAATAAGATACATTGAAGGGTTAAACACTATGTAACATTTTAATGGATGATAAGAGATGTGAAACAAGGAGTGCAAAATCGCTACAGTATCATTCAGTTATGCGACTAAGTTGTAAGGATTCCGATCTCGACTTTTTAGCGCTTATAGTTAAATCCAACACTTTTTTTGTACATGGGATTCTTGCTAGATTGACGTTTAGCAGGAAAAAAGTCAAGTGTATTTCGATATAATCTCGTTGATATTTCCTTATTAGCAACGAAACAATTAACACGCTCTGGTTATTTATCGACCTAGTTATCGAGGAAAAGAAAATCCATGTCTTAACACAATACAATATTGCAGAATCCAATTATGATAAATGTCTGTTAAATTGGCTCAATTCTGAAAACTCATTACAGGAAATCTTGTCGAGGTGTAGCTGTGTCGTGGCCAGGGCCGTGTGTTTTATGTAACGGGTAATATTTTTTTTGAGCGTATTATATGTATATTATAATAATTTTTTAACAGTAAGAAATCCTTCTTGCTTGTTATTATGCATTACAGAGACTCTTGATGTCCCAGCCCTTTTCAAAAAACGTTAAACTGAAAATATATAAAATTATTATTCTACCAGTTATATTATATGAATGCGAAACATGGACTCTTACTTTAAGGGAGGAAAGGAGATTACGAGTATGTGAGAATAAAGTTCTTAGCAAAATTTTTGACCAAAGAGAGATGAAGGTGAATGGAGAAGACTACACAACAGTGAACTACGTGGTCTTTATTCCGATTGAGGGTCTTTCCACTTTTCAGCGGTTGCCCTTTTACCAGCCGGCTGCTGGCCCTTCACATCCACATGTGTCAATCACAGAGGTAGATGATCAACAGCCAGTGTAGGGGTGACATGTGGTTAGCATGTCGAGTCCCCCAGCCGTTATAGCTGGTTCCTCAACCTGGAGCCGCTACTTATTGTAGCTACCCAATTGCCTCACGATGCTGGGAGGGCACCCGTCCCATACTGGCCGAAATACCATGATAAAATTTCTTCCCCCGTGGAGAGTGGAACCAGCGCAAGTCCCGTAGCTCTGCGGCAAGGCTTCCTACCTTAACCGCTCGGCTACGGCGCGGGACACATGGTCTTTATACGAAACCAAATATAATAAGAACAATTAAATCTCGTAGACTGCGATGGGCAGATGCGGCACGAATAGGGAATGAAAGACGCGGATGGAAGCTTCTTGTAAGAAAATCAGAGGGAAAACGCCCAGTTGGTAGACCAAGAATGAGGTGGGAGAATAAGATTAACTATGATTTGAGGGGAGTAGATTATACAGGGAATGAGGAAAACATTAGCTCAGCATAGGGATGTATGGAGAGTTTATTCCGCGCGGCCATGTACCTACGAGTTCAATAGTGCCAGTGAGTTAGTTAAGATGTCTTTCTGATTTACATGTTTTATTTATAGAAAATTTGTGGGCCAAAAAGAGATGGACAGATAGGTGAATGGAGAGAACTACATAATAGTGAGCCACCGGTACGTGATATGTATAGAAAGCCAGATATAATAATAAGAACAGTTAGGTCTTGTAGACTGCGATGGGCAGGGCATGTGGCACGTGTGGGGGATGAAAGAGGTGGATTGAGTCTTCTTGTAGAAAAACCGGAGGGAAAACACCCATTTGGTAGACAAATAATGAGGTGGGAGAATAACATTATCCATGATTTGAAGGAATTAGATTATACAGGAGATGATTGGAAAACATTAGCTCAGGATAGGGATATATGGAGAGCTTATATCCGCGCGGCCATGAACCTACGGGTTCGATAGAGCCAGTGGGCTAGTTAATTATTTGTGATGGCAACAGATAAACTGGCGCCATAGTTGATCCGCTCAGACGCCTTCACTCTATTAAGTCCCGGCACCGCTTCATTACATCATATGTTATGTTGTTTTATAGGTACCACTGAATTGCTCATTAGAGGCCTTTTCCAACCGTATATGAACTGTATATATTGTTATTTGGGTTTTTGACGAGTATAGGCCGATATTGCATTATTTATTTTAATGTGTTACTTAAACGCCATATATATCCACTTTAACTATTTCACACTAATGTTTTATGTAAGTTAGATGAAATATATGTAGCTACAGCACCAAACTGCATCCCCCGATTTTATTTTCATCAGTTTTCTGAATTGCCTCCCACTTTGGACACAAATTTAAATACGTAATAATGTCAAATCATTAAACTAAAATATATAAAATAGTTATTCTTCCAGTTATATTATATGAAAGAAAAACACGCATTTTCACTTCAAGAGAGGTAATACGATGTCCACCACTATGGTCTCGAGGTAGCGTGCTGCCTTGTCACGCAGCGGGCCCGGGTTCGATCCCCGGTCGGGACAGTTTTTCTGGGTGAGGTTTTTATCGGTTTTTTCTTCACCTGTAAGACAAACGTCAGGAAAACTTTAAGGCCCAAACGGTCCCCGAAATCATATGGCCATCGCAACCATCATCATTCATAATCATCGTAGATTAAGCTTAGGATTAGGGACTCTGCTGACGCACCACTATCATCATCATCATCATCATCATCATCATCATCATCATCATCACCCATCATATCATCGGGGCAACGTAACCCCGCCTTCCAGGCGCCCCAACCTCAGAAGTGGGTTACAATTACGCCATTGCCAGGAGAGAACACCAGAAATGTCTAAAAGGACAATACTGGAAGCATTAAAAAATTACGAGTATTTGATAATAAATTTATTTGGAAAATGTTCAGACTTAAAAGAGACGAACAGACAGATGAATGGAGAAGACTATTTAACGATTAGCTACATGATCTCAATATAAAAAATGGAGACTGAATATAAATTTACAGAAAACAGAATATATGTGATTGGGAAAGGATGTGGATGACCTCATACTTGAAACAAGGAATATAAAAAAAAAATGTTAATTTTTTAAAAATATCTTGGGTCAATAATTACAAGTTTAGGTATCTGTGAGAGAGATGTACAGAATAAAATTGCAATGGCAAAAAATGCAACTAAGACATTACATGGAATGATTTGGAACAAAAATATTACAAAGGAAACTAAAATGAAAATTTATAAGAGCATAATACAAAATATTTTGTCAGATGGAAGTGAAACTTGGTCTTTGACGGAATTACAAAAGAATAGAATTAGAACAGTTGAATTTGATTATTTTAGAAGAAGCCTCCAAAAAACAAGACAGGATAAAATAAGAAATGAATTCCTTTGGAGAGAAATGAATGTCACCACATCTTGTTAAGAGGATTGAAAATCAAACGCTTAAATGGTATGGCCATGTGCAAAGAATGGAAAATGAAAGTTGGCCAAAAAATATATACCAATAGTCACCCCCTGGAAGAAATAAACATGGCAGTCCAAGATGGAAATGCAAAACCTACGTCAGAACCATAATGGATGATAGGAATTTGGAAGAGTGAGATTGGAATGATAGAGATAAATGGAAACTGAAGACGGCAAACCTATAAGTGGGGGAAAGCCGAAGAAGAAGAAGAAGAAGAAGAAGAGAGCTACATGATCTTTATAGAAAATCAGATATCACAAGAATAGTTAACTCTCATAGACTGCGATGGGCAGGACATGACACAGGATTGGGAAATTAAAGAACATGGAAAAATTCTTGTAGGAAGACAAAGAGTATGTAGACCAAGAATGAGATGAAGAAGTGAACATCTGGCACGAATGGGGAATGGAATAATGGTATGGAAACTTCACATAAGAAAACCAGAAAAGAACTGTCCAGTAGGTGGGCCATGAATGAGATGGGATAATAACATTAACCATGATTTGAAGGAGGTAAATTATACAGGGGACGATTGGAGAACGGTTAGGGATATATGGAGAGCTTATGTCCGCACAAAAATAAACCACCGGATTCGATAGTCCCAACGAGTTAGAATTAGTTTTTTCTAAAATTAATATGGTTCCGTGGGACCCTGTTTCAAATCCGGCCGCGGGAGGGAGGGAGGGAATTTAAGCTGTGATTTCCGAGTCTGAAGATTTTCAGGACCGTAAAAGATCCTTAAGCCTGAATAAACAGGCCTCTGAACAAAATTTACCGATCCCCTTCATCCTAGTAATACCTTAGTTACCTTCCAAATATCTCATTAGTTCGGCCACATATATTTCATGATGTATTTATAGTCCAGCCACTGAGTCTCTGGCTCTGACGTTTTCACGACAGTGTTGCCGATATGAATATTCAGTGGGAGTGGCCGCTTTATGTATGCGATTAGCAGAAATACAGCTCAAAACATCTCAGTAATTTCAACCTTAATACACTCTAATTCAACCCAGAAAATTACTGCACACCTTATGGGCTACGCCAATGTCCCACTACGTACAGAGGGTAGATGTGCCAAACTCATAATAACGGTATTTGTTTGTTATGTAGGAGAGGAGGGGCAAGGTTAGGAGTAGTTTTTTCAAATATACATTTAAAAAACATAGTTTTTCTTTCCGGAATGCAAACTAGTTTTATAGTAAAAATATGAGAGTCGACATTTTCACACAGGGTAGTACAGATCCGCACGAGCTCAGTGACAAGTGGTAACTGTATTTTTCTTTAAGAGGGGGTGGCTTGGACGGCTACAACTTACAACTATGTACCTGCTGTGTTGCAATCTTCAGTATTATATAAGGATTTCTCTCAAGAAAATACTGTTAAAATGGCAACCCAGTTCCCTATTCCAAACACACAGCAACTTCCTGAGTTGAATCTGACTGTAGCGCGCTATAGCGGCTTCAAGAGCAGTGATTGGTTGTGGAAGACGTCCACACCCAATTCAACTATTTCCCTATTGGCAGTAGAGGACGAGTTTCTCATTTTACCCCTCGTACAACCTAAACGTCAGAGCCGGAGATGCAGCGGCTGGACTTTAGGTAAATAAGCGTTAATAAATTAACTTAGTGTAGTAACTCCTAATAAAGGAGAGCTAAAGATCGAACATTGGTCTGTTACGCCATTGTAGATGTAGATGAAATTAACTGATTGTAAACATATAACACATTAAAATTAATTTCTTCAATTAATTTACTTATCAATCTTTCAGAATCAGAAGCAAGCTTGGTAACCATTTGTCCACTGGAATCGACTCTTACCTTCAAGGACAACCCTGACCTACATTAAAATATTGAATTCAGATTATAACTTGACCGCATAAAAACTTACAAACTCCGCATCATCTAGGAATGTCCGGAATGGCCAGTAGGTTCAGTAACTACCCAAGGTGATTCGAAGCTGATATTCTCCTATTGAATAGGAATGGTGAAGGGAATAAAGATACATAATAATGAATATTAAGAATGTTTGATGGAAATTCACTGAGAAATCACAAACTAAGATATATAAAATTAATAGTTGGCAGGTGCCGTCGTCCTCAACTAGTATTATAATGATATTGTGAAAAGAAAAATGCATGTCTGAACCAGGAATCGAATCGTGAACCTCTTGTATTCCGTACAAGCGTGCAAGACCACTACACTATACGTGACATGGTACAAACATTAACAATTCTTTCCACATATACAAATCTATAATTCTCGGTGTTTGTACCATGTCTCGTATAGTGTAGTGATTTAGCACGCTTGTACGGAATACAAGAGGTCCATGGTTCGATTCCTGGTTCAGACATTAATGTTTATTTTCACAATATCATTATAATATTATAATATGATCAATTATTGGAACTGTGTTAAAATATTGGAAAATGTTAAATAAGTCCTCAACTAGGTAAAACAATTTTTAAAAACTTTTAAGAACTATAGGCCTTTCCGAAACCGGCTTCCACTATCAGCAGAAGGATATGTTGTTTTTCGAAGCTTTTGACATCAGCGGACTTCCAGCGTCGTCGGAAGCTACTGACGGAATTCTTTTTTCCGAAAGGCTTATAGTTCTTAAAAGTTTATTTTAATAAACCTACTTGAGGACTGATACTAGTAAAATTCATGGTGATTTTCCGTTGAGGTATTAGTTCACAGTAATATAATGTACGGTTAAAAACTATAATATAGTTATCTTGTAGGTCCGTCTCCTCAACTTAAGTTCTTTTAAAACTTTGTAGGCCTTTCGGGACTAGTCCCATCATCAGCAGAATGCATTAGGTCCGTTCTTGTTGACCCTTGTTGAAGCACTGACTTGGTTGCGAGAATTTTGTACAGAGGATTGTGTGGATTAGGTGTGTATTCATTGAGAATCAGGTTGTTGTTGACAACACATCTAATCACACACCTAATCCACACAATCCTCTGTACAAAATTCTCACAACCAAGTCAGTGCTTCTGGGGGCACGCCGTAGCGTAGTGGTTAAGGCACTGAGCTACAAGCTGGAGGGTCGAGGGTTCAAGTCCCATTGGGGTCAGGATTTTTAAACTGATCCAAACTCTCTGGCGGCACTATGGCCCTGGGGTCGACTCAGCCTCTAACGGAAATGAGTACCAGACGCTTGTTCTGGGGGTAAAGGCGGCCGTCACGCAGGGCTGACAACCCGGCTGACATAAAGTGCCGATTGTCTAGAAAAAGTGAGAGCCTTAACCTCCTACTACCCCAAGGGCCTCCGGGCCTGTTGTGGGATCACTTTACTTTTTGGGGCACGCCGTAGCGTAGTGGTTAAGGCACTGTTGTGGGATCACTTTACTTTTTTTTAAGTCAGTGCTTCAACAAGGGTCAAGAAGAACGGACCTAATGCATTCTGCTGATGATGGGACTAGTCCCGAAAGGCCTACAGAGTTTTAAAAGAACTTAAGTTGAGGAGACGGACCTACAAGATAACTATATTATAGTTTTTAACCGTACATTATATTACTGTGTACTTGAGGACGACAGTGCCGACCAGTTATTTATTGTAATATTTTACTTTGTGACTATTTACCTCAAGGGGGTATTAATATGAATGTTATCAGCACTGAGAATTGTAAAAATAATTTTAATTAAAATGAGTTTTATTAAAAACAAGACTTATGTTTTTTACTATTATGAACAGTAACTACATAAACAACTTCAATAACAAATTGACAGAGGTCACACGGTGCTCTGGACGTTCACAACTCTAGCGCAGCAAGTGTCAGACTCGTGTTCTGTAAATACAATTAAAACAAATTAAATATCACATATCTACACATATAATTATTATTAATTATTTGAACTATAGAGTTAATGTCATAAAGGGGTTCTCTTCCACTCAACTAGGAAAATATTCAGAAACAAATAATAGCCTAAGACTATTTAACTCATGCCCCAAATGGTAGTTAATGATCAATCATGTTTCAATTAATTTTGTTTTACAGTCAATGACAGTTGTGTTTCACCTCGCTCTGTATCGATTTCTCTTTATCAGCTCCTGCTTTTTTGATAAAGAAAGCTTCTCCTTTTTAATATTCTGAACAGCTCAGAACATTATTTTTCTCCGACAAATACATTGAATATAGCAAATAATGAACAGATTCCTTGATTTTACTGAGTTGTTTACTAAGAAAACAATAACCTATAATGTTGATTAATATATACAGTTTGATGTGTTTCAATATTTATCCACTAGGGTGCATTCTTACAAAATTGCGATCCTGTTTGGCAATAAATAATATGATCAAGTTGCAATGAGTATACATAACCTCAAATTTCTGTTTTTTTTTCAAAGATCGACGTTTACATTAAATATATAAATATACCGGTAACTATATTTAAATAATGACTTTTGGGTAAACAACTTAATTGTATTCTTTAAATAGTCCTAACAAATACCATTCTTGATTTTCAAATCCTCTAGATAAATTTGGAAATCATTCGTGGCATTACTTATGATAATGGCATAGAATATATAATTATTAGTGAATATTTATACTAATTAAAACGGATCATATCAATATCATTACAGAAACGAGAGCTTAATCTGTTAAGATACCAATTAATTATAATAGAAAGAGATTTAAATTTCTTAAAAAAAACTAATGTCCGACAACTTCTAATCTCATATGGTGGGTAAAAGTAATAATAGAAATTATAATAACAACTATATTGACATATTAATAATTATGTTAATAATAATAGGCTAATAACAACAATAACAATTATCACAAAAAGAAATGAGGTGCATAAATAAATTACACATAGGCTCAATTCTGAAAATGCATGCTATTACACATTATAGGTTCTCCTGTCATCATATATCATCATCATATATATATATATATATATATATATATATATATATCAATCTAGTTAATAGACTTAGAAACTAAAATAGTTAATTTGACCATCTCATAGACTGTTATTTTCTAAGTTTTATTACGTGGATGCGAAACATAGACATTTACTTTAAAGGAGGAGAAAAGTCATGTGTAATTGAGAATAAAGTTCTTAGTAAAAGAGACGAATGGATGGAGAAGATTACATAACATTGAGTTGCATGATGTTTATGGAAAGGCGGATGTAATAAAAAAAGTTCCAAGCGCGACAGACCTAGAAGGCCCTTGGCCTACCAGCCGGCTGCTGGCCTCATGTTCATACATGTAAATCACAGAGGTAGACGATTATAAGCAAGTTTAGAGGTGACATGTGGTCAGCATGTCGGTCCCCCCAGCCGTTATAGCTGTTTTTTTCAAAATGTAGTAGCTATTTATTGTAGCTACCCAAATGCCTCACGATGCTGCGTGGACACCGGTCCCATACTGGCCAAAATTCCATGAGAAAATTTCTTCCCCCTGGGGACTCGAACCAGTGCAAGTCCCATAGCTCTGTGCCAAGGCATCTTGCCTTAACCACTCGGCTACGGCGCGGGACGGCGGATGTAATAAGAACAGTTAAATCTCGTATATTGTGATGGGCAGCAAATGTGTCACGAACGAAGAATGAAATAGGGGCATGAGAACTCATTGTAGGAAAACCAGAAGGAAAGCGCCCAGTAATGTGCATGAGTCTAGATAGAATATTGTATATATATATATAATGTTCTTTGTGGGACAGGAATAACCACAAACGATCAAACAGGCCCGTAACACAAATATTAATATAAATTTAGATTTTTAATCTTCTTCTTCTTCTTCTTCTTCTTCTTCTTCTTCTTCTTCCATTCCAGGATTAGGTCAATGCGACCTGTTCCGGTCTCAAGTCCATCGTTTCCTTGGCCGTCCTAAAGATATTTTCCCATGTGGTTTGTAGGCGTTGATCTTTTTGGATAATCTTGTATTGACCATTCTGTCTAAATGTTCTTTCCATTGGTATTTGTGCTCGTCTAGTTTATCGAGTATTGAAAATATTTCCAGTTCATTTCTTATTGATTCATTGTGTAATCTATCCATGCGTGTAGGCCTACATCCTTTTTAATCAAAATGCCAATAAGTTGGAGTACATATAATGAATGATATCTGATTATACTTACTCTGGCACTGGGTTATCAGGAGGCTGTGGTTGATTATTTCTGCAGCAACCTCGCATCCAATGTCTTATCTCGTGACGATCTTCAATCTCTGGCAGATGCTGTGGTCCTTGAGTGATGAATACCCCAGAAAAAGCAGAATTTCGTCGTGGTACAAAATGCCTTTGTCTTAGGGATAAGTACACTGTGATACTTTTCATAACTGCTATGCGGACCTCCCCATTCAAAAAACAGTAAAGGAAGGCAATGAAGAATCCTTGAAATGAGGTAGGAAATGCGTGGTGTACGACCACACTGCGAATTCCCACACCGCTCGATCGAGCGGCGCTTCCATCATGTTGACCAGGTTGGTTATTCCGAGCAGCGGCAGAAGAACCAGGGCTGCCCTAACCGCCTTCCTGAAACAAATTACACCTATAACGTTTATCCTGTAATTAAATTCATAAATAATAGCGGAGCCCTTCCCCTTATTATTATATAAATATGATTAAATTGGAATATAATATTATATCGAATATCCTCAACTCGTGTCCAACTCAGGGTCGGGTTGAGGGATGAGATGAGATGAATCCCCATATATAGAGGACTGTGAATGACAAGGGTGCTGGCCGACCACGCCTGACATTCATCACAGGGGCAGATGAACGAAATGAAACGAAATGGATGAGATGAGTATGGAGAAATGGTGGAATGAAATTGTGGCAGGTGAAAACGGAAGGAAGTCCCAAGAAAAACCTTCCCAAGCTCCGTTTCGTCCACCACGAAATCCACATGGAGTGGCCGAGATTTGATCTCGGGACCACAGTGGCGAGATGCGAGCGTCTAACTGCTTGTGCCACGGAGCCACCTATGTTGATTATATAATAATAATAATAATAATAATAATAATAATAATAATAATAATAATAATAATAATAATAATAATAATAATAAATAATCGTAATACTAATAATAACAATAATAAAATATATCACTGTATGAAGTTGGGGTTACAGAAGGTTGTGACGACTAGTTTTCTACACAATCGGTAGTAGTTGCCCTGTGTGACGGCCGCCTTTACCCCATAACAAAGTCTGTTAATCATTTCAATTAGTGGCTGAGTTGGCTCCAGAAACTTGGTGCTACAAAAAAAAGTTTAGGCCAACAACAACAGTAATAATAATAATAATAATAATAATAATAATAATAATAATAATAATAATAATAATAATAATAATAATAATAATAATAAATGCATTTCTTTACATACAAAATTACGACACTATAACACTGTAATTAAACCAGAGTGCATATATGGAGCAGAATCATTAATTTTGACCAGAAAAAAAAAATATCAAAAATATAGTGAAAAAAGAATGCAAAATTATAAGAAAAGTTTTAGGTCCACAAGTCATAGGTGAAGCATTTAGACACTTAAG
This sequence comes from Diploptera punctata, assembly GCA_030220185.1. NCBI lineage: Eukaryota > Metazoa > Arthropoda > Insecta > Blattodea > Blaberidae > Diploptera > Diploptera punctata. The sequence goes on from JASPKZ010007262.1 coordinate 744,555, forward strand.
TAAAAAGGAAATAAAAATATATACAGACATTCACAGTGATATTAGAAAACGAAGGTTAACATTTTATGGCCATATTAAACGAATGAACTCAAATAGGCTTACAAAACAGATAATGGAATTCTACGAAAACAGAAGTAAAGCTCCAGTGGATACTATGAAGTGGATTGATGAAGTCAAAAAGGACTTAAAATTGGCAGGAATTACTAAAGAAGATATCCCAAACAGAGATATATTTAGAATTAAGGTGAATAAGTGGCAAGATGACCAAGAGGACAAACCGAAGAAAGAAACTGGAACAACTTGGACAGATGATAGAAAACAAGCTCATAGCAAGAGAATGAAAGAAATTTGGGCTCAAAGGAAACGCCTCTAAGAACTTTGCGTAGTCCTACATGGGCTTATCCGCAATAAAAATAATAATATTTTATTTATTGTACCAAAACAAACATTTAAAAAAATCAGATTACAGTGGTATACAGCAACTATATTAATTAAAAGGCATAGAACATATGGTATTATAAAATATTCAGATCTAGTTTACCGCTGTGGTGTAAGGTTAATGTCGTCTCAGATCGAGTCGTGACAAATTTCCTTGGGGAGTTTTTCCGGTTATTTTTTTCTTCGGTTGTAATACAAATGAAGAGTACAGGGAAAAAACAGGTAAGTCACTGTTCCATTACAGAAAAACCGCTTTTAAATTGTACAATGTTCTTACTTCTTTACTGTACATGTATTTTAAAGATAATTTTTATAAATGCAACCAAGTTGTCATTACGACGTTTCTGGTAACCTCTGCTGTCATTCGTGCACTTGTAAGAATAGAATAGAATATGGAATTTATTGCCTTTTTTTTTCAGAATAAAGAAAATACATATGCATTTACATTGCGCACGGGCCTGCTTGGCCGTACGTGCATTATTTTTCCATGAATAAAAAATAAAACTAATAATATAAACAAATACCTACAAATACACCTGTATCAAAAAACAATAACAGGCTACATATAAGTAAAATCTATGTCTACACTGAATCAAAATAATACATATCTACATTGATCCACATTCCGTACATTAATATTAAAAAAATGCTAGAAAACAAATTAGAAAAAAAAGCACACACACATACACCCACACACCCCCACACATATACACACCGCACGCTCATACCCCCCTCCCCCGACCCTGCAGACATTAAGTGCACTATCAGACTATTCAACTTATCAGACCTACTTATTATATAACATGATTAAAGACCATATTGAGATTCTTCTTATTGTTAATACATATATCCTTAATCTACAATTTTGTTATATCTCAATTTTCTTACTGTACCCAAAAATTTGCATGTTTTTGATTCACTCTCGATCCGTCCTAAAAGATCCCAACACGCCACTCTCCCTCGATCCGACCTGAGAAATCTCTCCGGCAGCATCTGTAATCTAAGTTGTTCTGTCTCTCTACAGAATGCTATAATATGCTGCCAGTTTGTAACTTACTTCTGAAGTTGGAGCGCTTGGAAGGCGGGGTTACGAGCCCCGTTGATATATAAAATATGATTATCACGATGATTGTAATAAGTATGGTAGTGATGATAATGATGACAGGATGGTGTTCGGGAACCGTTTGGGCCTTAAACTTTCCTGACATGTGTCTTACAGGTGAGGAAAACTTTGAAAAAAAAAAGAACTCACGCAGGAAACTTATCCTGACCGAGGATCGAACTCGGTCTCGATGCGTGAGAAGGCAGCACGTTACCTCGAGAACCACAGCGGTGGATTATTTTGAAGATGAATAAACCCATGAATAAACAAACTGTTTCTTTCACTGCTTTACACTAGTAAAATATAGTCCTTTGCATGGAGTATCCAGTGATATCTCAAGCTCCATTTCGACAAAAAAAAATGACTTACCGGTACCTGGTTCTTTCCCTGTACTCTCAGAGCGCCGCTGCACTCATACAAACATTGCTGCACTGACTGCAGATAATAGACAATTCAAACCAGTTCAGTGTTGTGACTTTCAAAAATGAGCTATCCTTGGAGTAGAAAATCTAATGGTTGACGGGACCGTCCGTAAAGGCATTGTACCCCACTGAATCAGACTTCATGCCATTTAGGTATGCAAATAAGGGATCTTAAAAACTGGTACACAAACAGAGGTGCACTCACACTGAGTATCTAGACACCCGCGTCTGCCCTAGACCCTTCAAATGCCAGGAAAGTTAAATCGGAATAGTCTCAGAACACCACGTAACCACGTAATCACCAAAATTATTTGCCTTGTCAAAACACATTACTGACACAAAATACAAATCCACAGATTAATGTTTATACTTGGAGATCCAAAGACACGATTTGATAGCGGGTGTTAAAAGTGTCCAAGAATAGTATAAAGTAGAAAACTGTGATCTAAGGGCTTTACTTACCTGACTTGTTCTATCTCGCTTGTGTGGCTCTCTCGTAACTTCACAACCAGAACCCGAATTATGTTCAGCAAGAACAGAAAATTCAGCTGCGAACAAACAAAAATTAAGATTTATATAATATTTCCTATTTCTTATAATTTTCTTCTAAGGTCAATACAGGATTATTATATTTAAATTACTGAGAATGTGTATTAGGGTGTCCCAAGATATAAATGAGGTTTTCTTTTTCTTTTTTTCTCTAAAATCAAATACGCATATCCTCTACTTTTTCAGTTTGACCTTAATAACTCAAATAAATATTATTGCGACTGGATCATGACAACCCGTACCGACTTCATGCCAAACATAAGACATGAAAAAGTATACGGGGATAGTATAGAAGGATTCTAGAACTAAATGTTCCGATTGAGGGTCTTTCCACTTTTCAGCGGTTGCCCTTTTACCAGCCGGCTGCTGGCCCTTCACATCCACATGTGTCAATCACAGAGGTAGATGATCAACAGCCAGTGTAGGGGTGACATGTGGTTAGCATGTCGAGTCCCCCAGCCGTTATAGCTGGTTCCTCAACCTGGAGCCGCTACTTAATGTAGCTACCCAATTGCCTCACGATGCTGGGTGGGCACCGGTCCCATACTGGCCGAAATACCATGAGAGAACATTTCTTCCCCCATGGAGACTCGAACCAGCGCAAGTCCCGTAGCTCTGCGCCAAGGCTTCCTACCTTAACCGCTCGGCTACGGCGCGGGACTAAATGTTAATTTAGTAAATAAAACACACATGAGCCCAAAACGTATAACTGTTGCTATTTGTGGCAAGAAGTAATAGACTCGTGAGTATTAAAACGTACCATTAATAGTAATAACTGGAAAGCGCACAAAACGTGCACACGAGTCTATTACCAACATAGAAACCTAAACGAATGGTACCTACCCCTCTAAGCTATAATGAATAACATATACACTCGGAGTGGGGTGGCGACTTTATGGGAGGAGTCATCGCCCTTATAAGGCAAGGACGCGTGTGAAAACACTCTCACGCTCCTACGTTCTACAATAGTCAATTTCTTTAGTAACCGTTCGCGAAGGTGATATTAAAACACGTGGGCGGAAGTAATTCATCAACTCCACTCCGAGTTAGTTAAATATCAAAAATTGTAAATACAATTGTACACACAAATTTGTCCAATAAACTAAAATAATAAGTGTATAATTTAAAACATCCCTGAGTGATCATATTCTACCCTGAGCGAACCGGCACACATTTTACAATTTTTTTTCTCAGTCCAGTCCAGTCTTGAAATGTGGATTCGAATCCCACCCCTGACAATTTTTCAGTCTCGCACAGTTGCCGAGCCGTTTAAGGCATGATACCTTGATGCAGGTACCAAGGAGAGACGCTCAGACAGGTGAATGGAGAAGACTACATGATAGTAAGTTACACTATCTTTAAGGGAAATTGAAGTAATGAAAATAATTAACAACAATAATAATAATTGCAACCAGAAGTAATCGATATCTCAGTCAATGAAACAATTTATTTAGTCAACATTTCAATATCCTTATTATAAACCAACAAAGTCTTGAAAATTATCTCACACAAGGAGATTGAAACGTTGACTTAGTAAATTATTTTTTTGACTGAGATAACGATTAGTTCTTGTAATAATAATAATAATAATGAATAATAATAATAATAATAATAATAATAATAATAATAATAATAATAATAATAATAATAATAATAATAATAATAATAATAATAATAATAATAATAATAATTATAATAATAATTATAATAATAATTATAATAATAATTATAATGATAATTATAATAATGATAATAATGATAATAATAATAATGATAATAATGATAATAATAATAAATTATAATAATAATAATAAATGATAATAATGATAATAATGTAATAATAATAATAATAATAATAATAATAATGATAATAATAATAAAGATAATAATAAAGATATAATGATAATAATAATAATAATAATGATACTATTAATAATGATAATAATAATGATAATAATAATAATAATAATAGTAATAATGATAATGATAATAATAATAATAATAATAATAATAATAATAATAATAATAATAATAATAATAATAATAAGATTAATAATAATATGATAATAATAAATAATACTAATAATGATATAATAATAATAATTATTATTATTATTACTATTATTATTATTATTATTATTATTATTATTATTATTATTATTATTATTATTATTATTAACTACTCTCAGTGAATAATATTTAACAAACGTATTAAATAGAAAATAGTTAAGTCTTGTAGATAGCGATGGGCATGACATATGCCAAGAATGGCGAATGAAAGAAAGACATGGACTTCTTGTAGGAAAACCAGAAGGAAAGCGCCCAGTAGGTAGGCCGCGATTAAGGTAGGAGAATAATATTAACCATGATTTCATGGAAGTAAATTATATAGGGATGATTGGAAAACATTAGCTCAGGATAGGGATGTGTGGAGTTCTCCGGGTTCGATAGTGCAAGTGAGATAGTTAGTCTTACTATTTTATTTAATGGGAGTCTTGATAATTAGTTTCGAAATTTAAATATGAGTGTAAGTGCATATTAAATACATGGGAAAGAAAAATATTAAGGAAGATATATGCAAAAGTACAGGAACAAGATATATGGAGAATTAGAACGATCCAGGAATTGATAGAATTATATAATGACTTAGATCTGGTAGGAGATATTAGAAGAAAGAGACTGGAATGAGTAGGACATGTGTTGCGGATGGAGCAAGAAATGGGTGCAAGAAAGTTTTTAGAAGAAGAAAGATTGGAAGACAGAAACTAAGATGGTTAGATAAGATTGAGGAAGCCTTAAGACAACTGAAGGTGAAAAGGTGGAGACAGAAAGTTAGAAAAAGAGAAGATTATTATTTAATTTCTCTATTTATTTAAATTTATACTATGTCATTAATAATTTGTTCTCTTTTTCATGTATTTTGTACATATAATATATAATTTGTTAAATCTAGAGTAAATCAAATAATTGTATTGTATTTATAACATGTAATCGTTTATGTTTATTGTAATTTAGATGTAAGACTATTTTTGTACTTTTTAAAACCTGGTTGAGTGGCAGGCAAGGCCTTAAGGCCTGAACTCTGCCAGGTAAAATAAAACTATTATTATTATTATTATTATTATTATTATTATTATTATTATTGTTATTATTATTATGAAGAAGAAAAGGATGTATGAATGCAAAAATATCTAAATTTTTAAGAATTTTAGGGTTAATAAATTCTATCTTCAAGCCACAGTTAGTCCAAAAGCATTCATGATTAAAAGTGTATAAAACACTGGCTCTTTCAACTCTTTTGTATGGTAGCGAAGTATGGACGTTGAAACAGAAGGATATACAGATACTTAGATCTGCTGAAATGAGATACCTTCGGAGGACTGCAGGATACACCTACTAGACCACAAAAAAAAATGAAGACATCTTAGAAGAATTACACATGGAACCTTTAGAAAACAAAATTTCTGATTATAAGTCAAGATGGATGCAACATGTTCATCGAATGGAAGATCAAAGAATACCCAAACAAATGTTAAGATATCAACCTGCAGGAAGAAGAAGACCAGGACGTCCACTCAAAAGACTTTTGGATGGTGTTTCTCTTGAGGCCGAAACAGGTCAACAAATGGCCTAAATTCGTGAATGTACTATGGTGATGATGATGATGATGATTATTATTATTATTATTATTATTATTATTATTATTATTATTATTATTATTATTAAGAATGGGCAGTTGTTATGAAGGAGGTCAAGGTACTTAGAGGACCGTAGTGACAAAGGAAGAAGAAGAAGAAGTGAAATTGCTGAACAATTTTGACCAGAAGCTCTTATTTGAAGTTTACGATTTTTACGTTCGTCAAATCTACGACACGGGACCCACGATTTTACTTCCCTTCCTACGGGACTTACAGTTTTTACGCCCTTAAATAGCCCTCGACCCCGGGTGGATTTGAACCCGCAGATCTCGGAAGTAGAAGCGAGAATGATAATACTAATGTAGTAGCTGGAATTTTAAAGTGACGTGCTTAAACATTTAAGGACAATGAAATGAATTTTCTGTTCACTACAATGTTAGCAATGGAGATTATAAAGCGCGTATCCATTAGCAAATTAGTCTCATTAAATTCGATATTATCCGATTATCTAGTGCACTATGAAAGTCCGGGTCTCATTAGTTTCAGTAATGAAAACCACATATGCAATCAGACAACACGCGGACTACGAATAATCACTTCCAGGTATTATTTTCACATACTTCCTTGTTTACATTCGTTTTATACCTTGTTTAAAAATTATTTATGTGATTTGACGATTCATTTTTCGCGACAATTTTTATGTCATTAAATTTAAAATATTGCAATAGAGAACATTTCATCACGATTTATTAAATTGATTCCCTTTCCAGGAAATAATTAATACATCTTCCTCCAGGGTTTACTAAAAACCCACCCACCCAAAAAAATCCGAGCGGGATTTTTTTAAAAAGTCCACCCAACTACCCAGAAAAACGCCACTCGTGAACTTACTTTATTTTTAACTCTGTTTGTAAAAAATTAATTATTAGTCAAGATACTAAAAAGAAATAAATAGTCCAACCATATAATAAAAATAAATTATTATTTCAACCAGTATATTCTTAAAATATATATACAGTCAATATGCCCAATTCACCAATTAATGTTTTAAAATGGTCAACACGTTTCCACAGCCAAGCTGTCATTCTCAAGACAAGATATTGAGTTAATATTTGATCACCAAGAAGATCACTTGTGTATTAAATACAGTATATTCTTCTTCTTCTTATTCCTTCCAAGTATTAGGCCAAGGCCTGTTACGATCCTGTAGAAAATTTTCCCTCCAGCGTTTCATAGGACGGTCCAGAGATATTCGTCCTCTTGGTATATAATTATAAACAGCTTTGTGGATCCGATCATTATTTAAATCCAAATTAACTGATATCTTAAGTTCGACACAATGAAAACATTAACTACATAACAACTATATAGAGCATTCTATTAATAATCATGTAGGAAGCTACTTACTTTATTTTATATCATTTTAATTTTATTATATTCTATGTTTTTGTTAGCATTAGCTAGTATTAGATCCATCATCATTGTATTTTGTTTAGTCTGTATTTTAATATCTTAAAATTGTAATATGTACGTAATTTTTGTATAATTTTACTATTCGCTGGTTGAGTGGAAGAGAAGGCCTTATGGCCTTAACTCTGCCAGCTAAAATAAATCATTATTATTATTATTATTATTATTATTATTATTATTATTATTATTATTATTATTATTATTATTATTATTATTATTATTATTATTATTATTATTATTATTATTATTATCATTTGAACTTATTCTTTCAAGATGGTGTTTCCAATTTAGATGGTACTGTTTAATATATTCCAAAATTGGCGTAGTCTTCAATTCTATTACGATATCGGTGCTCCTTTTCCGATCCCATCTGGTGTAACCCGCTGTTCTGTGCATGAATCTCATTTCAAAAGCCGTTATTCTGCTTTCATGTTGTCTTTTTAGTGTTCATGCTTGACTACCATAGGTCAACACTGGTCTAGTCAAAGTGTTATATAAACGTAATCTGGTGTTTTTTTGTACAAGGGATGGTTTTACAACTTGAACCAGTATCTTTAATTCACAATGTACAGCTGTTATTAAAAGTAGTTACAAATGCTTCAGTATCTAAATCAGAATCACACTCTTCAACATCATATATTTTAATTCGTCTTTATTACTGAGATATCTGTGAATCTTTACTAATTTTTTAACTTTTTCACAACCCAACCTGTTACGCATTTTCGACCATACGGGGTGAATCATAAATATGGCTATACGTTTGATCGCGTTGTGTGATGAAAATATTACCATTACAGGAAATAGGAAATTACCGTTGGAAAGGCAATTATTCAAATTACAAAAATGGAATAAACAAAACAGTGCAGAACTTACGTCATTAGTCAAAATGGCATTGAATATGCAACAGCAAATTACAATTGCTGCTTGGGCAATAACGTATGCTAATGGTCATGAGGCCGTAAGACGGGCAAGACGTGAGTTTAACGTAGCATTGCAGCCGTCGACTGTGGGGAAGTGGAGAAAACGACTGCTGGAAACGGGAAGGATGCAGAAAATCAAACCTTCTGGAAGGCCTCGCATTAGCACGGATGCAGAAACAACGAAGAGAAATTGTGGAGGCGTTCGATACTAGCCCACAAAAATCAACCCGCCAAGCTGCACGTGAGCAGTGATAAGTTTTGTTTTGTTCTATTGCTGTAATTTGAAGGATTACCTTTCCAATGATAACATCATATTTCCTTTAATAATAATATTTTCGTCACAAAATCCGATCAAACATATAGCCATATTTCTGAATCACTCTGTATTAATCCAAAGGTGAAACACTCGTTCTATTAATGCTGAATGGGCTGGGCAACTAGTCACTCCATTCAAAAAGTTACAGAAAGATTTAATGTTCTCATTTGTAGAACATTTCTCCAAAATACTCCACCACTGGGAAGAACTAAAGCTCCTTATTACATCATTCGCAAACATTAATGGTGGATATATTTGTTTATCTTTAATTCTAAAGGCTAAAAATGGTACAAGCCATTCAGGGCGTTTGCTTGTCAACCAAAACTCAGCCTGATTTTCTTGATCAGAAGATAACTGTTTTTTCCTACATATTTAGGATTCATCATAGTTGCAAGATAGTGTATCGGCAAAACAGCTTCACTCATCCTACGTTGAACACTGTTTTTATGCATTTAAAGATCAGCACATTCTATTAAGTCTATCCAAAGTTCAACAGAATCAGAAATATTAGTTTTTTCAGCTTGCATACGATCAAATATTTTTCCAATAAATATCAGCTATTTCTGCATATGCAAAACCTTTTTGTAAATAAGTGCATTTTAAAAATTCGGGTAATATTTTCTGGAATTTCAGAATGTTTCTCCTGATGTATTTCTACATATTTAGGATAACTTTTAATAAACGTGTTTAAACAGTTAAGCTGGGAATTCCAGCGGGTAAGCATTTGGGATCTGTGGTATTAAACCCTTTAAAAAAAAACTTGTTTTTTTGGTTTTATGAAAAAACCCAAAATAATCCATATGGATTGTGTTTAAAAACGGATTTTTAAGCTCTGTCTTCCTCACATATGGAAATGGGGATCTCCCGAAGATGAACAATTGAATGAGTCATTTCAAAAAGGGATCATCTCCAATTTTTTCTGAAATTCACTACTTTCGTTATTCCATGATTACATACCTAGATCCATCGTTTCCGCGTGAGAATGGATCATCTACACTATTCATTTACCAGTTTCTGACTTTATTCAGTATCATTTTCAGATTCAATGCTTTCTCCTGAACAAGTTGAATAGTTTTTTTTCCTTCTCCTGTAAAGTTTGATCAGCTGTAGATGTTCCCTTTGGAAATGACTCATTCAATTAATGTCAGCATCACTTCTGGTGTATTGGAATAGAAGACCTAACGATCTTGATTCCGTCAGGTAAAATAAATAAACTATTAAAATAACATGCTCATTTTTTGTGTCACAAAATATTCAATAGAGGGATTAGCTCTCAGAAGTTATTACTTACTTACTCACTGGCACTATCGAACCCGTAGGTTCATGGCCGCGCGGACATAAGCTCTCCATACATCCCTATCCTGAGATAATGCTTTCCAATCATTCCCTGTATAATCTACTTCCCTCAAATCATAGTTAATGTTATTCTCCCAGTTCATCCTTGGTCTACCAATTGGGCGTTTTCCCTCTGGCTTTCCTACAAGAAGCTTCCATGCAAGTCTTTCATTCCCCGTACGTGCAACATGTCCTGCCCATCGTAGCCTACGAGACTTAACTGTTCTTATTATATCTGGCTTCCTATAAAGACCATGTAGTTCATTGTTATGTAGTCATCTCCATTCACCATTATTATTAGTTGGTTAAGGCAATACACTACAAACCAGAAGTCCGGGGTTCGAGTTCCGGTGGGATCAGAATTTTTAAACTGGCCAAAAACTTCTGGTGGCACCATGGCCCTGGGATCTACTCAGTCTCTAACAGAACTGAGTACCAGACGCTTGTTCTGGACATCAAGTGCCGATTTTCTACGAGAAAAAAGTGGTAATACGATCTGCCTTTGTTAATGTCCAGGTTTCACATCCATAGACAAGGGATGGAACTGCCAATACTTTTGTAAAACTTCAAAATAGTTTATTTTCTAGTCTTATTCAATAAAGTGCGTTTAATTGTGCCACATAGATAATTGAAACTTTGTATTTTAGTGGTAGAATGAATGAACAGCGCATAACAAGAAGCATGTATAATTATAAACCAAAAGGGAGAAGAATGTTGGGAAGACCATTGAATAGATGGAAGGACCAATTCGACCTATAATGAGATCGGAACAGGCCATTGGGCTTAATCCTTGTTGTTGATGATGATGAAAAAAGTGGTAGCTTTAACCTCCTAATACCCCAAGGGTTTCCTGATGCCTGTTGTGGGATTATTTTACCTTTATATAAAACAAATAATGTAATTGTGAGGCATACGCCGGTCTTCCACTTATGCCATGATCTGCCCTAATACAGAATACAAGGAAACAAATATTCATTTATTTATTTACTCAGGAACGCCTATTATATAAACATTTTTGACGCTGTTACTAAGGCGAGAATTTATGAAATTAAAAATGTATGTCTGTAATTTAGAGAGAAAATCAGCAGTTTGAAGAATAGACGTCGCAGCATTTGTTAATAATATTACATATTATTGTATATTTTTGCAAGTGACATTGTGAAATTTCATTCTTATGAATTTTAATTTAATATTTAGTCTGTTTTTTTTTTGCTACGAATGCGTCTACGGAGATGGTCCATTAATTAGCAGTGTTCAATTGGTGTGAGTGAACTTAAATCGAATAATGATTAATTTATTAGATAACTGCAGGCTTACTTGAAACTTTTTTAAAAGGAAAAAGGGTCAGAACTTTTTGTTGTACAGAAGTTGAGCTAAATCGAACTTTCCTTTCAGTGGAACGGAAGATGCAAAGGAACTTGTATAAGGATGCTCTTTGCTCATAATCAATGGCGTGAATAAAAAAATGTAAATAGGCTCATCCCCATTTATATTAAACTCAACTTAAAAACTAATTAAAAGTAACAAAATTAAAGAAAAGTTTTAAATTTAAATTATTTCGCATAAAACCAGATATACTTCCTGCCGTTGTTCCAGTTATGTAATTCACTTTTACTAATCACTCTTATGAAAATAGTATGATTATCTTATTCCTGGTGACTTCGTCTAATAACAACTATTTTATTGCATAAAATCATCATCATCGTGATGTCACCACAGACTACCTAAGAACTTTCCTCCAGATCTCTCTATTCCTGGCGACTGTCCACCAATTTCGAATTGTAAGTCTTTGGACGCCTTCCAAAACTCCATTGTCTTTGGGCTTCTCAATGGTTAGTTTTTACTAAGTGGAATTGTCAATCCCAAGCCCAACCCCCAACCTGGAGGACCAGGGACTCTTCTGTTAGGGTTATCAAGCCTTAGTGGAGGACCCAGTTTTTAGTCACTAGATATTTGCATAACATAGTGCCTTCAATTTCAGTAGTAAACACATTTTCAGTCACTTTTTATCAGCTTGTATAGTAGCAATATTTAATTGTTTTTTTTTCTGTCCATGGAAATGTTTATTTCGTGTAGTGAAATTATATATTAAGATCCATCCACAGTAATTCTGCCTTTGGGCAGATCTTGCACTGCAATCATAGCATTTTCATGCTATGCTTTGCAGTTTTACTAGGGAATTATAGGTGTGATAGCTTATCGTTACTTTTCACACCGGTGAAGGATGATGATGATAATGATTAGGATGATGATGGCCGATTGATTTTTCGGGTACCGTTGGGCATTAAGCTTCCTAACATTTGTCTTACAGGTGACGAACAATCCCGAAAAAACCTCACCCAGGAGCCTGTCCCGACCGAGAATCGAACCCGGGCCCGCTGCGCTAACTCGAAACCACAGCGGTGGACATATGTATTAAGATAATAAATATAATAATTATAAGTTACTGTGACAAAATAAAATGTATATCACTCGTGACTGAAAGACCATTATGTGCGTGGTGTCTAGTGACAAAAATTTAACTCGTAAATATAATATAATTTAGTTATTTAATATAGGCTAACTGTAACTTCAATATAACAGTTAACTAAATGCTAATACAATTCATGGTAAAATTGCGTTAATGTGTTAATCAGAGTTTTAAAAATTATAATATAAAAAATAATATACCTTTTATTTAGTCTCCTCAATTGTTAAAACGATTAAAACATTGTATGTAGGCCTTTCGAGATTGTACGTTATTCCCCAGTTACTATTCAGAGTACATACAACTTCTGCTGAGGATGGGACTGGTTCCGAAAGGCCTACAATATTTTAATCGTTTTAACAATTGAGGAGACTGAATAAATGTGCATAATTTTATAATTTTATAATTTAATATATATATATATATATATATATATATATATATATATATATATATATATAGGGCCTATATTCTACCGCTGTAGTCTCCTGGTAGCGTGCTGCCTTGTCACGCAGCTGATCCGGGTTCGATTCCCGGTCGGGACAGGCTCCTGGGTGAGGTTTTTTTGGAGTTTTCCTGACCTGTAAGACAAATGGTCAGGAAGCTTAGGGCCCAACGGTCCCCGAAAATCATCCGGCCATCATCATCATCCTTATCATTATCATCATCATCCTTCACCGGTGTGAAAAGCAACGGGAAGCTACCAACACATATAATTCCCTAGTAATGCTGCAAAGCATAGCATGAAAATGCTATGATTTTAGTGAAAGACCTGCCCTCGGGCAGAATTACTATGGATGGATATATACACATGCTTATTACCGGTATAGCAGATGCAATTTTACGCAACTAAGTTCGGCATAACAAGAAGAACTTTAAGAATAGCAAGGCCAGGTTCATTAACCAGCAAAATCGGACCATTAGGTGTAGGGGTTTATCTGAAGCGAACATTTAAAAATCACTCTAGCGGCCGCAACAAATCCCTGTAATTTATTGAAATAAAACAAGAAAAGACATTCTAAAAAAATCAGACGAATCTGGGGATTTACCTAAAACTCTAAATAAAAAGATGTCGCCATGTTTGTTTTCAGGCAGCGAAACTCTCATGTAAGATTTGGTTAGGAAAAGTAAGAGAGTTATTTGTTCAGCAAAAATCGAACAATGAAGAATGGTGTGATAAGCTGAAAGCTAAACTTTTAGTGGGGATATTTTCAACTTTCCATTGGGTCTAATTTTTGTTTGCTCGCAGTTAAACTTGGTATATATAATAATTATTAATTTTATCTGAAAGAAGATATATTCATCAATTACTGCCGGTTTTATCAATCCTGATTTTTATTGGAGCTTTTGAGTAATCCAGGTTTTATATGGAAGAGTTACTACGAATAGGCCTTCTCAAATTACCCAACGTGGACTTCGATTTGGAGTGTCCTTTTCCTAGATGAATTTTCTTCCAGGATTAAGGAGTCTCATCTACACAGAGAATCAGGTTTTCCCCCCATAAACTCGCCATACATAATCCATTTTCAGTAATACAGCTCCACCACGAGAAGGCAGATGTTAGGATTTAGCAGAGAGACTTTCTGAGACGTTAGCTTTATGGAGCATTTGATGGGCAATAAGAGCTCACACTTTCTTTCAATCTAACTATCTCTGCTCTTTGGATCGATACAAGGGGCAGAAATGCAACTTCTGCAGCAGTATGATAATAATAATAATAATAATAATAATAATAATAATAATAATAATAATAATAATAATAATAGACGACCTTTCAGGTGAATATTCCATAATTTTATATTTTAATTTTGAATAATACCTCAACGGAACACATCATGAATCTTATAAACTAATAATAATAATAATAATAATAATAATAATAATAATAATAATAATAATAAATCATCAGCATCAAGGATTAGACCTTAAGGTCTGTTCTGATCTCATACTAGAATTGGTCTGTCCATCTGTTACTACATTTCTTCGTCCTAGTGGTTTGTAATGAAGAACTCGGTTTCGGAATTCTATTGTTATCCATTCTATTGATGTGGTCCATCCATCCGTCTCAATAATAATAATAATAATATTAATAATAATAATAATAATAATAATAATAATAATAATAATAATAATAATAATAATAATAATAATAATAATATTAATAACAATAATAAAGATATACTCCGTAAACGAGCAAAATCAGACCCTAAATTAGATTTTCTGAGGAATTCGGATAGTTTACGCAGTTGCTGTGTGAACGACAGATGTTTATCTTATTGGCATGATATGACTAAGTCACTGGCCCTAACGGACCCGAAGGTTCATGGCCGCGCGGATATAAGCTCTCCATACAACCCTATCCTGAGATACTGTTTTCGAATCATCTCCCATATATCTAGTTTTTCAAAACATAATTAATGTTATTTTCCCACATCAATTATGTCTGCCAACTGGGCGTTTTCGTCTCTGGTTTTCCTACAAGAAGCTTCCATATCCCTCTTTAATTTCCCATTCGTGTCACATGTCCTGCCATCGCAATCTACGAGACTTAACTCTTCTTATTACATCTGGTTTTCAATAAAGATCATGTAGCTCATTGTTATACAGTCTCCTCCATTCGCCTGACTGTTTGTCTCTCTTTGGTCCAAACATTTTCCTAAGAACTTTATTCACAAAAACTCGTAATATTTTCTCCTCTCTTAAAGTAATAGTCCACGTATCTCATTCATATAATATAACCAGGAGTATACCGTAACACTTTTCTTTTGGAGAGAAGGTTGGACAAGTAGGCCTAATTCATAACATCATGCATTCCCAGAATTGAGCATGTATTTAATGTATTTGTGCATCAAGTAAAAATAACACTAGTTAACAATGTTTTTGCCACATGCTTGATACTATATGTATCAGATCAAGTTTTATGTGCTATTTACGAATATGAATATGAAAATGTTACATCACCCTCAAATTTTTTTGGAAATCACTAAAATATATCTAAAAATATGAAAAAAATGAAAGAATTCAAGTTAGAATACATAAATTATTACAATTATAATAAATTATTAACGAACTGTGGAGTTTTATTATGTTCCTTAAAGCCAGTTTGCACAACGATTTGTCCGTTCTTACATGTCTGAAGATCCGTAGGGATGTGCGGTACTTTTTGAGGAAGGGAGTAGTGAAATGTATTACTTTATTGCTGTAAGTGCTCGGCCGACAGAAAATGGCTGAATATGGGGTGAGGTGGGATTTGAACATGAAAAGTTCCAATTTTAGCTTTACTTTGAGTTTGGCTACGTCTGTGAAATGTGTTTTAAGTGATTTTTGCTTCCTACAGTTTTAACTTTCACTGCAATTAAAAAAATATGCCGCGTTTGTGTTAATTCGCCAAATAATTTCTGTTACGTGTGTGTGGACAGTTTACTAGTAAAATCAACGTTGATCTTTAACAGAAACATTAAAAGAGGCAAATTACAGGGAATATTCATTAACCACCAAATTCGAAGACTTGTATGTGATGATACATTTGAGAGAAAATTAAATGATAGAGAGCTAGCAGCCTGGAAGGCCTTATGTGAGATAGTGAATGGGTTTCTGGGAAACAGTAAAGTAGAAAATGATCGACAATTGGTTCAAGAACTTCTGGAGAGTTACCAAAAACTAGGATGCAGAATGTATTTGAAAATTAATTTTCTCCATTTGCACCTGGAATTTTTCCCTGATAATTTGGTTTCTGTCAGTGACGAGCAAGGGGAAAGATTTCACCAGGATATTCACAAAATGGAGCAGAGATATCAAAGTAGATGAGATCCTCACATGATGGGCGACTATTGCTTGTTTAGTTAGGGAGACACACACTACAAGAGGAAGAATTAACCATAACTCTTATCTAATTTAATTTTAAAAGTATCTATCACATTTATAATCCATATTACCTGCATGTTTTAGTTAATAGGTATTACTACAAAGGGTTTTTACTCTTAATTCTTAGGATTTATTAATTCCAAATCACAATTTAATTTTTTTTAGTTTGTAGCAAAAATTACATCATTTTGTAGAATAGAATAGATTTATTTAGCCTGGTGGAGTTAAGGCCATGTGGCCTTCTCTTCCATTCACCAGGACAAACATATATTACATATAAATACAAAAAAATTACTATAATATATAATAGTCATACTAAACAATTAATTATCTGTCAAATTGAATAATAATAAAAATAATGTCTAATAATACAATAAAATTAAATATAATTAAAATTAAATTAATGATGGAATGAATACAGAAAAAGGAATAACAGCTCGAATCTACTATACATAAAAAGAAAAGAAAGAAAAAAAAAATACAACGAAAGTAATAAACTATGATGAATTAATCTATCGCTTTTCATACAAGGCATTATGTAAATATATTAACAAATCTTAAAACTATTTTTATTAAATAATGAAAAAACAAATTATTAATTTTTAAGAAAGTAATATCAGTGAGTTGTTTATGTCAATAATTTTATTTTCAATTTGTTTCTGAAAGATTGTAAAGTTTGGCAGTCTCTGACATAGGGTGGAAGGGAATTCCAGTTTCTAGCAAGAGAAATTGTAAAAGATTTCGAATAATGGGTAGTGTGATGAGGAGGGATATAAAGGGCACTGTGCTCAAGGGATCGGGTATCTAAGTTATGTGTATCAGAGAGTTTAGTGAAGCGGTGTGATAAATAATAAGGTAATGATGTGTGTAATATGTTATAGAGAAGGCATAGGGGATGGATGGTTCTAGGATCTTGTAGACGAAGCCATGACAATTGTTCCAGGGATGGTGTAACGTGATCAAATCTCCGTACACCACAAATAAAACGTATGCAAGGATTATGAACACGTTGAAGTCTTTAGGTAAGAACAGTATTTACGTCAGTAAAAAGAGTATCACAATAATCAAAATGGGGCATTGGAAGTGTTTCTACTAACATTTTCCTTAGAGCAAACGGTAAACATTTTCTTATACGGTTTAATGAGTATATTATTGAGAAGATAGTTTTGCAAATGTTATTTATTTGTTTATTCCAAATTAAATTTTTATCCGTAAATACTCCTAGATTTTTTTACTGTCTCACTATAAGGGATTTGAACCCCATTAAGTGACACATGTAATACTGCATTTGTGTTAATTGAGGATAATAATCTCTGATGACCCATAATGATAGCTTGGGGCTTTCTAGAATTTCATTGAAGTCCATATTTCTCTGTCCACGCCATTAGCGAGTCAAGGTCCTCATTAATGTTAATTACCGCGTCATTTAAAGAATATTTGTCTGAGTGATAGTAGATCTGCATGTCGTCCGCAAATAAATGAGGTTTGCAATATTTTAGGAAGTCAGATATGTCATTTATATAGATTGAAAAAAGCAATGGATCGAGCACCGAACCCTGTGGAACTCTAGCTTTACGGTAGGTCCAAGAAGAGCGTAATGTAGAATTTCCTACAACATATTGCTGGCGCTCACGAAGGTAGGAGTTGAACCATTGCATGACACTGTCAGAAAGTGAGAGATTTTTTAGTTTAAGCAACAATAAGTCCAAGTCTACCGTGTCAAATGCTTTACTAAAGTCAAGTAGTGTAAGAATAGTAAGTTTTCGATTATCAGATGCTTCGCGTATGTCTTCACATATATTTAGTAGAGCAGTATTTGTATTGTGTCCTGTCCTGGAGCCTGATTGGTATTAATCTAAAAGGTCGTGTTCAGTTAGGTAGTCAGTTGTTTATGGACTAATCGTTCCAAAGCTTTTCAAAGGGTAGGTAAAATACTAATGGGTCGAAAATCGTTAGGAGTTAAGGGAGTTTTTACTTTCGGGAGTGGGCGTACAATTGCTTGTTTCCATAATGTGGGATATATAGAGGTTTGTAGTGAGGAGTTGAAAACATGAGTTATGGTAGGTAGTATAACGTCGATTATTTTATGTAGTTTATACGGTCAGTCCCTTTTGCTTTTGTTTTTATTCGTTTGAGAGTTTTCTTTACGTCATTTTCTGTAAGATATGAGAAAACCCTTTACTGAGGATGACAGTGAATTTGTCAATAGTAGCATCAATTTATTCCTTTTATAATACCTAATATGTAAATTTAAGACATGATATAACGTAACTTCACAATTAAATTAATTATAGTTGTGGAATTTTTACAATTATTTTTAAATTAAACTAGATTTTCTGTCATTTTTTGCTAGAATCGAACTCAGTTCTGTCACAGGAGAACGTTACGTGTTACGGACTTTTACTGTCATTTTCATTTATTTATATTTTATTTATTTATTTATTTATTTAGCCTGGTGGAGTTAAGGCTATGTGGCCTTCTCTTCCACTCACCAGGGCAAACATATATTACATCAGAATATAACAATTACAATGAACTCTAATATTAAATACTAAATAAAAATTTGATCAAAAAGATATCTATTATATTACGATCTATAATACAACCAGTTAATGTTAGTTAAAATTAAGACTAAAACTAATAATAAAGTGTATACAAGCAAGACATATTAAATTGTCCCTGTCTAATGTTTATAAAAAAACAAAGAAAAATAATGAGATATAGAAAACTAATTTTACGTTTGTACAATATTTAAAACAAAACAAAAGAAAATATTTGTTAATCTTAATATTATTTTCATAGGTGATTAAATTTATTAATTGTTAAAAGAATACTATCAGTGAGGTGTATAAGTTAGTTTGTTATTAAATAATTATTTAATTTGTTTTTGAAGGATGTTATAGTTTGACAGTCTCTGACATAGGTCGGAGGGGAATGTTCAGGAGGTCCGATTTATATAACATGACGTGTGTGTTTTTGTCCATGTAGCAGATAAAAAGTTGAAATTTGTTGTATGTTATATTTTGTATTTTACTAACTTATTAAAATTACAATTACATGGAATACTAATATCAAACTAATGTAGTTAGTAATAAACATATTCTGGTAACACAAGTTAGTCTGAGGATCAAATTAAATCCACACAATGGAACATGTGCTAATCATTCTTGTGTTAGGTATGAAGTGTAAATTTGCCATCTTTCTAACTGCATCACCAGATTCGCCATTTTGTTTACAGAGTACTCTGTTGTGAAATGGGAGACCCAATCTTATGTCTTCTCAGTTATTTAATGCCATCAATTGTCAAAACAAATTCTAGAGAACTCTGCTAAATTCACATTGAGAAATACATTGCTATACAACTTTTATAAGATTAAATAATAAATTGAGTTGGTGTTTACTTGATGAAAATCCATATTTATTAATTAAATAAAATAAATATGTAAATATATGAAAATCAAATAAAACTATGTTTTATTTTTATTTAATTTTTATAAGATTGATGATGTGTTCCGTTGAGGTATTATTCAAAATTAATATAAAATTATTAATATGGAAATCATGAAAACAGCTCACAACGACAATCTGATAAACGAAAACGAACCCAATACATGCAACCGCCTCTACCAGATCTTCAGTGAAACACCAGTTTTGAATCCTGCCGATGATGGGACAAGTCCCGAAAGCGCTACAGTTAAATAATTAATTAAGTTGAGGAGACGGACCTTTCAGGTGAATATTCCATAATTTTATATTAATTTTGATTATTGCTATAAATACTAGGGCATTCGATAAGTAATGGGAACACTGTTATAACATCACAAAACATATTTAGGATACTTTTGACATTACGAATTTCATTTATATTCTCTTGCCATGCCAACTATACGTTGCCAAATCCTTGTAAAACGACGCACTCCATCTGCAGCACCATTTCTGGATATTTCTCTCATCCGATCGACCTAGAGCTTTCTGGATACTACGGTAACCCTTGATTGGAATCGAATGCCTTGTAGAGGTTCTATGACCTTTATGTATAATTTATAGTCACAAGGGCTCCTGTCCGGTAAATTTGATGGATTTTAAGTACTTCCCAATTCCAGCTTCTAAACAAATTCTACTGAACGTCTCACTAGATGTGAAAAACAGTGAATATATTCACAAAATATTGCTATTTCGAGTCTTTCAATATTACAGATTTTTACAAAAGTCTGATCAACAACATACTACAAGATTACAATAATCACCACTAGGATCGCTGATTTACAATAGTGTTGTCATTACTTATCGCATGCTCTAGTAGTTATAATTTGAGTGTTAATTTGAGTCAGGTGGTAATTAATTAAATGTTACTTACAACTATTACACCGAGTCTTGGTCCCTCCAGAATCCAGAAGTAGTGTGTGAGATTGTAGCCCCACCAACATCTGAAAAAAAAAGCAGAGCATTTTCTTTTATTTTTTTATCACCAGAGAATCATCCAAACTTGTTAATACTGTACTTGAATTCCACTTGTTTTTTTATAATTTACTAGCTAATACCCAGCGTGCGCTGCTTCGCCTAAATAAATGGAAATTAATGTGCTTTTATGTTTAGTTGAAGAAGTGAGAGGAGAAAAATAATTATAAACTTATATTTTTAGATACCCCGTGCTGATTACTCGGCGTTGTCCGGGAATCTACTCATCTCGATATTCTTGGCATATTATACCTGTGTATATAACAGAAACAATCTTGAAATAATAATAATTATTATTATTGCGAACCGCTGGTTTTCTTAGGCTTTAAGGACCTTCGGGACTTGGAAAATCTGGTAGCGTGAGTTCTCTAGCCGAGCGTTAGTATGAGGATGTACAGTTATATATGCATATGTTGTTTTGAAATAAACAAATGGATTCTTATTTTAACTATTTTATTTCTAAAGTATAATAATTACAATCCCTAAGTATTCTAGCCCTAAATAACTAATCTAAGCCTATATTAAAAACTACAGTACTTCCTGCAGTTTGAGAGAGAGAGGAATGGGGGGTTTTATAAATCTACAATATACACTAATCTACATGTTAAAATTATAATATCCCTTTTGAAAATATAGTATTTAAATAGTTTATACAGTGAGGGAAGTAGATTATACAGGAAATGATTGGAAAGCATTAGCTCAGGATAGGGATGTATGGAGAGCTTATGTCCGCGCGGCCATGAACCTACGGGTTCGATAGTGCCAGTGAGTAAGTAAGTAATAGTTAATTGTACTTGATTCCCTTCCAAAAATCCTTGCAATTTTGTTAAGAAAAATGGTAGCTTGACTCACCTATCAGCTGCTCTTGCTTTCATACACAGACACGAGACCCTCACTTCCCCAGGGTTATATACTAAGCTTTGACCGATAGTTACCCTAACTGTACTCACTAACATTCCGTAAACTAAATGTAGAGATTTACAGTTAGCCAAGGAAAACTTTGTTCTGAGCTATATCCTGTCTAAACTTTATTTCAGCAGACTTTTATTTGAATAATTAAAATAATTTATAAAATTATTAAATATCTATATAAAATACTCTATGTATTCATAACAACAACAACAATAACAATCCGATTGAGGGTCTTTCCACTTTTCAGCGGTTGCCCTTTTACCAGCCGGCTGCTGGCCCTTCACATCCACATGTGTCAATCACAGAGGTAGATGATCAACAGCCAGTGTAGGGGTGACATGTGGTTAGCATGTCGAGTCCCCCAGCCGTTATAGCTGGTTCCTCAACCTGGAGCCGCTACTTATTGTAGCTACCCAATTGCCTCACGATGCTGGGTGGGCACCGGTCCCATACTGGCCGAAATACCATGAGAAAATTTCTTCCCCCATGGAGACTCGAACCAGCGCAAGTCCCGTAGCTCTGCGCCAAGGCTTCCTACCTTAACCGCTCGGCTACGGCGCGGGACACAATAACAACAATAATAATAATAATAATAATAATAATAATAATAATAATAATAATAATAATAATAATAATAATAATAATAATAGAATGGCGTAAACAGAAAACAATTTTTAAATGTAATCAACCAATCATATTAGGAAGAGGAAAACTGAAGATTGGTTGCCTAGCATATGCTGATGATCTAGCAACCTTAACCCGTGACGTTGTAACAGCACAAAAACAGATTGAATTATTAAATGACATTGCAGAGAGAGTTGGTCTGCAGATTTCTTTCGAAAAAAACGGAATATATTTCATGCAATAAACAAGCACCAAAATACCTGGAAACCAAATATGGAAAAATTAAACGAGTTTCACAATTTAAATATCTTGGTAAATTATTCAGGAAAATGGAATTGAAACTAAAGCCAATAAAAGTAGATGCCAAAAAATGGAAACAGCATTTCGGCTTACTCGTAACACTTATAATAAAAAATGCATATCTTTACATACAAAATTACGACACTATAACACTGCAATTAAACCAGAATGCCTCTATGGAGCAAAAACATTAATTTTGAACAGAAAAAAAGATATCGAAAGAATAGTGAAAAAAGAATGCAAAATTATAAGAAAAGTTTTAGGTCCACAAGTCATAGGTGAAGCATTTAGACTCAGAAGTAAAAAGGAAATAAAAATATATATAGAGACATTCATAGTGATATTAGAAAACGAAGGTTAAAATTTTATGGCCATATTAAACGAATTAACTCAAATAGGCTTACAAAACAGATAATGGAATTCTACGAAAACAGAAGTAAAGCTCCAGTGGATACTATGAAGTGGATTGATGAAGTAAAAAAGACTTAAAATTGGCAGGAATTACTAAAGAAGATATCCCAAACAGAGATATATTTAGAATTAAGGTGAATAAGGGGCAAGTTGGCCAAGAGGACAAACTGAAGAAAAAAAAAACTGGAACAACTTGGACAGATGATAGAAAACAAGCTCATAGCAAAAGAATGAAAGAAATTTGGGCTCAAAGGAAACGCCTCTAAGTACTTAGCGTAATCCTACATGGGCTCATCCGCAATAAAATAATAATAATAATAATAATAATTTGTAATAGTAATAGAAAACTAAGGTTACAATTTTAGGGACATATTAAACGAATTAACTGAAATAGATTTTCAAGACATTAGTTCTTATTAGTCCACCGCTGTGGTCTCGAGGTAGCGTGCTGACTTGTCACACAGCGGGCCCGGGTTCGATCCCCGGTCGGGACAGTTTTTCTGGGTGAGGTTTTTATCGGGTTTTTTTCCTCACCTGTAAGACAAATGTCAGGAAAACTTTAAGGCCCAGAAGGTCCCCAAAATCATATGGCCATCATCATGATCATCATCATCCTTATCATTATCATCATCGTTCATCGGTGTGGAAAGCAACGGGAAGCTACCACACCTACAATTCCCTAGTAAAGCTGCAAGCATAGCATGGAAATGCTATGATTGTAGTGAAGGACCTGCCTTCGGACAGAATTACTATAGATGGAGTTCTTATTATTGAAATAAAAATTAATGTCTTGAAAATGATCTCTCATAAAGAGATCGAAACGTCGACGAATTCTTGAATAAACATAACTTTGAATGAGATAACGAATTTATTATTATCAATTTAACTACTCTCCGGAAACAATATAAAGAAAGGGTTTTGATGTTGTAAATAAATTGCAAGACAGATTACAGTTAAGAACTCACTTTGTGGCTCCATACTGTATGGCAGTGGTGACTGCCCAGGCGGTGGTCATGATGACAGGAGCTCCCCACCCCACAACCGTGTAGACAGAATAATGCGCAATCTCTTGAAACACGGTGACGGTGATCATGTTGTGCAGATACAGCCCTTCTATAAACATCCACATGAACATGGTAGTGCGCGCATATTCCAGCAGCACGTAGGTAGCCTCGCACAGTACAGGCGTATTGTCTATACCCTGGGTCTGCTGTCGTCTTATCACCGCCTGATCTATGTACAGTGTCAGTCTGATAACAACTTGTATCACCATCGCCACAAACAGATTCTTGTGGATGCGAGTTCTGTTGTTCCGAAGGCTCCTGAAGTGGCAGAAGATGGCCAGGGAGATGAGCAGCGCTGCAAGGGACACGCTGAACCCTACAATCTCTAGCGTGCGTGTGCGTTCTGCTATTATCAGCTTCACCTGGGAATGAGCAAACATAATTTTACACAAAGTCGATAACAACTCAAATCACCAATTTAAAAAGTAAGAAGAGTCAACACGTTTCAGTAGCGATAATAACTAACTAACTCACTCACTCACAGACACTATCAAACCTGTAGGTTCATGGCCGCGCGGACATAAGCTCTCCATACATCCCTATCCTGAGCTAATGCTTTCCAATCATTCCCTGTATAATCTCTATCTCTATCTCTATCTATCTTCGGGTTTTTACAGCTGCTGCCGTCTTCCCGTGCCAAACCTCCAAAGCCTACGGTCTTGGGCATCTTCGATGCTTAGCCCTCTAGCTTGCATTACTGTCTTCATGTTTTCCTTCCATGTTATCCTTGGTCTTCCTCTTTTCTTCTTTCTGTTAGGATGCCATTCATATAGTTGCTTCGGCCATCGCTCATCTTCCATTCTTAAAACATGTCCTAACCACTTTAATTCCTTTTCCTCAATTCTTTCAATTATGCTTTCTTCTGCTTCCATTTTGTTTCTAATTTCCTTATTTGTGACACGTTCTACTATCCTCAAATCATAGTTAATGTTATTCTCCCACCTCATTCTTGGTCTACAAACAGGGCGTTTTCCCTCTGGTTTTCCTACAAGAAGATTTAATCCAAACTCTTTCATTCCCATTCGTGCCACATGTCCTGCCCATCGCAGTCTACGAGACTTAACTGTTCTTATTATAGCTGGCTATCTATAAAGACCGTGTAGTTCACTGTTATGTAGTTTTCTCCACTCACCTGTCTGTTCATCTCTCTTTGGTCCAAACATTGTCTTTTAAGAACTTTATTCTCAAATACTCGTAATCTCCTTTCCTCCCTTAAAGTAAGAGTCCATGTTTCGCACCCATATAATACAGTATAACTGGTAGAATAATAATTTTATATATTTTCAGTTTAGCGTTTTTTGAAAGGAGTTGGGACATCAAGAGTCTCTGCAATGCATAATAGCACGCATTTCCAGAATTGAGCCTATGTTTAATTTCATGTGCGTCTCATTCCTGTTTGTGAATGTTGTTCCTAGGTATTTGAATTCAGTAGCGACGCTACAATTATCAATACTTAATATTGACTAAAGACAAACCAACTGAAATGTTTAAACTAGAAATCAGATAAAAAACTACGTCACATGACATAATTGATTAAAAAAAACATTTAACAATATATAACTAATCCTCCTCTCTTTTAATTAACGAAAAGAGGGCGCTAACTGTATGGTAGTGTCGCTACTGAAACGCGTTCACTCTTAACTTTTTAAATTGGTGATTTGGGTTTTTATTGACTTTGTGTGATACAATTATCGCCAAGAAGATCCTATTTATCAAATACAAAACATAATATTATTACAATATCAAACGGATTTAGCATGTGTATGCATTAATAGTAATGGTATTTTTTTCCTATAGTGTTCTGCCCCAGAGCAGGACTTTCACTGCAGTCATAGCATTTCCATGCTATGCTTTACAGTTTTACTAGGGACTTATAGGTTTGGTACTTTCTCGTTGCTTTCCACACCGGCGAATAATAAAAATGATGATGATGGCCAGGTGATGTTCGGGGACTTTTTGGGCCTCAAAGCCTCCTGACATTTGCTTACAAGTGAGGAAATCCCCGAAAAAGACCTCACCCAGGAAGGTTGTCCCGACCGAGAATCGAACCCGAGCCCGCTGCGTGACAAGGCAGCATGCTATCTCGATACCACAGCGATGGGCAGTAGTAACAATATTAGAAGGACTCTATTAGAGTAATATATATATATATATATATATATATATATATATATATATAATCCACTATAAAGTTTATAAACTAGTCCACTATACCAAGATAATATATATATATATATATATATATATATATATGGCAGTTCCCATTGTTGGCATATGGATCAGATAATTTGGCCATGAATAGATCAGACAGAAGATTACTAGAAACATCAGAGATGAAGTTCCTCAGATACGTTGCAGGATATACTCTAAGAGACCACATTCCTAGTGAAACAATTAGGCAAGAACTCAAAATTTTTAATCTAAATGAAAAAAAATACAAAACTATAAACAAAAATGGCATGAACATTTTCTAAGAATGGATTTTTGTAGGCTAACAAAACAAGCATTGTTGTACTAACTCAAGGCTATAGAGATGTAGGACGTCCTAGAAATTCCGAGAACGGAATAGGCCGACGCGTCGGCCTACCGTGAAGATGATTATATATATATATATATATATATATATATATATATATATATATATATATATATTGGGTCAATCGAATGTGGCATAATGATCAGCCAATATTAAAAATCTGAATTAAACATATTTTTTCATGATTTTTAGGTTAGATTTATATATTTCTATTTATCGTACTTTTTTCTCAATAAGATATATATATATATATATATATATATATATATCAGGTCGGTAATTAAATTCCACAAAAGAAATTTTTGCGTTTGTTAGAGTTTTTTTTATAAATATATATGTTATTGTGTTTTTTCCTAGCAATCGCCGAGAACTGTTTTTTCCTAAACTTGTGTTGAGAGTAATCCCAGGTCGAGGGATGAGGTAAGATAATTTAGAATTTAGAGTTATGTAAGTATTATAGTGCGTTTGGCCTGTTAATGGACTCCACTCGCTGAAGTTTTGAAGTTTCCCTTTCGAGGAAAAGGGTGGAGAACGGTCACTAATCTCATAGAACAGTTTACAGGAAGTTACACCATTATTAAATCTCTTTAGATGTTGAAATCCCTCAGTTTCTCTCAGTTTTTCGCGCACATTGTTGGTATATATATTAATTCTTGATTAAAAAATCAGAAGTGTTTAGTTCCATTGTTTATTAATAGGTGTTATCTAGTTAAAGTGTTGTAAATTGATCTGCTAATCCTAATGTTGTTTTACTTTTGTTTAGTTATTTGTTTGTTTATTTGGGATAAATACAAACCTTTAGGCCTTTATGCGAACACAAAAGAACAAGTATTTCCTATCCATAAGTATACCGTGTCCACAAATATATTTACGTCGCTTTGGATAATCGTATCTAAATGAAATTGGCGACAATCAAAAGAGAAACTCAAAAAGTTTTTGCTATACCTCATAGTCTATGAGGTATAACAAATATGAGTCATAGACATTGAATGTGATCCCCACGAGTGACGCTGCAGTAATCTAAATATCCAACA
The DNA here is from genome assembly GCA_030220185.1 of Diploptera punctata. Taxonomy (NCBI): domain Eukaryota; kingdom Metazoa; phylum Arthropoda; class Insecta; order Blattodea; family Blaberidae; genus Diploptera; species Diploptera punctata. Next base: position 772,415 of record JASPKZ010007262.1, read on the forward strand.
ATGAACCCATATCGATCACAAAAAACATGATTAAATTTAGTTTAGTTTCTGTATTGTTGTCCATTATTCTCCATTGTTGACATTGTTAACATGCACAAAAGTTTTGAGTTTCTCTTTCGATTGTCACCAATTAGGCCTACATAACCGCTATACAAAGGGAAAGGTGAGGCACAGATACCAGAAAGTTATAGGGGAATTTGTCTCTTGTCAGTGTTCGGAAAAATATATTGTAAAGTACTTTACGAACGAATCAGACAATGGGCTAAAGAGAACAATAGGCTCTCAAAATATCAGGCAGGTTTTAGAGAAGGGTACTCCACGGTGGACAACCTATTTGTTCTGAGAACATTAATTGATGACAATCTGAAAATGAAGGGGGGTAAATTATTTTGTGCATTCATTGATTTTAAGATGGCATTTGATACTGTGGACCGAAGCGCACTTTGGGAAAAATTAAATCGGAAAGGATTGTCTCATAAAATGATACATGCTTTAATGTCAATTTATAAATATGTTAAATTTTGTATAAAAGTAGACCAAGGGCACATTACAGAGAGCAGTGAAGCCAATCGGGGAGTGAGACAAGGTTGCATTTTATCACCAATGCTATTTAATCTATTCGTTGATGATATTGTAGACGTAATGCTAGAAGGAGAAATTGAGGCTCCGGAGATAGGAAATGTTAGAATCCCAGTCCTGTTGTATGCAGATGATTTAATTATCTGTTCCAAGACATTTAGGTACGATTATTCAAAGTAGTTTAAAGTATGATATAATATTTTTGGACACGGTGTATTTTGAAAGGGAATGCGTAGACGCTAAATATGTCAGTCCACTAATTTCCGTTACCTATAAGTGGAGAAAAACAACAAACGCAACTAAATTATGTAGGAGTGTAGTAGGAAATATTTTACATAGAAATGGACATATTGAGATTTGAGAAACCCTCGCAAAAATAAAAAGACAATTATTGACGATTTTTATTGACTTGTGTTACGTTTGTGCAAGAAAGGTTTTATTTCCAGTTTAAAATATATTCTTAACACCTTGGAGAAAATCTTGAGCAACGTAACTTAGTCGGTGGTATCTGGAAAATTATGCATGACACAGGGTTTCGTTTTAAAACAAACGATAGCAGCAGAAAAAATAATGAAATGAGCTGATACCACAGGAAAGAGAAATGAAAACTTATATACCGGTACGCTTCTTCTGTCGGCCGCGGTGGACTATTGGTTATGTTCCTAGCCTCTGGTCCCGAGGGTCATGGGTTTAATCTGACCAGAGTCTATTATTTTTTTTAGGATGGAAAAATCCAAGGGGAAAATCTTCCAGGAGGGACTGTAAGCCGAGGGTCTCGAGTCTGAAGATTTTCAGGTATGTAAAAAAACCTTAAGACTGAATAAAGAGGACGTAAGCAAAATTTACCGACCTCCTTCATCCTAGTAATACCTTAGTTGCCTACTAGATGTCTCATTGGGTTGGTAAGTTAACCGCATACCATTCATGATATCTTTAGGGAAATACGCGTAACTAAATTAACTTGGTCTAGTTTGGTAAACAGATGAGGACAGAGACAAAACTAAGATTACATAACGTCACATCAAAAGCTGCTCTAAAATACGGAAGTGAAATTTGGATTTTAAATAAAATAAACTCTCATAAACTTCAAGTAAGCCAAATGCGCTTCTTACGATCATTGTTAGGAGTTAATAGACTGGATCACCAAAGGAACACTACTATCAGAGGAAAACTTGGAGTAACAAGTTTAAATGAAGATATCCAAAGATACCAACAAGAATGGAAAAATCATCTGAGAAGAATGGCAAGAAATAGACTTCCAAAATTGGCATTCCAATATACCCCAACTGGACATAGGGCACAAGGAAGACCAAAACATCGGTGGAAAGATCAAGACCATCTTCGCTAGGTTTACCGTACAGGCCACATGGCCTAAAACGAATTTGTTCATGATGATGATGATGATGATAAGATATTGTACAGTAGGACATGTTGCACGTATGGGGAATGAAAGACTTGCATGGAAGCTTCTTGTAGGATAGCCAGAGGGAAAACGCCCAGTTGGTAGACTAAGAATGAGGTGGGAGAATAACATTAACTATGATTTGAGGGAAGTAGATTATACAGGGAATGATTGGAAAGCATTAGCTCAGGATAGGGATGTATGGAGAGCTTATGTCCGTGCGGCCATGAACCTACGGGTTCGATAGTGCCAGTGAGTAAGTACGTAAGTTAGATTGTTCACTTTATTAGAGTATGTATAAATGGTCCACCCCCATCCGTGGTCCTCGAGGTAGCTGGCCCAGAATAGCTTTGCCATTGTCCACGCAGCGGGCCCGGGTTCGAGTCCCGGTCGGGACAGGCTCCTGAGTGAGGTTTTTTGCAGGGGTTTTTCTTCACCTATACAGCAAAATGTCAGGAATTTTAGGTCCCCACTGTTCCTCGAACATCATCCGGGCCTTCATTCCTGTGGAAAGCAACGGGAAGCTAACCACGAACTCACTAATTCCCTAATCCCACTTTATAAATAGATTCATTGAATGTGTTCCGTTGAGGTTTTATTCAAGATTAATATAAAAGTATAGGAATATTCACCTGACAGCAGTCCGTCTCCTCAACTTAATTATCATTACCATCCAGTTTTGAGAATCCTGCCGATGATGGGCGATTTACATGTAGTCCTCCAAATGCCACTACAGTTAAATGATAATTCAGTGGTGAGTGCAGACGGCCTTATTCAGGTGAATATTCTATAATTTTATATTAATCTTATAATTCCCTAGTAAAGCTGCAAAGCATAGCATGAAAATTCTATGATTGCAGCGAAAGACCTGCCCTCGGGCAGAATTACTATGGATGGATGTATGTATAAATTGTAGTTAGATGACTCCTGGCGCGACAGGCCTAGTAGACTCTTAGCCTACCATCCGGCTGCTGGCCTCACATCCACCATGTCTTTCACAGAGGTAGATGATCATCAGCCAGTGTAAAGGTGACATGTAGTCAGCATATCGTGTCCCCCAGTCGTTATAGCTGGTTTTCTCAACCTGGAGCCGCTACTAATTGTAGCTACCCAAATGTCTCACGATGCTGGTAGGCATACTGGCCGAAATTCCATGAGAAAATGACTTCTCCCATGGAGACTCGAACCAGCGGAAGTCCCGTAGCTCTGCGCCAAGGCTTCCTGCCTTAAACCATTCGGCTACGGCGCGGGACATTGTAGTTTAGGTAGCCTAATAAAAAAAAGTTCAATTTATTTTGTTAAAGGAATTATTATTAACTTATTATTAAAAGGAAAGATAGCAAAATTGATTCTTTCATCGTATAATGTTTTATGACTTTAAATTTAAAGCACCGGGTAGCTTTATTCCTTCCATTGCAGTGTCACGAGATTACGGTTTAAAATAGGATGTGGCTGACAGAGTCCATTAACTGACCAAACGCACAGTTGTATGAAACTTTAAACAAGTGCCACAGGAACCTTAACCAAAGATAAAATTAGACCGTACTTGAACTCAGCAATAAAATTACCCTTAGATTAAGTTAGCTAAGTGCTCTTGAAATAATAGTAGGGCTATATTACATTGCGAGGTTGGGAAGTGGTTTTTACAGAATCGAGGAAAAATGTTTAAAAACCGAGCGACAGCGAGGTTTTCAATTTCCGAAATTCTGTAAAACACTTCACAAACGTGCGTTGCACATTATTTTTTGCGCGATACTTTCTTTTTTCAAAATAAGAAATAATAGTAAAATAATAACATCTTTGTTGGAAATATTTGCGTTCATTATAAACAGTTGACTAACGTTAACAGTGTGGGCAATGTTTATTAGTTGAAACAACAGAAGGCCTTCAGAACAATCATTGATATCATGGCCGCAAGTACGTATTTATTGTTTTATATTGTTTCAAATAAAGTTCAGTTCATTTAAAATGTAGTGAATTGTTTCGTATAATTTATATCAACACTACCTTTTGGATATTTTTTGTATATACATTGTACGTAGAATACGTAGAGGGCAGTAGTTGGCAGCCCTGAAATATAGGAAGTTGAACTTTCAATAATGGTCGCCATTGCTGGTAAGTACGACAAAACACACTATCGCAAAAAAAAAAAAAGAAAAAAATTGTATTTCATTGAACAGTGTAATTTGTCTTACAATATGAATAATGAAACAGCATGTATCATCATAGTCATCCATTTTAAAATTATCGTTGTGCCAATTAGGTATTCATACAATAATTTCCATAAAGAATAGCATTGCCCGGAGAAAAATAAAATCCGAACATTTCATCTAATTATTCCACAATAAAATCATTTCAGTACAAGAAATAATTCTATCTTAAGGCAATACCAGATTGTGAATGTAATATAGGATTTGGAATAACTAACTAACTAACTCACTGGCACTATCGAACCCGTAGGTTCATGGGCGCGCGGACAAGCTCTCCATACATCCCTATCCTGAGCTAATGTTTTCCAATCATCCCCTGTATAATCTACGTCCGTCAAATCATAGTTAATGTTATTCTCCCACCTCATTCTTGGTCTACCAACAGGGCGTTTTCCCTCTGATTTTCCTACAAGAAGCTTCCATACACGTCTTTCATTCCCCATTCGTGCCAAATGTCCTGCCCATCGCAGTCTACGAGACTTAACTGTTCTCATTATAACTGGCTTCCTATAAGACCATGTAATTCACTGTCTTGTATTCTCCCATTCATCTATCTGTTCATCTCTCTTCGGTCCAAAAATTTTCCTAAGAACTTTATTCTCAAATACTTGTAATCTCCTTTCCTCCTTTAAAGTAAGAGTCCATGTTTCGCACCCATATAATATAACTGGTAGAATAATAGTTTTATATATTTTCAGTTTAACGTTTTCCTCTGCAATGCATAATAGCACGCATTTCCAGAATTGAGCCTATGTTTAATTTCCTTGTGCATCTAATTCCTGTTTGTGATTATTGTTCCTAGGTATTTGAATTCAGCCACTTCCTCAAAATTTCCCTAATTTGTCATTAGCTGTCCATTTAATTATATAATGCATTTCTATGCGTGACCATATATTAGGATTCGGAATATTATTTATTTATACAGGGTCTCAAATATTTGAATGGGAAGAGGGGAACCAGTTATGATGGAGGCGCATCGTAATTTCCAACTATTGCTTTATAAAGTCCACGCATTTTCATTATTCAGATCAAGGTCATGTCATGAAACTCAGTGCAGGGTTGCATTATGCAATGCGAGAGAGAATCTTAATCTACGCAACTCACGACCGTTAAAATCCAGCCGCTGAGTCTCCGGCTTTGACGTTTAGGTTGTACGAGGGGTAAAGGGAGAAATTCGCCCTCTACTGCAATAAAGAAATAGTTGAAGTGGGAGTTGATATCTGCCACAACCAATCACTGCTCTTGACTCTGCTAGTGAGGTTTAAAATTGCTGCGATGTTGTCGGCTATATTTCTACTAAATGCATGGTACATAAAGCGGCCCCTCCACTAAATATCCATATCGGCAACACTGTCGTGAAAACGTAAGGGCCGGAGACTGAGCGGTTGGACTGTAATGTTTTCCAATCATCTCCTATATAATATACTTCCTTCAAATCATGATTAATCTTATTCTCCCACCTCATTCTTCTCTTCTGGCCGTTTTACCTCTCGTTTTCCTAATAATAATAATAATAATAATAATAATAATAATAATAATAATAATAATAATAATAATAATAATAATAATAGTGTAATAATAATAAACAATAAGAATAACAATACTATTATTATTAATTTAAACGGAGAGTTAAGGCTATTAACACCTTCTCTTCTACTCAACCAACTAAAAATATTAAATACAGAAAATGTTTACACAAGATCTTAACAAGACGTAACTATTTTTACAATTTAAACTAAAGTTTCTATGAATCAATTCGATATTATTAGAGAAGAAAATCATCTGAAACCATCAATTAGTCCACTGAAAGACCAATTACAAAATAAAGAGATTAAAATTTCTTTTAAAGGAAGCTAATGCCGGCAGTCCCTGATTCCTTGTGGCAAGGATTTGCAGAATCCAACACCAGATACAGTGTAGGAATTAGAATAGTGAGAGGTTCTTTGTTGTGGGATGTGAAGTTGGAGGTTCTGGTGTGATCGTGTACCCAAAAATGTGATGGTAGGATAGGAGATGGAAACGAGAAGATAACTAATTTGGTGTGGAGGTATGTATAATATTGAATAGCAGAATAAGAGAATATATTTTCTACGGTCATGGAGGTGGCAGTTCGCACCTACTCATGTTGCACCTGCTACTCATGTTGCAATTTCTATCATTAATATCTGACAATAAGATGTTGCAATAATGAAAATGCGGCATAATAAGAGTTTGCATTAGAATTATTTTGAGATCAGACGGTAGAAAATTTCTATGTAGCAAGTCATCCGGGAGGGACTTCAAGCCGTGGGTCCCGAGTCTAATGATTTTCAGGCTCGTAAAAGATCCCTAAGCAAAATGTACCGAATTTTCCCGTCCTAGTACTACCTTGTTTCCTAGATGTCAGTATTAGGCGAAACGCTGACCACGGACCACTCATATGACATCTATACGAAAACAAGTGTAACTTAATTAGTATGGTTCAAATTCTTCCCTGTAGGGGGAGAGCGCCAAAATCTCTGTTAAGGGAAAACATGGACTTACAAGAAGAAGATAAAGACCCTACCTTCCACTCCGGCGACCCGGGCTCGATTCCCGGCAGGGTAGGGATTTTAAATCTCCTCCTTGGGGTTCGGTGTGAGTCATATCCTAGTGTTTATGTGTATGAATAAGAAAAAAAAGGTAAAAAAATAAGTAAAACATGCAGGAAAAAATGTGAACGAGGGAAAATAAGAAACAAAAAAGAAGAAAAGAGTGAATTATTGAAAAACGATCATTGTTTGAAATTTGCTTTTTTTGAATGTTTTAACTTACATTAATCTCAATATTTTTGCTCTATAAATTATAAATGTATATTCTTTGAACAAATTCGAGAATAAAGGATATAGTGACTTCACAGTAACATGAATTTATTTAGTAATCAATTGATTTGGTGTTTACTTGATAAAAATTGATTATATTTAGTGATTAAATAAAATAAAACTGTTAAACTTTTATACTATTTTCATATTTATCTTAATATATAAAAATTTCGTGTCACGTTGTTTGTCCGCGATGGAATCCTAAACTATCATCATCATCATAGTACATTCACGAATTTAGGCCATTTGTTGACCTGTTTCGGTCTCAAGAGAAACACCATCCAGAAGTCTTTTGAGTGGACGTCCTGGTCTTCTTGAGTGGACGTCCTGGTCTTCTTCTTCCTGCAGGTTGATATCTTAACATTAGTTTGGGTATTCTGTGATCTTCCATTCGATGATCATGTTGTATCCATCTTGACTTATAATCAGAAATTTTGTTTTCTAAAGATTCCATGCGTAATTCTTCTAAGATGTCTTCATTTTTTTTGTGATCTAGTAGTGTGTATCCTGCAGTCTTCCGAAGATATCTCATTTCAGCAGAACTAAGTCTCTGTATATCCTTCTGTTTCAACGTCCATACTTCGCTACCATACAAAAGAGTTGGAAGAGCCAGTGTTTTATACACTTTCAGTCTTGAATGCTTTTGGACTAACTGTGGCTTGAAGATAGAATTTATTAACCCTAAAATTCTTAAAAATTTAGATATTTTTGCATTTACATCCTTTTCTTCTTCATATGAGATATTGCATCCTAGATATGTAAAATTATTCACCTGCTCCAAAATTTTATTGTCCAGTACAATTTTACTTCTGACAGGATCTACACCTTGAAATGCCATAATTTTTGTCTTTTCTGTAGATATCTTTAATCCATATTCTTCTGTAATTTTGTTAAGTTCATACAGACCTTTCTGTAGATTATCTTCGGAATTTGCTATTATTATTTGGTCATCTGCAAACAGTAGGGTGTTTAATTTTCTATTTTCTGATATTCTTATTCCAAATTTATATGTTTTGTTCCAGCAACATATTACTTCATTGATATCCTAAACTACTGAACCAATTTTAATAATATTTTGCACACTGTGTGCAGTTTGATCAAACTTGAGACTTAGGGTAGTTTATAACTAAATTTATAGTCGCATTATTTTTTATTGCAAATTATTTGTTTATTATTTAACAAAGAGTTATAATTATCTGTGAGTTGCATACGATTCTAACACAGAATGGCCGGAGTGAAGTAAGTAGGTTAATTTGGGTAAGTAAATTGGTTTATTATTAACAAAGAGAGATTCCAGATGGCTGGTGCTTTTTGTTGCAACCGCCGGGGAATTCAATTGAATGACAAATATTGATTATTTCTTAATTGTGTTCAGTGTTTATTTGATTTTTTCAATATTATTAAGTTCGAGTGTAAGTATTAGTTTTAAGTAATCTGGCTGAAAGACAGCAACTTAATTACAAATTTTAACATATACCTTAGCCACAGCAACGCGAGGCCGGGACTTCTAGTTTTAATATAAATTCGTTTTACACCTATTTCAGTACTTTGTACCTTCTACAGACGAACTCTACGAATACAAATGTATTTTGTTATTGTAGTACACTCAAGTACGTAACAAGTGTAACTAAGCAACTGAACGTAAACAAAAAACAGTGTAACAAACATTCTATAATTATAAATTTAAAAGAGGTGATATATTTAAATCCAGTTGATCATCAATGTGGCGTTTGAGATTAATAAAACTTTGCAAAATATAATTCAGAACAATAAAACCAGCGTAAAAAAGTACCAACAATTATCAGATGTATGTATGTCCCAACTCCTTTCAAAAAACGTTAAGCTGAAAATATATAAAACTATTGTTCTACCAGTTATATTATATGGGTGCGAAACATGGACTCTTACTTTAAGGGAGGAAAGGAGATTACGAGTATTTGAGAATAAAGTTCTTAGGAAAATTTTTGGACCAAAGAGAGATGAACAGACAGGTGAATGGATAAGACTACATAACAATGAACTACATGGTATTTATAGGAAGCCAGATATAATAAGAACAGTTAAGTCTCGTAGACTGCGATGGACAGGGCATGTTGCGCGTATGGGGAATGAAAGACGTGCATGGAAACTTCTTGTAGGAAAGCCAGAAGGAAAACGCCCAGTTGGTAGACCAAAAATGAGGTGGGAGAACAACATTAACTATGATTTGAGGGAAGTAGATTATACAGAGAATGATTGGAAAGCATTAGCTCAGGATAGGGATGTATGGAGAGCTTATGTCCGTGCGGCCATGAACCTACGGGTTCGACAGTGCCAGTGAGTAAGTAAGTAAGTATGTAACTTAGAGTGTGGCACATGCGACAATGTCTATATAGGACAAACTGGAAGATCTTTTATATCTCGTGTAAAAGAACATATGAGAGCTTATAACAGAAATGTAGATACTTCAAAATACGCTAACCAATCTGATTCAATATGATTGTTGTAATTCAAATTTTAAAGTTTTACATGTTTGTAACAAAGGAAAAAAGCTAGATCTTTTAGATATTGTAGAAATAAACAAATGGCAGAAGAGCAATAGGCTGTTAAATTCCCAACTGGGTTTAAATGTATCACCTCTTTTAAATTTATAATAGGAGAATGTTTGTTACACTGTTTTTGTTTACATTCAGTTGCTTAGTTACACTTGTTACGTACTTGAGAGTATATCCATCTATAGTAATTTTGCCCGAGGGCAGCTCTTTCACTACAATCATAGCATTTTCATGCTATGCTTGCAGCTTTACTAGGGAATTGTAGGTGTGATAGCTATTGAGTGTAGGCCCTATATACTTACTTACTTACTTACTCACTGGCACTATCGAATCCGTAGGTTCACGGCCGCACGGACGTAAGCTCTCCATACATCCCTATCCTGAGCTAATGTTTTCCAATCATTCCCTGTATAATCTACTTCCCTCAAATCATAGTTAATGTTGTTCTCCCACCTCATTCTTGGTCTACCAACTGGGCGTTTTCCTTCTGGCTTTCCTACAAGAAGTTTCCATGCACGTCTTTCATTCCCCATACGTGCAACATGTCCTGCCCATCGCAGTCTACGGGACTTAACTGTTCTTATTATGTCTGGCTTCCTATAAAGACCATGTAGTTCATTGTTATGTAGTTCTCCATTCACCTGTCTGTTCATCTCTCTTTGGTCCAAAAATTTTCCTAAGAACTTTATTCTCAAATACTCGTAATCTCCTTTCCTCCCTTAAAGTAAGAGTCCATGTTTCGCACCCATATAATATAACTGGTAGAACAATAGTTTTATATATTTTCAGCTTAACGTTTTTTGAAAGGAGTTGGGACATCAAAAGTCTCTGTAATGCATAATAGCATGCATTTCCAGAATTGAGCCTATGTTTAATTTCTTTGTGCATCTCATTCCTATTTGTGATTATTGTTCCTAGGTATTTGAATTCAGCCAATTCCTCAAAGTAGGCCCTATATATAATAACAAAATTGATTTGGATTCGTAGTATTCGTCAGAAGAAGGTACAAAGTACCGAAACAGGTGTAACGAATTTATATTAAAATAAATATGAAAATAGTATAAATATTTAACAGTTTTATTTTATTTAATCGCTAAACGAATTTATTACTCTAAATCGGTACTTAGTGTCTTCATGTTTCTGATTTTGTTAATGGATAGAACATTTACACGAATGGGGAATGTAAGAGGGGATCGGTGATATATTGTAGAAAAACCAGAGATAAATTATCTTGTAGTGAAATATGTGGGAGAATAACATCGATTTGAAGAATTATACAGACTATTTAACTCATGCCCCAAATGGGAGTCAATGACCAATCACGTTGCAATGAATTTTGTTTTACAACCAATCACAGTCGCGTTTCACCTCGATATTTATCGAATTCTGTTTACCAAAATAAAGAAAGATCCTCCTTTTTTAATATTCTGAACAGGTCACAGCATTATTTTGCAGTGACTGACTCTCCAACAAATACTTTGAATATAGCAAATAATGAACATTTCTTCAAACTATTAATTTGATAATTGTGTGTTCAATAATTGTATTTTTAAATAATAATTTTACTAAGTTGTTTCCCAAAATATAATTAATAACCTATAATGTTGGTTTTACAGTTTGTGTTTCATTTTTTCTCCATTAGGGTATATTCTTACAATATTGTGATAGTACTTGGCAATAAATAATATGATCAAGTAGCAGTGGTTGAATAAATGAAACATAACCAAACATTTCTCATTTGTTTTCAAACATCGCCGTTTACATTAAATATATAAATATTTTAAAATAACTACATTTAAATAATAATTTGTGAGTAATTAGCTTAATTTTATTCGTTAAATATTCATAACGTATGCCACTATTGATTGTCAAGTCCTCTAGATAAATTCACTCGTGGCATTACTTGTGAAAAATATATTATCTGGAATATATTACTGGAATGTATTATCGCAGGATAGGGATGCATGTAGATTTTATGCTCGCGCGGACATGAACCTTCGGGTTCGGTAGTGACAGCGAGTTAATATAATTTAAATAAATTAACAATTATATTTTATTGTTTTAATATTATTTATTTATTTGAGCAATATGTGATTCAAATCGGACAGTTCGATCTAAAACATGTACTTTCATACCTTTTCAATCAATAACAACGATATCAAATCTCCTGTGTGAGCCATTAATTGGTATAATATCCAGTTATTCTAAGAGATTTTATCTCCTGTATATATTGGATTCAGTGAAATTAAAACAATTTTTTTTTTAGCATAGAATTTTAATGGAAGTTTCACAACACCAAAACTTGTAACATTCTTTTGTTATCACCTTGGCTGCGTCTTCTGATCCAGCGTATAACTTTTTCAGAAGTTCTTGCATTTCTTCTGTAAGACATAAGGAGTAATTGGTCCAACCTTGTGGCGACGTGTCTTCTGGTTTCTTGCCTTCCCATCGTCCGTCTATACTGCATCGCTTGTAGACAATTTCTGTAATGTGAAGATAAGTCCAAAATAAATTAAAGAGTTATTAATGTTTAAAAAACATGAACATCTCTGGAGAGATGAGAGTCTTTTGGCTAGAAACGAATTCTAAAAAAAAAAAAAAAAACTTTTAACTTTCAATTTTTTCAACATAAATAATTATCCAACTTTTGTAGGAATAAATCACTATGAGGTTTAATTTAAGATAAATTAAAATGTTTCGTACCTCTCCTCATAATTGACCTTCTAAGTAGATCGCGATTTCGGGTTCATGACGAACCCATCTTCAGTACTATTTTTCTGACTGATGTTATGTCGATAAGAAGAACCAGTTCTTCTTCCCTCTATTGGTGGACCGATGAACCTCTGGATCAGGTCAGAATTCGCGGGAAATTCGATGTTCATAACTTTTTGTTTGTTTTTCTGAATGTGGATTTTTTTCCCAAACCGTGAGTTCCTTTTGTTTATCGGTTCACCAACAGAGGGAAGAAGAAGTGGCTCTTCTGATCGACGTACCATCAGTCAGAAAAATAGTATTGAAGGCTAAATATCCTTCATATTAAACTTAAAATAATCTATTTTTAATGAATCCATTCCAAATTCATTAAATGAACTCTAAAAATAAAAAAATAAAAACTGTAAAAATAGATAAAACAAGGTTATACCCCAGCTCAACCTTGTACAACTCTTTTTGGAGGCTTTATCCCAATATCTATTATCACAAACAGCAGGATGTACAAAATAAATAAGAAAACTTAACTTCTAACAAACATTGTTATATTTAAGTGAAGTGCCTGAAACAAAAGGGCTACTGTGACATTTGTTTTGATTTTTTGGTCACCCAGAAGTATACATTTTAATTCTTCCCGGCTTTGGAATAAAATAGATAATGCAAAATACTTTTGCCATCAGCCCGAAATCGCGATCTACTTAGAAGATCAATATGAGGAGAGGTAGGAATCATTTTAATTTATCATAAATAATTATATTTCATATTTGGTTGAATTTTATACTTGTAATAAATAAATAGCCTAATGTTAGGTTCAATAAAATTCATTGTTAAAACCGTTGAGGTGGAGAGTCATAAATATAGAATAAGTTAAAATACCTTCTTAGGTAAAATCCGTCGTCCCCAACTTTTAAAATATGTGATCTTTATGCCTTAGGCCTTTCAGGACATCCGTCCCATCTTCAGCAGTTCATTCTTCGCTACAGCATCAAACATCAACCTGGATGCTGTAGCGAAGAATGAACTGCTGAAGATGGGACGGATGTCCTGAAAGGCCTAAGGCATAAAGATCACCTATTTTAAAAGTTGGGGTCGACGGATTTTATCTAAGAAGGTATTTTAACTTATTTTATAGGGCCTATTTATAATGTTAGGTTATTAGATTCTCACTACGATAATTGAAAAATCGATACGATATAAGGATTTGCACTTTTATTTATACAGGGTGAATTTTAATTACACCGACAAACTGCAAGGACTGATTCCTGATTGGAAATGGAGAAAACAATGTCCTATGAATAAGTGTCCATAAATGCATCGTTGCCACGGTAGATGGTACTGACAAATGACATTATTCTCTCGTTCCTGTTTAATGGCCTGCTAGATCACCGGACTTAAACCCCCTGAATTTTTACTTTTGGGGGCATCTGAAAAGTGTTGTGTGTGTTGAACCAATTCCTGATGTGCATACCCTTCAACAGAGTGTCTACGTGGCCTAAGACGCTATTTGGAGAGAGGCCGGAACATGTGAAAGAGTGAGGCAATCCATGATACGAGGTGTGAGCGTGTGAATTCTATCCCATGGAGGCCACTTTGAACATATGTTGTGACGTGGACGCGATTATGCTATGTACTGTTAGTCGGGACGATTTGCTGTCGTTGCACGCACATCGTTCATTTCCGGACACGTGTTTATAGGATCTTTCTTTCCTTTATTTCCAGTCAGGAATCAATTCCTAAAGTTTGTCGGGGTAATTACCGTTCAACCTGTATTAACCGACCAAGTTGACTCAAGCGTGAGTTCAATCTAGGTGTCGACCAAACTGACTGAATTATTTTTCTAGTTTTCTTCAGTCGTCAAGAAAAATATTTCATTATCAGTTCCATCACCTTATATTTATCTTTTCATATTATCATCAGTAAAAATAAATAAATTAAGAAACCCGATTTTGACATTAGATATTAAAGCGTCTATGAATAAGAATGAAGTGAAAAATTGTGTTGAATACCCGTACCTTCGCTTTTTTACTTGTAAAATTATGATTCGATTTGTCATGGTTTTTTTACATGTTGTTGAAAGTGGTGCCACTTTGTAAACATTACAATGAATGCTATTGTAATATTTTATTTTTGGTTTTTATGGCTTTTGCGATCATGTTGATTTAAGCTTGCTGGGTCAAAGTGGTAGTGGTTGTGGTGATGGTGGTGGCGGTGGTGGTGTTGGTAGTAGTAGTAGTAGTAGTAGTAGTAGTAGTAGTAGTAGTATTAGTAGGAATTTATATACATAAAAAAAGAAGAAAAAATGTGACGCGCTGAATAATAGCGTTTTAATTACGTGGGGGTGGCGAGAGTATGGATCTTGCATTGTTAGCGGATGGAAAAATCGCGAGTTGAAATACATATGCAGAAATTTCGACATGCCTGTAGCCTTCTACTCAGGAAGGTTCTCTACGCCTTTACCCTCCATATCAGGAAGTTCGATGTTTCCATACTAGAAAATTCTCGATTGGAAGCCGAGAAATGTCATCCCTTGGCTTATATAAACTGTTGCCAAGGTCAATTTTGTTGTAACAGCGATACAGTAAACTATGGTAAGAAGGAACTGTGGCAAATGAAACCATTAGAGGCTGGAAATAATAATTGTGCGACAAATAAGATTAATTATTGCAGCAATTTGTTAGTGATTTATCACTGAAAGTTTACGTGAACCAAATAAAGTTATTGTTAAAGTTTACATGAACATTTGTTGTGCTCATTACAAGAAACCAACGTGAGAACGGTCCCACTGCAACGCGGGACAATATATTTTACATTAACATGGCCTGCTTGGCCGTTCGTCAATATTTCCATTCAGTATATAGGCCTACACACAGGATGTTTTAGAATAAGTATTACAGACTTCTAGGGGTTTGTAGAGGGAGCTTAGTAGAAAAAGGTTTGATGTAAACCCATGTCCGGAAACGTATCATTTCGATATAAAATGACTTGAAGATTGAAAAACTTGTCTTCTTCTTCTTCTTCTTCACGGTTTAGGCTTATTTGCTAGCCTGTTCCGGATCTATATTGCTGCTCTTTCCATCTTTTCCTTGGTGTTCCAAACTTCTTTCTCGTGGTGAATGGTGGTATGCTGCTTTTGGTATTCTATTCTCAGTCATCCTTGCCAATTGGTCTTTCCAGTTTGTTCTGTATTTCTCTATTGTTGTGTTTAATTCCTCTACTTTTTGTTGTTGCCTTATTTCTGTGTTGTGTTTTTTGTCTGTTCTTTGATATTCTGCTATTTGTCTGAGGAATCTCATTTCAGCAGCTTGTATTCTGGCAGATTGTTGTGTTGTCACTGTCCATGTTTCGGATTACAATAGCTGATATCGTGTGTGTTGTGTTTTAGAATAAGTATTACTAACTTCTAGGGGCTGTATTACAAGTGTGTTTCCACGGGGCGATCCTGATATTCGTTGTACGTAGTGTACCTGCGACGCCCCACAAGACCTGGTATGTGCTCAATAATTTTCGTGCAAGATCTTCCTCCGACTCGACAGGTGCAGTACAACCCTTGGAAATATGTAATACTTATTCTGAAACACAAGACATCAGCCCATTGTGTTTCGAACTTCAAACTTATTTTAGATCGAAATGGTATTGTGCCGTGATCGCCTTTATTTTGCTTCTATGTTATTAGGGCGTAGAAAGCACAATCAATTTATTAAAAAAATCACTAAATCACTTTATTGAATTCTTTAATTATCAACAAACTACTGTTCACAGATACAAATTAGTAATAATATTCTTTTAATTGTTATCTGAGAACAATTTTCCACTCAATGAAAAATTTGGCACAACTTATCGTCCACTGTTCACCACACGACTATCTACCGCAGACTGACTTCTATCGCTGCGTCAAACACAAAACTGGCTCGCCGGCCTGCCTCCGCTTTTATATAGGCGCGAGGAAAGTGGCTCGCCGGCCTGCCTCCGCTCTTATACAAGAGCGAGAAAAGCTGTAGAAACAGCTTCTAGGCATTTCGATGCCCAGAATCCTCTAGAAATGGATCCTTCTCCAAAGGGGAGAGAGACGCCGGTAGAACCGTCTAGAAACACATTCCAGGCCATGCGGGTAATCTAACTTGCCATGGGCGACTTGCCCGCGCAATTCAAAAGTCGCCATGCGCGACCAGTAACAGTATGTTTCCGGACATATCCACTAAGTTCCTTCTACAACCCATAGAAGTCTGTAATACTTGATCTGAAACACCCTGTATACACAGTATATGCAGTCAATATTGTATTTTAATGTGTTTTTTAAATGTATTCTAATTTGTATATTAATTGAAGACCTTCATCTCCCAAAAGAATATTCTATACTACAAAACATACAAGTTAGATATTAAGAGGTTGTCCATCGAAGAGATGGGCCTATGAATCCGATGTAGCCTACTTTGTGGTCGGAAAAAACCATCAGACCTGAACCATGCTGCTGCTGTTGATGATAATGTTATGCACCATGTTGGTGCCCATACCAATGTTGTTGATAATTACCTTGGGTTTGGGAACATATATTGCTCAAATTAACATATATTTGCCCGGGCCCATAAAAGGCAAAGATTAACTCATCTTTCTTCAATAAATTGTTAAGCATGTAATATGTATTGTAACTATACAGATTATAATCGTGGAAGTTTCAAGGAAAGAAGAAATCATATTCGCGTGAGAAAGCTTTGGAACTTTATACTCATATCTGATATGACTAGCTACTGAATCAATAGACAGAAGTTAACTAAAAGCAGATATCTTATATTCAATAAGAGTCAAAAAACAATCAGATATAACATTCAAATAATAAAAGACAATTAGCTTAACATTTGAAAAATAAATTGAGAAAAATAATAATGAAACATACGTACACTCTATTCATTCACGCCAGTCCCGCTAAGGGCTAGGGTACACGGTCCTTGTGGCCCTACTCTGGCCTAAGGGACCAATAAACAAAACAAGCTCTTCTGAGCTGCATCGACTTGACCATGTGATTAATAAACAGATGATGACATTGATGTTAGTAAGCGCAGCTTATTTGAGGGTTAACTAGGAGAGGGGAGGATGCGCGATAGAACACGGCGCATAAAGCAAAGAGGGGGTATGTAGGAGGGAATTTGGCACTGTTCACTAAGATCACAGAAGAAATGGAGACGCGATGACGTATTGGTAGCGCAGTATGACGTAATCCACGTATCGAAAACTTGATTTTGGTACAGTTATATATTTTTTTTGTAAATCTGCATTTTGTATATTTGTACTGGATATGTGGAAAAGATAATCTTATGACCTTAACTCTGCCAGAGTAAATAAACAATATTATTAATATTTTTATTTTTATTATTATATGCACACTTATATCTACTCTCATACGTAAAAAACACGTATAAAATATTCCATCTCTCCCTATCTCCCATCCGTGCACATAACTACGTGTAGACTTACATCTCTCATTTTAATGCGGCTTCATTCTTTGTAGAATTAAATTTCACCCGACAAAATGAACTAAAAAAACACAAAATCACGAACATAACAAGTCAACATTTTATACAGATATACGAACCTAATCTACCAGAATAAAAAGGCGATGTATGCCTTTGGGCTGCTAAAGCGTATATGGAAGAGTACTGCTTATACAATAAAAACTAAAACACGTCTGGGGGAAAAGAATCGTATATACTCAACCTAGGATTTAAGGAGAGATCAGGGCTTGCTTGGTTTAGGCTAGGGGCATGGAAATTTCTAAAAATTAGCGACGACCACGATATGCGAATATGTTCAATGCGCGGGAACTTTGAAGATGAGATACATATATTAGGAAAATGTAATGATTTAGAATATTGGAGACGTCAGTTATTACCGGAAAGATTTCTAAATTCAAATCGGGAAAGATTGGCATGCTACGAGTTATTGGTAAATCCAGAAAATTGGATAAACCTCGGTAAATTTCTGGACAAAACGCGAAAAATAAGGACAACACTCATTCATGAATAAATATATGTTATCAAAATGCAATACCATTAATTATTAACAATTATATATAAATTAATTAGTGTATAATGCTGTTGTGTTATTATTTAATTGTAATATTAATGTGTTTTCTTTATGTAATTGTAATGTTAATGTTTTTTAGTGTATAATGCTATTGTGTTATTATTTAATTGTAATATTATTATTGTGTTTTCTTTATGTAATTGTAATGTTATTGCTATTTGCTATTGTGTTATTACGTAATTGTAATATTATTGTGTTTTCTTTATGTAATTGTAATGTTAATGTTTTTAGTGAATAATGCTATTGTGTTATTATTTAATGGTAATAGTTTTATTGTGTTTTCTTTATTTAATTGTAATGTTATTGCTGTATTTGTTTATTTTTCTTTACACTAGTACCAATTATTACTTTATTGTAACGGACTGTCAACAGCACGTACGGCTTACTGCCCGTGCGACCCATATTTGTAAATAATATTGTAAATATCTTACTTTTTGTCTAATAAAGTCCTACTACTACTAAAAACTAAATTTAATTTTTTTAACAAAAATGTCAAATCCGTGCTCTTATCTGGCTGTGAAACCTGGAAAATAAGTAAAACCATCATCCATCAACTGCAATTATTTAATGAAAACTTATTTAAAAAACAAAACAAAAACAAGTTGAACTCGAAATTCGGCAAAGAAAGTGTGGATGGCTGGGACATGCACCTCGCCGGCCTCCAGATGACCCTGCCAGGATGACATTGGATTGGAACCCACAGGACAGCAGGGGACAGGAATAGAGTCAGGCGGAGAAGCTTTCTGAGAACCCTATTTTCCACTCAGAAATTATGTATTACTTCTAACTAACTCACTGAGTCTATTGAACCCATAAATTCATGACCGCGCGGATATGAGCTCTCCATACCTCCCTATCCTGAGATGTTTTCCAATCATCCCCTGAATAATCTACTTCCCTCAAATCATGGATAATGTTAATTTTCCCAGCTCATTCTTGGTCTACCAACTGGGCGTTTTTCCTCTGGTTTTCCTACAAGAAGCTTTCATTCACCCATTTCATCCCTAATTCGTGCCACATGTCCTGCCTATCGCAGTCTACGAGACTAAACTGTTCTTATTATATCTGGTTTCCTATACATACCATGTAGCTCACCATTATGAAGTTTTCTCCATTCACCTGTCTGTTCATCTCTTTTTGGCCCAAACGTTTTCCTAAAAATTTATTCTCAAATACTCATAGTCTTGTTTCCTCCCCTTAGAGTAAGAGTCCATGTTTCGAATTCATATAATATAACTGGGAGAATAACAGTTTTATATATTTTCGGTTCAGCGCTTTTTAAAAGGAATTGGGACGACAATAGTCTCTGTAATGCATAATGCATAATAGCAAGCATTTTCAGATTTGAACCTATGTTTAATTTCTTTGTGCATCTCATTCCTATTTGTAATTATCGTTCCTAGATATTTGAAATCAGCCACTTCTTCCTAATTTGCCTCATTTGTCATTAGTTGTCCATTTCAATTATATAACACACTTCTGTGTGTGAATATATATCTAGTTTTATCTATGTTTACTCGTCGATTTGATTAGAACGTTTAATTAAACATTAAGTTTGTAGGTTATACAACATGTTTGTTTACGGAATTTGAAGTTATACCCAGTTTGAAGTAAAACAGATTATTGACTGATGTTATTGTGATGATCAGTAATCTATCGTAAATAAGTTGTGTTTCAAAAATTAAATAATATTCAACTTAATCCTCCTGTCACAAACGGATATCTTTTCGTTTACAGTTCAAACATTAATCCCACTCTCTATCAAATTAGATAGCATTTCTTTTTACATTTCAAAATGGTAGCGATTTCATAGATAGCATTTCAATTACATTAGAAAATGGTAGCAGAGCATATTTGTTCCTCCATCTGTGTCTACGCCTTTTTCTCTTTTCTGTGTGTGAATCAAATCATCATAATTCCACTAGACACAAAACAGTACATGAAAACGTATTACTTATGAGTAGAGCTCGGATTTTAGGCAAAAAAACCTATATTATTCCTAAGAGATAACGTAATATGAATTTGTATTTACACATTTAATATATTTATATGATAAAACGGTGGTCCTATAGTCCCTTAAATATGCTTAAATTGACATCAGAATCTATTTTTGCCTGTATTCCTAAAATTCCTACATTTTATCACTAAATCGAATAAAAGTTTTTATTTAATTTCTAGAAACTAGAACAGTTAAACATTAGTTTTCACCGTCTTGAACAGTATGTTCTTGAAATGCTTTTCAACAAAATCTGACTTTTAAGCAAGAAGCTGTAAAACAATTAACACGCCCCGGAAGTCCTTTGAGAAAACCAGGTACACGGGGTCGCTCTATTAAACTCCCGAAGTCTCTCAAAATATTCCCATAGTCTGTGTATCACTAGGCGGGGTGCTGTCCATTGGCCGGCTGGAAATAAAACTCATTTCATTCTGCTCGTTTTTTTATGTATCTTGTACATACTATATATTTAATTCGTTAAATTTAGAGTAAATCAAATTACATTATAAATATTAATTGTATTCATAACTTGTAATTTAGATTTAAGACTATTTTTTTGTTTGTATTTTTTTTTAACCTGGTTGAGTGGTAGACAAGGCCTTAAGGCCTTAACTCTGCCAGGTAAAATAAAGCTATTATTATTATTACTTACTTACTTACTTACTCACTGGCACTATCGAACCCGTAGGTTCATGGTCGCGCGGACATAAGCTCTCCATAAATCCCTATCCTGAGCTAATGCTTTCCAATCATTCCCTGTATAATCTACTTCCCTCAAATCATAGTTAATGTTGTTCTCCCACCTCATTCTTGGTCTACCAACTGGGCGTTTTCCCTCTGGCTTTCCTACGAGAAGCTTCCATGCACGTCTTTCATTCCCCATACGCGCAACATGTCCTGCCCATTGCAGTCTACAAGACTTAACTGTTCTTATTATATCTGGCTTCCTATACAGACCATGTAGTTCGTTGTTATGTAGTCTTCTCCATTCACCTGTCTGTTCATCTCTCTTTGGTCCAAAAATTTTTCTAAGTACTTTATTCTCAAATACTCGTAATCTCCTTTCCTCCCTTAAAATAAGAGTCCATGTTTCGCACCCATATAATATAACTGGTAGATAGAATAATAGTTTTATATATTTTCAGTTTAACGTTTTTTGAAAGGAGTTGGGACATCAAGAGTCTCTGCAATGCATAATAGCATGCATTTCCAGAATTGAGCCTATGTTTAATTTATTTGTGCATCTCATTCCTATTTGTGATTATTGTTCCTAGGTATTTGAATTCAGCCACTTCCTCAAAATTTCCCTCATTTGTCATTAGCTGTCCATTTCCATTATATGCTGAATTTCTACGTGTGACCATATATTTAGTTTTACTGATATTATTATTATTATTAAGAACATTTCTGATTAAACTAATAATAAAAGTCAATATAATAATTATTATTTTATAATATACTATATTTAATATAATATAGTTTCAGAAATTTGAAACGTTATCAATTAATCAAAATAATAATAAAAATAATAATACTAATTAATAACATGTTTTTAATTTATAAATGCGTACTAAAATTAGTAAACCTGAATCTGCCTAAAAAATATTTTTAGAACCTATTTTACATATGATCAGAACTTATTTTAGGCACCTAAAATAAGATTTTTACAACCTAAAATCCGACGTCTATTTATGAGAGAACCTAATGTTATTAAAATATTAAATCAGTGAAATTTTACAAGGGCCCAAGCATACGCACAATAAGATATGCGCACAAATACACCCTAAATATTATAAACATGATTCGACGTTGATGTTAACCCTTAAATTGGCAAACAAAAGACAAAAGTGAAGAGCCCTGCGACCAGTCATTAAAATGACTGGTGGTGAGCAATTCGTTCGACCCACTGTATGTGGAGTCCCGGGTACCAAGACAGAGTCCATTTGCCCCGGATTAATTTATGTGATTTGTGTGTTTATGACCGTGGCAGATCGCAGCAGCCTCAAGCGCCGGCTTGTGTGCACGCCGCAGACGGTGTTTGGGTGGAGAATTTGATCTGAAGGTAAGAGCCTGAAGGTACTTGGATTATCCTATAATTTTGTTTTCGATATTATTGGAGAACTGTTTTATATTTGCCAACAGATGCCTCGTGTCAGTTATTTGAATGTGGCGGACCGCAGTGAAAACGGAATCTTGTATAGCTGTTATTATTATGTATATTATATAATTAGACACACGTTTAAGTACTTTATTTTTGTTCGTTTTCTTCTGATTTATTTAAAATATTAGATTAATTAAACCAACTGATGTATCCAAAAGGATACATAACGCATTTAAGGGTTAAATGGCGAATGTGATAATGGTGATTATGATGGCCAGATGATGTTTGAGAACCGTTTAGACCTTAAAGTTTCCTGGCATTTGTAATCGCAGGAGTCCTACCTAACGATCTGTATATCGCTCAAAGAATACAAAACTTTAAATTCAGAAGAGACCAGACGGTACTAGTCGGCGACACTGTGATCACTCCAGACTTATACCAGACACCAGATGAACGAGACACCATCAGACGGATTATCCAGGAAAGTATTTCCGAGGAATGGCAAGAACGATGGGAAGCGGCAGAACATGGACGCATAACATACGAATTTCTGCCTAACATAAAAAAAAGGCTAAAGAAAACTTGGATCCAACCAAGTCACCATATCACGCAACTCCTGAGCGGCCACGGCTCTTTCAAAGCCTAACTCCATGAAAGAGGCCTCACACGAACGCCTCATTGCGATTGCTTCGGAACAGAGCTGGACACTGTACAACATGTCCTGTACGAATGCATCAAATATGAGGCCAGACGAAGGGACTTACGTGAGGCTGCACTAAACGGTGATATGAACTGGCCGCCTCCTCTACGGTTTTGGACAGAAAAACAGCCATACCAGGCGGTGAGAAGGTTCATCGGATGGGTCCTTACTCAACGCCAAGAGGAGGACATCCGCAGACAAAGAAGTAGGGATTAGATGTAATCTAGCCATAAGTTAGTTGTAAGTTAGTAAATTAAGTATTAGTTTTAATGCTATAAAAAGTTTATATGAAACCACATTTATAAAACTAAAGTTAGATCATGGGAAAATAACAGATAAATTTGAAATTAACCAAGGTTTAAGACAGGGATGTGGAATATCTCCATTACTGTTTATTCTATATCTAAATAAAATTGTCCAGGAGTGGAAAAAACTAAACCCCCCAGGAGTAAAAATATGTAGAGGAAATCAAATACAAACAATAATCTTCGCAGATGATCAAGTACTTCTAGCGGAGAATGAAGATGATTTGCAGAGATCAGTGTTTAAATTGCAGAACACCCTGGAAAATACAACATGAAAATATCTGAAAATAAAACCAAATCCATGGCAATCACTGGAAAGGGACTTCCGAGAGTAAAAATAATAATAAATAATAAACCGATAGAACAAGTAACACACTTTAATTATTTAGGTAATAATATATCACAGTTTCATAATCAAAAATATGTGGAAACAAATTTAGAAAAAATATAACAGATTAAATGGTATAATTAGGAGAAATTTTGGAAAACAAATGAGGAAAGAAATCCAATTGAGATTTCATAATGTCATAGCCAAACCTGCTCTACTATACGGAAGTGAATGCTGGACACTTCGAGCAAAAGATAAATCCCGCATTAATAGTTCACAAATGAGATTCCTCCGATCACTAACTGGAGTAACATTAAGGGATAGAATGAAAAGTGATGAGGTAAGGATGCAGTGGAATAGTAGGGAAATGGTTGAACATATACAAAATTATCAGATTAAATGGTTCCAACACGTCCAGAGAATGTCAAATTCCCGTTTACCAAAGATGATTTACCACCTCAACCCTAAAGGCAAAAGAGACCTCGGAAGACCCTTCAACCGATGGAAAGATCAGTTTTTGTAGTCGCAGAACGGGCATCATCACCCAATACTGCATTCAGAAGAAGAAGAAGAAGAAGAAGAAGTTTTAACACTTAGGTTAAACAACACCATGTAAATATTACTAGATTAGGTAGTAGATTTAATGCTTAAACTGAGGTTAAGGATTAATATGTAAACATAACTGTACATAAGTAGTATTAAGAACAAATACCCGAAAATTGTATCCAGAAAATGAACAAAATAATAACAGCAGAGAGTAATTAGGGACAAGAGCAGACCTGGGGATATGGGCATTAAGCCCGAGGAAACCCAGGGGGATGGTGGTGGGGCTCTTAATAAAAAAAATAAATAAACTTTCACCGAAGAAGCTTGTCCTGAAACTGGTCCCGCTACAGTATGTATGAGGCAGTATAGTTACTAGTTATGTGATCTGATGACCAGAAAATCATTGTAATGGGAAGTAAATATATGAGAATCGTACGAAGTTTTATGTACTTTGTTTAGAAAATATTTAATTTAAATTTAATATGGTTAGCTAAGTAATTAATTAATTTATATTATCGAACCCGTCGGTTCATGGTCGCGCTGACGTAAGTTCTCCACACATCCCTATGCTGAGCTAATGCTTTCAAATCATCCTCTGTATAATATACTTCCCTCAAATCATGGTTAAAGTTATTCCCCCACCTCATTCTCGATCTACCAACTGGACATTTTCCCTCTGGTTTTCCTACAAGAAGCTTCCATACACTTACTACATTCCTCATTCGTGCCATACGTTTTGCCCATCGTAGTCTATGAGACTTAACTGTTCTTATTACATCTCGTTTCCAATAAATATCATGTAGTTCACTGTTATGTAGTCTTCTCCATTCGTCTGTCTATTCATTTCTCTTTGTTAAGGGTCGGTTTCACCAACAGAGGTAACTGTATTACGCCAATTAATGTATGTATTATTTATATGGGGGAAAACTGGCGTAATACAGTTATCTATGTTACTCTAATCTTTTCTCCTCCCTTAAAGTAAAAGTCCATGTTTCGCATCCATATAATATAACTAGGAGAATTACAGTTTATATATTTTAAGTTAAACTTTTTTGGGAGAAGTTGGGACGACAAGAGTCCCTAATAATGCCTAATAACATGCATTTCCAGAATTGAGACCACGTTTAATTCTTTGTGCATCTCATTCCTATTTGTAATTATTATTCTTAGGTATATGAATTCTCATTAATCTTATTAAACTGATTTCAATTTAATATGATTAATTACGATATTGTATGGGCGCCTATATACAGTAGATCGCATCTCTAGCTGATCGATGCATCTAAAGAGCCTTGTACTAGAAACGTTTGAACTATGAAATTAGTATCTATTACCGTAACTAGGTCGCAACTAGTCAATATAAAGGTATTCTGCTTCAAACCTTTATAGCGCTTTTGAATGAACTAATAAATCAATTCCAACATTTGCTGCAAATCAAATACTTGTAATGTGAAAGGAATGTAGCCCCAATATCGGGAGGAATCACTGTAAAAAAGTGTTAACATTATACTGGTCTACAGTGATGATGCCACTGAACAAAAACAAGTGTATATAACCTAACTCGGGTGTGCTGATTACACTGGTCAACATAATTTTTGTCTCATGAGCACCAATAGTTGTATTTAATGCAGTTTTTTATCGTGTTTTCAAATAAGTATTTGGAATTTCTCCATCACCCACAGTTTTTTTAAATTTAAATTTAAATTAATGGATTTAAATAATTATTTTTTTAATAAATGTTTTTTCGTCCATTGGCGCAATGAGTGATGAGCACGGGAACACTTTCATCAGGAGATTTCAGGTATGGAAAAGAGATATCAAGGCAAATGGAATCCTCATATGCTGGCCGATTATTGTTGGACCATCAAGAGGGATGCTCCATAAACGAAATATAGCAGCAAATCGTCATTTATTACTTTCTAGTTAGTCCGAATTTTCGAATATTGTATAGTTACGAATGTAAAAAATATTAAAATGTTTGAAATTATAAATGCCTGTCTATCGAAAACTTTACGTGATGAAGAAAGAACCGATATAATATTTGAATTCAGGAGAAAAATACTATCAGAATCACATTATTTCTTTCTGAGACAAAAAAAAAAGTTTCTTTTTTTGTTGATCAGTGTTCCAGATATGAAGTCCGGTTTTTTCTAGCACGTCACAATTTTGTTATAATTACATTTTTAATTTCTACATATATATTTTTGTATTTATGTACTTTTCCTCAATTTCGTTATTGTTATTCCTTAATTTCATTATTGCTTTTATAGATAAGTGGGATCATATATGTTGAGTTCATGGCCTCCTCGATAATAATTTCACATTTCAGTATCTTCTCACCAGGGGTATACTTTTTCCCTCCAAAATTGTTTATTTTCACTATAGTGAGTGCTTGTGTGTGATTCCTTACAAGCTAAGTGTAATATCAACATCATTTTGTTCCTTATAGCACTGTGATGTAAGTGTACTCTAAATAATGGTTTAAAAATGTATGTTAATGGTTTAAAACTGTTGCATACCAAATGCAATATTGATATGTCACACTAGTAAGGTACTCGTAGGTTAAGTGGTTCACATATGAAAGTTGAAGTACATAGCTTTCACTGATGTCGGTGAACCATTTCATTTCAGAATATCGTTAATATGTAGAAATTCAGAAGCTGCATTAGCCATATGGACAATTTCTGCTGTATCTGAGGGAAATAAACACCACATGGTCAGCTTAAGAAGGTAACAAGTAAAGTGAAGACTGCTTACAGACACTATTTTGGATGTAGAGTAGACTACCATAACAGTTTGGGCACACCAATATTGTTGCACCGTATGTTACACTGATCGTACACAATGGCTATCTGGCAATAGAAAATCTCTGCCTTTTGCTGTACCAATGATTTGGGGCGAGCAAAAGAATCACACCACAGATTGTTATTTTTGCAGGACAAAGATTGCTAGGGTTTCGAAGAAAAATAAATCCAAAATTTTATATCCAAATTGTGAATCTGCTCGGAAAGCAGTTCTGCATGATTCAGAGAATCCTATACCACTTCCTCCCAAAGATTTCATTGCTAACGTCTCCCATGAAGACGAGGAAGAAATAGAAAGCTCTTCACACGACGAATTTCGCGTAGATGAGTTAGAGAATTCTAAACCTCATTTGATAAATCAAGATGATCTCAATGACTTAATCAGGGATTTGTCTCTTTCAAAGAGAAGTCTGAACTCAGCGCATCTAGACTGAAGGAGTGGAATTTATTAAAGAATGGTACCACAGTCACGCTTTGTAGAGACCGCAATAAGGAACCGGCTTCTTTCATACAGAAAATAATTATTTGTGGTTTTGTAATGATGTAAATGCCCTCATGGAAGAATTAGGATATGTACACAAACCCCTTGATTGGAGGTTATTCATTGAATCATCCAAACTGAGCTTAAAATGTGCTTTGTTATACAATGACAACAATAAACCATCAAGGAGACATACGAATCCATGGAGATCCTTCTAGAAGTGATAAACTACACAACATTTCAGTGCCACATTTGTGGAGATTTGAAAGTTATATCACCTCTACATGGTCTGCAGTTGGGTTATACAAGAAACATGTGCTTTTTGTGTTTGTGGGAGAGCCGTGATGACAGTAATCATTTCAAGATTCAACGATGACCTCCATGGATTGAAACGACTGTGGGGAAGAACAATATGAAATATAAGGGACCCGGCATGCTGACCACATGTCACCCTCACACTGATTCGATGATCGTCTACATTTATGATTAACACATGCGGATGTGAGGCCAGCAGTCGGCTGGTATGCCAAGGGCCTTCTAGGCCTGTAGCGCTTGGAGTTAGTTATATTACCAACCAACTTTAAATCCACAACATTTTACAATACAAACATTTATAAATGAGTTCATCCCTATTTATATTAAACTCAACTTAATATCTGCCGTTCGCATATACATATATATATATACATTTCGTGTCACGTTGTTTGTCCGCGATGGAATCCTAAACTACTGGACCGATTTTAATAAAATTTTGCACACTGTGTGCAGTTTGATCCAACTTGAGACTTAGGGTAGTTTATAACTAAATTTATAGTCCCATTATTTTTATTGCAAATTATTTGTTTATTATTTAACAAAGAGTTAACTGTGGGTTCCATACGATTCTAACACATGGCAGTGTAATTATTTGTGAGTTCCATACGATTGTAACAGATGGCGGTGTAAGGTAATTTGGTAAGGTAATTGGTTTATTATTTAATAAAGAGAGATCCAGATGGCTGTGCTTTTTGTTGCAACCGCGAATTTCAATTAAATTACAAATATTGATTATTTCATAATTTAAGTGTGTTCAGTGTTTATTTTATTTTCAATATTATTAATTTTGTGTGTAAGTATTAGTTTTAAGTAATCTGGCTGAAAGACAGCAACTTAATTTATATTTTTAACGTATACCTTAGCCACAGCAACGCGTGGCAGAGACTTCTATTATATATATGACACAAGAACTAAGCCTCACACTCCTGATAGTAACATTGATTCATTTATTTTAGTTGAATTGTGCCAGGGATTGCGGTTTGACTTACCCTGAGCATGAAATAAGAGGAATTTTTGTTGCGATTTCGGTTATATACCTCTTTAATATAGAATTTCTTCCCAATGTGTTTAATAATCCTTTGATTTAACATATCTTCAATGAAGATAACAAAAATAAACTATAGAAATTAACTGATTTTTATGAAATCTATAATTATTTTTAAATAATATGCACCAGAACAGCTGGACGCCCAAAAAACAGATGACAGGATGATGTTATAAAATATATATTAGAAATGAAAATTGGAAATTGGCCAGTCTCTATCCAGGATAGGTCTAGATGGAGAAAAATTGCAGAGGAGGCCAAAACTTCAATAAGGTTGTAGTCACCTACTAAAGAAGAAGAATAAATTTTATTTTTTATAAGATTAAATTAAATTTCATCAAAGTATGCCAAAGAATTTGTGTTTATGTATGCAGGGAGATATAAGATATTCGTGGTGGAAATAGACTGAGGTAAAACATTTGCATGAAGAAACAAGATGAAACATTTGTTTCTATAAAGCGTCTGTTAAATTTTTAAAGCAAATATTTTCTGAGTAATTACTCGTTAGATATTTTCCTTGAACTGTATAAGGTTTCTGAGAATTTGTAAAATGTATGATGGTAAAAATTCAAAGTCAGAGTTATCTATAATTTTTTCATATTATGGTGGAGAGAATTACGCTATAAAGTCTTTTATTTCCATTGAGATTACCTTTGTGATGTAGAGGTCTATAAGGTTTTAAGAATACTCTAGAAATGGGAGTTCATCAAATATTCTAGGTTTAGACCTGCAGTTTTCCTACGTTGATACCTCGAATGTAAAGATTTTATTAAAGCTGTAAGTAGAATAGAATTTTTAACTAGAATAGACTTTATTTAGCCTGGTGGAGTTAAGGCCATGTGGCCTTCTCTTCCACTCACCAGAACAAACATATGTTACATATGAATACAAAAAAAAATTACAATAATAGTCATATTAAACAGGACAAAGATATGTTACATACCCTCAGGGGTCCTCATCTAGAAGATATGTGGATGGCGACCACAAGGTGCCCAAGCTGAGCAAAACATTTCTTCCACTTACTTGTGTTTTGCACTCTTTTAACTTTACTATCTAACCTCCCTTGGTTAACTCTTGTTTTTTCGACCCCAACGCTATTAGGGCATCCGAGGGCTAGGGAGTCTTTCCTTTCTTCCATTTCTTCTTTCCTTTATTTTCTTTTCTTCTCCAGAAAAGCCTGACCAGAGGCTATAAGATGGCAGCCCCATCACTGGTCTTGTCTTCCTTTGGCCAGCAACCAATCGAAGAGACTATTATTATGCTTTCAAATCTTATATGAGAATTTTCCGGAAGGATCAAACTATTTACGCTGGAGGGAAAATTTTCTATAGGAACGTAACAGGCCTTGGCCTAATACTTGGAAGGAAGAAGAAGAAGATATGTTACATATGAATACAAAAAAATTACAATAATAGACATTGAACAATTAATTATCTGTCAAATTGAATAATAATGAAAATAATGTCTAATAATACAATGAAACTAAATACAATTAAAATTAAATTAATGATACAATGAATAAAAAAAAGGAATAAGAGCTCGAATCTACTATACATAAAAAGAAAAGAAAAGAAATACAAAGAAAGTAATAAACTACAATGAATTAATCTACGCTTTTTATACAAGGCATTATGTAAATATATTAACAAATCCTAAGTCTATTTTTATTAAGTAATGCAAAACGCATTATTAATTCTTAAAAAGTAATATTAGTGAGTTGTTTCTGTTAGTAATTTTATTTTCAATTTGTTTCTGAAAGATGGTAAGTAACTATCTGACAAGAAAAATGTATTGTGTTAAAGTATATAGGACTATATATCGTCAATACAAAGTCTATGAAACATTTCATTTAGTTATATTTTCCAAACATGTGCTAAGAAAATTAATTTCTACAGATTTAAAAATCCAAAATGTGTGTGGGATATGTGTGACATTTAGCCTTTATTATTGCACCTTCAATACATAATTGATTTTTCCCGTTACAAGCACCCACACAATCGTATGCTGTTGCAGCCATCTTGAATATTACTTTCGTTGCTTACATTGATCAGCAAAAGTTGTGATTCTTTTTTATAGTATGCTCTTTACCATACATTTTTATACCTGTTACTTAACTGAAAACAAGACCTTGGAAACGATTAAGGACACCCGGTACTAATTTCCTTGCAATTTGGTTTAAAAATATGCAACATATAAAAATCATTTTTTTTTTTCAGTTTATTCTTATGTGCATGAAAATTATGTCACCAATTTAACAAGTCTTCCTGAACATAATGATACTCTGGTTAACTTTTTAGGCATATTTCTTCATGAGTAATTTAAAATAAAAAAATGAAAATAAAAAATTAAACTTCTTAAAAGTATTGTCTTGGTACAATCTTTTTTTCAAAAACTACATATCCAATTGTTTCCAAAATTTAGTATGTTATTGAATTATTGTCCATAGTTCATTTGCTTGTGTTCAGTTACTGATTGTGATTTATTGACAAAAATTCTAAGACCAAACATTGTTTTGTTAACAATTTGCATACATTTTAAAAAATTACAAACACTATCAATAGCACAAATATAAATTTAACTTAATATTATAGAGCTCTTTAAACTGCATATCCATTGCCAAAAAAATATTCTCCTATCTTTCATAGTTTCAGAGAAAAATGTACCAAAATATGAAAAAAATACAAGTTACGGGAGAATAAAAAAAAAGTGCACATTAGAAGAACACATAGACGCTATTTTTAAAAGTAATTTTTTATGAGTTTAAATGTCCAAAATCGATAAAATAACATTACTCGTCGATAAAATAGACCTTCCTGGATTTGTTAAGCAAAAAAAAAAAAAATCATATTTTTAACCCAAATAAGTACTGGGTGTCCTTAAATCACTTAAGTTGTACAATTTTAATTATTATTAGGACAGAAAATTGTTTAATTTTAGTTTCAGATAAGTTATCTATAAATAAAGTATTATTATTAAAAGTATTATCTTTTAATTTATGAATGTTGCAGTTTATTTTGAGTTATACTGAGTTAGAATTCATTTTTTGTTTTTTCCTCAGAAGTTGGGATAGGGAAAACATTGCTTTCCATGACAGTTGCTCACAAATGTTTGTGTTGTACTTTTATTCGTCTATTTCTTTGATTAACCAAGGACAATATCTTCACAATCTCTATTTCCACATCTTTATTTATTTACGTAAGCGAATGAAGGAAAGAAAAATTTCACTTTCTTTTGAAAATGACCCATAACTGGCATGAAGTTAACTAACTCTCTGGCACTACGAACTTATAGGTTCATGGCCACATGGACATAAGCTCGTCATACATCCATATTCTGAGCTAATGTTTTCCAAAATTATCCCCTGTATAATCTACTTCCTTCAAATCATGGTTAATGTATTCTCTCACTCATTCAAAAATTAAGATAATAACCCAACCAATTTAATTTATAAAATTATAAAAACAAGACCAATATTTTATTTAAATTATTAGAACTATTCTTCTTCTTCTTCTTCGTCAGGCTCTACGACTTCCAGTGGAATGTCTTGGCCTTCTCAACCAGTTTACGCCACTTCTTCCTATCTTGTGCAGTAGATTTCAAATCAAAAATCCCCATCTCTTTCAAATCCTCAATTACGCCATCTTCCCATCGATCCTTGGGTCTTCCCCTTGGTCTTGTTCCCTGTGGCTTCCAATTCAAAATATCATTCGGCAATCTTCCCTTTGGCATATTAGAACTATTATTAATGTTAATACCTTTGTATATATGTATTACTTTCTTTTGTGGCATTCCTATTGGGGGCTTTCTTTCTGATTTTCCTGCAACGAGTTTCTAAATCCCTCTTTCATTCCCCATTCGTGCAGTATGTCCAGCCTATCGCAGTCTATGAGACTTAACTGTTTTATTCCATCTGGTTTCTCATAAAAAATATAAATAAATATCTTCAACTCGTGTCCAACTCAGGTTCGGGTCGAGCGATGAGATGAGATGAAGTCCCTATATTTATAGATGTCTGTGGACTACAGAGGTGCCGGCCGACCACTCCTGACCACGGTCACAGGGGCGGATGAACGAAATGAAACGAAATGGATGGGATGAGTATGGAGAAATGGTGGAATGAAAGTGTGGCAGGGAAAACGGGGGAAACCCCGAGAAAAAACTGCCCAAGCTCCGTTTCGTCCACCACTAAACCCACATGGAGTGATCGAGACTCTATCTCGAGAGCCCAGCGGTGAGAGACTAGCGTCTAACCTGAATTTCAACTTGTGTTTAATCAATTTTACACTCGTTCACTACATTTTCACAATACACTCGCTCTTTCTCGCTTTGTTCTTCATTCATAAATCCTTCGGTATTTCATCTATTGTCACCTCAAAAACTGCTGAGATCTGCGTCCGGCATCCTCAAGGGTTGTCTTGAGACTGACAATTCTATTGACTACCTGCAGTCTCAAGATAACCCTTGAGGATGCCGGACGCAGTCTCTGGCGAAACGTCGGGAAATACAAGCCTCAAGACCATGGCCAACAGCCCGGACATCGTCTACAAAATCATAATAACTCCGGCCGTGAAAGCCTAAGTCAATATATATACTAATTTAGTTACACTTGTTTTTTTGGATAGATGTCACTGAGTGGACCGGTGTCAGCGTTCCGCCTCATATTGACATCTAGGTAACTAAGGTAGTACTAGGACGGGAAAATTCAGTAAATTTTACTTATAGGCTTTTTTATTCAGACTTAATGATCTTTTACGAGCCTGAAAATCTTGAGACTTGGCACTCACGGGTTAAAGTCCCTCCCGGAGAACTTGTCCCTTGGATTTTTAATCCTAAAGATTCCATCTACCAAATTATATTCTGAACTATAGTAAATAGGATGCCCTCTATCACCACTTCTATTTAATGTATACATTAACGCTATCATCAGACACTGGAGATTGACAGGTCATGGTAATATTTCTCTCTCGAGACACAATTTTAGACACACTCTTATATGCAGATGATCAGGCTCTTTTCGGCAATAATGAAGATGAATTACAATATTCCACTCATCATCTTAATACATAATGTATAATAGCCCAACGATTTAACATGGAAATATCAACAACAAAATCTAAAGTTAGCCTATGGCCTTTCAAGGGAAATTCCCAGTAAGAAGTAAAATTTGTATTCAGAATTCAATATTAGAGCAAGTTAATTCATTTAAATACTTAGGATATAAACTAACTTATAATGAGGAATGTGATATATCCTTTAAAATACAAAACTATAATAAAACTTTAAGAATTATGAACCAAGTTTTTAAACCATCAAAAGTGCAGAGATACACAAGAATGAAAATCTATAAAATTCTCGCTAGACCCATAATCTGTTATGGCAGTGAAGCTTGGACCATCAGAACTCAGGATGATCGTCATATTACAGCCACGGAGATGAAATTTCTGCGACGAACTGCAGGTTATAGCCTTCTAGACCACCAAAGAAATTCAACAATAGCCAGAGAGTTAAACATCATACCTATATCTGAATATCTCCAAGAATATAGAAACAATTGTCTTGCCCATATTCAGCGCATGGATCGTCACAGAATACCAAAACAAATTCTTCACTACATTCCTCGAGGCAGAAGATCTGTGGGTCGACCTCGGAGATGGCGGGAGACCGTAACGGGCCACTGGGCCTAATACTTGAAAGGACGATGATGATGATGACTATAGTAAATACAGTAAGGGTGTAACTAACTACTCACTGACACTATCGAACCGTGAGTCCATGGCCATGCGAACATAAGCTCTCCGTACATCCCTATTCTGGTTCGATAGTGTCAGTGAAGTAGTTAGTTACACTCCTGAATATATCTCAGCAGTTTTTGAGGCGACAAACCCCTTAACTGGGGACCTAGCTAGTGCAGTTCTACAGCTCTGTGGGGAGCCTTTTCTTCCTTTAATTTAAAATATTATAAAAAATACAGGGAGTAAACATTTGTAACATATCCATCAAATATTATACAAAACAACCATTCTCTTTCATATGGTCATATTTTTTAATCGAAATTTCATATTTTTATTTTTTTCAACTTTAGTACAAAAACGGCACAAGTGTCTTCTCGTTTTCAATTTAAAGTAATTTGGAAAACATTATTTATATTACATGTAATGAATATTAAAAAGTATGCAAATCTCTTAAATGCAATAAATGTTAACTCTGGCCTTACATGGTGTCTGTCATCAGTGGCGTTGTTTCAAGTCTTACATCGATATAAACTAAGCATTTAGGATATATGTATAAATTAATTAATTAATTTATATTGGTAATTTACTCCGCAGTTTATAATGTAAATATACAATCTCTTTTAACACTGTGTAAATATTAAAATTTTACGACACATATGACCAGTGGCGTTACTAAATACTGTCAGTTTTGAGTTATTACAAATAATCAAATTTTGTTTTTGTTTTTAGAACTTTAATATACCGTAAAAATATATATCCGTACAATTAGTGGTTTTTATTGTAGTAATAGTGATTATTGACGTCATCAGATATTATCAGTGGCGTTATTGAACACTGGTGTGTTGAGAAGTCACTGGTTATTATTGTTGTTAGTATTATGAATGCTACATAACTTCATTTTAGAAAACACTCATATTTTCAGTAAATTTTAAGTAGCTTATAAAAAAATATGATGAAGTGAAAAAAAAAACTAGAGCGAAATAAGACGTTTGAACTAGTTACTTCAAGACTGGAGAATGGAGGGTAAAAGTTAGCAACCCCAATTGAATGTTTGTGCAATATTTTTCTAATGTGATAAAAGACAGACCTCTCATTTAAACGTGTGAATGAGAAGTTACAAGAAACTGTACCAGAGTTATTATTTTTTCATTAACTTAGACCGTTCTTGCATTAAGGTTTAAGGCTAATCTGAGTTGAAAGATATATTATGTGTTGAGCAAACAGATGATGTCTGTTTTTTTTTCTGAACACGTCTAGTGAATAATATTTTATCATGAATGTTATATAGCTGGCCAGTTACCGATATATGTTAGTCCGTTCTTGCGCGCATACATGATATGTGATTTTAACTCTCGTAATAAGAAACTGTTAAGAGACCGGTCAAAGGGTGTTGAAAAAAATCACACTAGATGTCATACCCATACAGAACAGATCTTCAAAATTTTGTGTTCCTGCATCGCCAAATAATTTATAAAAAAAATAATATATATCTCGTTGGATATATCCGTAACTCCCACCGAGCGAAGGCTTTCTTGAGACGGATATTCACGGAACGCCCACCCAACGGGTTTTAAATGAAATACCGAAGGATTTATGAATAAAGAACAAAGCGAGAAAGAGCGAGTGTATTGTGAAAATGTAGTGAACGAGTGTAAAATTGATTAAACACAAGTTGAATGAAGAGTAAACATTTAAGTTGGCAAGTACTTCCGACTTGGTGAAACCGCTGCTACAACCAGATCAAATATATATCTGCCAGGTAATCTTGCTCACAATGCATCTTGTTTGCATGTGGTTCCTCGCTCTTCCTGCTCTTCTTCCTTTCTGGTTATAAGCTTACAACAGATTTTGGAATCATTATAATTTAAAGTCAATATTTCAGTTTCGAGAATAAAAAGAGTTTTTTTTAAACATGGGATTCGAATTCAGAAGCAAAATTTCCCTTTCCAGATTAAAAAAGTTTTTTTTTTGCGCGATAGTGCATTTTGTCGCACTTACAGCAATGGTGACCATGATTGAAAGTTCAACTTCCTACATTTCGGGGTTGCCAAACCAAATAGCTACACTGTAATACTTACTTACTTACTTACTCACTGGCACTATCGAACCCGTAGGTTCATGGCCGCGCGGACATAATAATAATAATAATAATAATAATAATAATAATAATAATAATAATAATAATAGCTTTATTTTAGCTTTATTTTACCTGGCATTGTTAAGGCCTTAAGGGCTTGTCTACCACTCAACCAGGTTTAAAAAAAATACAAACAAAAAATAGTCTTAAATCTAAATTACAATATATATATATAAACGATTACAAGTTATGAATACAATACAATTAATATTTATAATGTATTTTCATTTACTCTAAATTTAACGAATTAAATATATAATATGTACAATATATATAAAAAAACAGGAAAAGATTAGCTCTCCATATGTCCCTATCCTGAGCTAATGCTTTCCAATCATTCCCAGTATAATCTACTTCCCTCAAATCATAGTTAATGTTATTCTCCCACCTCATTCTTGGTCTACCAATTGGGCGTTTTCCCTCTGGCTTTCCTACAAGAAGCTTCCATGCATGTCTTTCATTCCCCATATGTGCCACATGTCCTGCCCATCGCAGTCTACGAGACTTAACTGTTCTTATTATATCTGGCTTCCTATACAGACCATGCAGTTCATTGTTATGTAGTCTTCTCCATTCACCTGTCTGTTCATAGCTATAGTAATTCTGCCCGAGGGCAGGTCCTTCACTGCAATCATAGCATTTTCATGCTATGCTTGCAGCTTTACTAGGGAATTGTAGGTGTGGTAGCTTCCCGTTGCTTTCCACACCGGTGAAGGATGATGATTATGATGATGATAATGATAATGATGATGATGTCCATATGATTTCGGGGACCGTTTGGGCCTTAAAGTTTTCCTGACATTTGTCTTACAGATGAGGAAAAACCCCGATAAAAACCTCACCCAGAAAAACTGCCCCGACCGGGGATCGAACCCGGGCCCGCTGCGTGACAAGGCAGCACGCTACATCGAGACCACAGCGGTGGACATTGTAATATTAGGCCTATATATTACAAACTACGTGTGGGAAGTAAACTCACTGTCCTTTATGTATACTACGTACAATGTATATACAAGATTCTATCCAAAAAATGTAGTGTTAATATAGCTACATTATACGAAACAAATCACTGCATTTTAAATGAACTGAACTTTATTTGAAACAATGTAAAACAATAAATACGTAATTGCCGACATTTTATGACTGACTGGTGTCGCGGCCTGCTGTAGTCTTAACTAATAAACATTGCCTACACTATGATGATCTTGTAGAAGATTTCCGGGCTGTTGTCCGTGGTCTTGAGGCTTGTAGTTCCCCGACGTTTTAAAAACACAATTATTGAACATACAGTAATCAAATGTGTAGTTCGAAAGAATCTGATCATTATTTGCTATATTCAACGTATTTGTTGGAGAGTCTGTCACTGCAAAATAATGCTCTGACCTGTTCAGAATATTAAAAGGAGGAACTTTCTTTATTTTGGTAAACAGAAATATGTAAATATCGAGGTAAAACACGACTGTCATTGGTTGTAAAACAAAATTCATTGAAATTGCATTCTACTAGAACCACTAAGAACACAATCTTTCATTTAACGTCTATACTAATTTTATTATAAGTAATGCCACGAATGATTTGCAAATTATCATTAAATGCACGACTCACGAAGTGAGGAGTAAATTTATCTAGAGAATTTGGAAATCAACGGTGGCATTTGTTAGGACTGTTTAACGAATAAAATTAAGCTGTTTACTCACAAATCATTATTTAAATATAGTTATTTTTAAAATATTTACATATTTAATGTAAACGGCGATGCTTGAAAACGTCCGTCACCGTGGCGTAGTCGGTAGAGTCCCTACCTTCCACTCCGGTGACCCGGGTTCGATTCCTGGCGGGGTATGGGATTTTAAATCTCCACCCTGGGTCTGGGTCTGTGTGTCCTGTCCTTGTGTCTATGTGAGGATAAAAGCAAGTTGACAAAACAGGTAAAACAAAAAGGAAAAAAGGTAAAACAAAAAGGAAAAACAGTATAAATGAAAAAAAAAATACTGTTATAAAAAAAAAATGAGGAACGTTTGTTATGCTTCATTTGTTCTACACTGCAACCAGGTTATGTTATTTATTGCCAAATCGGATAGCAATATTGTAAGAATGCACCCTAGTGGAGAAGAAAAAAAGCATATCAAACTGTTTATAACTAACATTATCTTCTTCTTCTTCTTCACGGTTTAGGCTTATTTATTAGCCTTTTCCGGCTCCAAATTGCTGCTCTTTCCATCTTTTCCTTGGTCTTCCAAAGCTTCTTCCTCCTCGTGGTGAATAGCTGTATGCTGCTTTTGGTATTTTATTCTCAGTCATCCTTGCCAAGTGTTCTTTACAGTTTGTTCTGTATTTCTCTATTGTTGAGTTTAATTCTTCTATTTTTAGTTGTCTTATTTCTGTGTTATGTTTTTTGTCTGTTCTTTGATATCCTGCTATTGGTCTGAGGAATCTCATTTCAGCAGCTTGTATCCTGGCAGATTGTTGTGTTGTCACTGTCCATGTTTCGGATCCATAAGTAATAATAGGCACTGCCATTGTCTTGTATAATTTCATTATAGAGTCTTTCGTGGTTTTATTTTTCAAAGTTCTTTTTAGTGTATCTGTTATATAATTATAAACTTATTTATTTTGTTATTTATATCTGTTTCTGCTGTGTATGATATTTCGCAACCTAGGAAGTTATATCTTACTACTTGTTCTATCGATTTATTTTCCAATATTATCTTTGTCCGAACTGGATGAGTACCCTTGAAGGCCATTGTTTTTTATTTTTGTGAGGATATTTCCATTTTGTATTTTTTTGATATTTCATTTAGTTTATATAGCATTCTTTGTAGTTCGTCTTCTGTTTTTGCTATTAGAACCTGATTATCTGCAAAGGCTACTGTTTTTATTACTGTATTTCCTAAGTTAATTCCCCCAGTCGTCATTTGCTTCCATGATCTTATCATGTCGTCGAAATAAATGTTAAAAAGCGTGGTTGATAGTGGACAACCTTGTCTAACTCCTCCTGTTATATGTACTGGTTCCCTTTGATTTATTTTTATTTTTGTTTTCTCATACATTTTCTTAATATTACTGCTATCAAGTGTAGTGGAATTCCTCTTTCACTTAATCATCATCATCATCTGCATTCATGGTTAGGTCTGTTGACCCGTTCCGACTTCAGCCCATCTCTTTCTAGGTCTGCCCACATCTCGGGTGCCTTTAGGTTTGTATTTTGTTATTTGTTTTGGATATCTATCTTAATTCATTCTATCTATGTGTTGCTTCCATTTTTGTCTATATGTATCTATTTTATCAGTTATTGCAAAATATTTCAAGTTCCTGTCTTAATATGTTCCATAATGTTGGTCTAGACACTTTATCAAAGGCCTTCTTATAATCTATAAAGTGGATGTGTGTCTCTAAGTTGAATTCTCTTCGCTTCTCTATTATTTGTTTTAAAGTGAATACGTTGTCTGTACAGCTTCTTCCTTTCCTAAATCCTGTCTGCTCTTATGATATTATTGCATCTACTCTGCTCTTCTGATATTATTGCATCTACTATGGTTGTTAATCTTTGGTTGATCATTTTTGCATATATTTTGTATACTGCACATAGTAAGCTTATGCCTCTTTAGTTTTCTAGCTTTGTTTTATCGCCTTTTTTAAATATTGAGATTATTTTTCCAATTTTACATTCTTCGCGTATTGTATTTTGTTTCCAGCACTTGTTATAGAATTTTAATAATCTTTCTTGAAAATTCTTTGGGACATTTTTATCAGTTCTATGTTTATATTGTCTATTCTGCATGCTTTATTATTTTTACATTTCTTTAATACTTCTATAATTTCTTGCATCTCTAATTCATCTACTTCTGCATATTGTTCGTTTGTTTCTATGAGTGTTATTTCTTTATAGGTTATTAATTAATTTCTGATATCTATGATGTAAATATGTCAATTATATTTTTTTGGAACATACATTCCTGGCAAATAATACGTTTAAGAAAGTGCAAACAGTGTTTGTTTTGTGTGGCATAATCAATTGCTACAAATGTTTTATATTATATCCCGCAAGCACTATCTAGTTACATTTATGCACTATATATATATATACACACACAATCTGGAAGCCACATGAATTCTAGAATTCTTACATCTGATATATAAATTGTTATATTCAACGTATTTCTTGGAGAGTCAGCCACTGCAAAATAATGCTCTGATCTATTCAGAATGTTAAAAAGGAGGAGCTTGATTTTAAAGCGATAAAATTAAATTGGTAAAATCGAGGTGAAAAACGACTGTGATTGGTTGTAAATAAAAATTCATTGAAATGTGATTGGTCATTGACTCCCACTTGGGACATGAGTTAAACAGTCAATAAAATTAAAAACGTTCATACGTTTTGTACTAATTACTGAATTAAAATTAGCAAATAACATTTGCCATAGACGTTTTATACAAGGGACATAATTTGAAACTCCGCCATGGCCTGTCCCAAGTCCGGGTGAGAAACGAGGAGGGGGAGGAGTAACAACCTCGTTAAAAAACCAGGGTTCAGTTGGCTCCGACTGATAGTTCTCTGTAAAGGCCCCTAGCCAGGGTTACGGTGAAGACCTCAACGGCAGAGTCGGCGCAGAAGGAGTCCTTCAACACGACGAATCTGACGGAAGAGGCATCCCTATATCTAAGGGAAATAGAGAAACGCTGCCTTGCGTTGAAGAGGGATCTTCAAAGGTTATGGGAGGAAAACCCAGACAGAAATTTTCCTGGTCCTCCAGGTTGGGGGTTTATGCTGTGGGCCAGCTCCCTACACATTAGAAAAAATATCACAAAATGCTAAAAGACCAAATCAGTCAAAGCCGGACAGAAAAAAGTACGAAAGACACAATGAAAGCAGAAGAAAGCATAATTGAAAGAATTGAGGAGAAGGAATTAAAGTGGTTTGGACATGTTTTAAGAATGGAAGATGAGCGATGGCCGAAGCAATTATATCAATGGCATCCGACCAGAAAGAAGAAAAAAGGGAGAACCAAAGTTAACGTGGAAGAAAAACATGAAGACAGTAATGCAAGCAAGAGGGCTAAGCACTGAAGATGCCCAAGATCCTAGGCTTTGGAAGTTTGGCACAGGAAGACGGCAGCAGCTGTAAAAACCCGAAGATAGATAGATAGACATGATTTGAAATATACTCTTAAATGTAAATCAAGATACTAATGGGAAAAGATAAATAATCAAATGGGCCGTGTTTTGCACTGACTACTTATTAAAATTTCACCGAACCTGTTTCTCAAATACTATTTTCTGATTAAGCTCAATAGGTTTAAAAGAACCTTCCTGTATAATCCCAGAGGAACAAGAGATGTTGGCCGACCACGTAGAAGATGGACTCCACTTTTAACTTCGCCGGAACAGGCTGCATAGCCTAAACCTTGTAGTAGAAGAACAGGTTCATGCTAATTATTCAAAACAATAGTATATTTTATCTTGAAAATATATTCTTCTTCTTCTTCTTCCTTCCAAGTATTAGGCCAAGGCCTGTTACGATGCTACAG
The DNA here is from genome assembly GCA_030220185.1 of Diploptera punctata. Lineage (NCBI taxonomy): Eukaryota > Metazoa > Arthropoda > Insecta > Blattodea > Blaberidae > Diploptera > Diploptera punctata. The sequence continues at coordinate 814,785 of JASPKZ010007262.1, forward strand.
AAAATTTCCCTCCAGCGTTTCATAGGACGGCGCAGAGATCTTCGTCCTCTTGGTATATAATTATAAACAGCTTTGGGGATCCGATTTGAACTCATTCTTTCAAGATGGTGTTTCCAATTTAGTTAGTATTGTTTAATATATTCCAAAATTGGCGTAGTCTTCAATTCTTTTAAGATATCGGTGTTCCTTTTCCGATCCCATCTGGTGTAACCCGCTGTTCTGCGCATGAATCTCATGAAAATATATACATGTCATAATTGTATGCTAATACTATTTGAAAACTAAAAGCAAGCAATGTAATAAATCAGCATATTACAAAGTTCTTATAGAAACGTTACCGCGAAATTAAATACCCATCAAAAGTAGCCCTTATCGCGATCTTCATACTTTCGTATACTTCCGTCATTTTCATCCGAATGTTACTGAACTGTATACGCGCGATGTCTTTCTAAGCTTGTGTGCAAAGTGTATAAACAGTCTGATTTGTTTAATTTTGTTGTTTTAATGTTAATTCTAAAACAAATACATTAATTTAAACTTTGTTTACTTGATTGTTGTGAAGAGTGAAGTAACAGAGCGTCGTGTTTGTGATGTGAAGTTAGGAACAATGGTCAGTCGTTGAGCTCGCTTCGTGTTTAGTGCTTTGTAAAGCTGCATAAAAACAGATGAGATGCCCACGTAACAAGGTAAGCAGCGTTGTTTCTTTAATACAAAACGTAAAACTAAACTCTTCTCAGTGAATATTACAAATATGGGTTTTCTAGGATGCTTAAATTTTGGAGGTTTTAGTGTATATTCGATTTATATAAAATACTTTTAGGTTATTTTTTGTTCATATATATTTATATATTCAAATTATTAACAATTTATGTACAGAGTATATATATATATATTTTTTTTTTCAAGTTAACCATCTAAAATAACCAAGCATTAGCCACTGCAAATTACCCCACCTCTATTTATGATAAGGCCCTGCTTATTATAAGACCATAATTAATAGTAATTAATCCGTTTGTTTGGCTTCTTCTTCATATTCATAGAAATTCTCTCTCTCTCTCTCTCTTTTTTTTGGTCCAAAATCCGGCTGCAAGATTACTACGTTCATCGAGTGTATGAACAAAATCAATTTTTTCATAAAATTGTGAATTACTGAATACATTTTTGCCGAGTTGCCAATTAAAATTCGGCCGCCAGTATGTTTAATTAAAATATAATTAATTTATTTGTTCGAAATAATTTGATTCACTTGTAATTAAAATAAATTATAATCCAGGTCGCAGAAATCGATGTATAAGCTTGAAAAGTTCTGGTTGCCATTGCACACTTGGTTGTAAACCTCCTCGCGGCTACAGCAGGCTGTGACACCAATCAGTAATAAAATGGCGGTAAGTTAGTATTTATTGTTTTATATTAATTCAAATAAAGTTCAGTTCATTTAATATGCTGTGATTTGTTTCGTGTAATGCATATTAACACTACCTTTTGGATATATTTTTGTACATACATTGTACGTAGTATACATGAAGGGCAGTGGTTTTACTTCCCGCTGCGAGAACAATATAAAACAGTAATACGTACTTACCGTCATTTTATTACTGATTGGTGTTACAGCTTGCTGTAGCCGCGAGGAGGTTTACGGCCAAGTGTGCAATGACAATCAAAACTTTTCAAGCTCTATACATCGATTTCTGCGAACTGGATTATAATTTTGTTAATAACAAATGAATCAAATTATTTCGAATAAATAAATAAATAAATAAATAATATTTTAATTAAACATATTGGCGGCCGAATTTTAATAGACAACTCGGCAAAAATGTATTCAGTATTTCACAAAATTATGAAACAAATTGATTTTGTTCATACACTCGATGAACGTAATAAACTTGCAGCCGGATCTCGGACTATTTGTTTAATATTTCCTTTGTGGCAACATTTAAGTGCCCGAAGTTTCCCAGGGACACGGCTTCTCGGGAGAGGATTTATTCTGAATTCCATCCATACCATTGATAATACAAGTATATGGAGGATCTTCCTTGGACGAATGATCAATATCGGAGTCACTGTAGGATATTTATCCAGTTTATTCCTTTATTCCCAAACTAAGTATCCTCTGTGGATGTTTATTCATATTTTTGAAAGTCTTATTCTTTTCTCAGTAGTCGATTCTCTTTATATATATACATAGCTTCCCTTACTCTATCAGATAGTTTCTTAGAATGCATTACTCCTTTATGCTGTTCTTGCTTTAACATGAAAGCACATTTACTTAAACCAACTGAAAATAGTAATGGCAATCAATCTCAAACTAAAGCTAACAAGCGTTACTCGTCCATAATCTTATTTTTTTCCTAAGTTAGTAGTTAGATCACATTTCGACCAAGCATAAAGTAGTGACTCATTCCATCAAACTTGAAGAAGGATTATAATATTAGTATCGTGACCAAGATATGCAGAGGATAACTCGTTTTAAGACAATAAATTTGTCTTCAGGGGATGTTGAGAAATCGATTCATAAGTAATTGGGCTATTCTTTAGAATGATTTACTCTTGATTTTTCAGTTTATTATCGTGAATTATAACTCTTCTTCTGATTTAGTAAGATTTTTAAATATTTAAAACAATTTTTATAACTTTATTTTAGAATTTTTAAGTATTTTTTCAAATACACATATTGTGATGGTGACTTGCTATTTTCTCCAGAGAGTATATTATATAGTTGGAACCAGTGGGCTATCGATGGTTGCGATTATTAAGGAGTGAAAAAAAAATTAGGTTCGTTACATTTTAAATGTGTCTAAATACATAAAAGAAAAAAGATAATCGAAACAACGATAATAATCGATATGTGGTTCGATGATGGGTTATCGCTGGCTCTATAAACTCTGACGCATGCGCACTGTTGTTCTATAGGACTGAAATATATCGGGTAAATTAAAGTGGAGAATCCCCAGTAATTGTTTTTCGGAATAAATACTTTGCTTTATTTTTTATTAATTGTCTTCCACTTTAATTAGTAATATAGGCGAATTTAACTTCACTGTCGTTAATATTATATTCTTCTTAATGAATCCTTGTAAATTATTTTAAATATATTACTTATTAATTTTAGTTTGTGTGAACCCAATATCGGAAAGGAATTATGGAAATTCTGAGGAGCGATTGCTTCCACTCAAGCCAAAATCTATTGCAGGGATAATGAAATCGTCAATTAACATCGTAGAAGTGATTATTAAGTCACATGATCAGATGTTTTATTCCGATTGGCTTATCCTACATTTAATATACGTAGTTCAAACTTAATTGGTCGTATGAAGGATTTAATTAATTTTATTACCAATCATAATTCAGTTTACTTTATTAATGTCAAATATAAATTATTTAGATTTTATTTAAAGTTTAATAAGAATATTCTTTATAAATATATACAAAAATGATTTCAAATGAGTTCTGAGAGTAATTGTTAAGAATACCTTTATCTATTAAAATATTTTAATTATTGAGACGTGATTTTTATTCAACAGTAACTTACAACAAATATTTAGATTCCATTTAATGTTAAATTTATACATTAAATGTTTTTAGAATTAATTATATATATATGTTTAGATGTTATAATTATATATATATTTTTTTTTTGACATTTGGCAATGAAGGCAAATATGATATGAAAAGAAAAATGAATGCTTGAGTCGGGATTTGAACCCGAGTCTAGCATTCATTTTTCTTTTCATATATATATTTGTCTAATGCCACCAGGTTGTCTTTTATGATGTTTCTGACTTTCTCCCCTGGCATTGGCGGAATTGTAATCCATATCTTAGGTTGGGGAACCTGGAAGGCCGAGTTACGTTACTCCGATGATATGATGGGTGATAAATGGTAATGAAGCGCCAGGAGAGTTCTTAACCTAAACTTAACCTAAATTCCAGACAATGAGCAATCACGGAATAATTCCCTTTAAGGACAAGACCCATGTTTTACGCTATGTATTAATACTGTTTTACCACTTGAAAGAAGCCTTGACTTAAAAAAGTGTCTCATTAATCCAAGGTATGCTTTATGGGCATTTTCAATTCTCCATAACGTTTGATACAATATTTAAAACTAGTGTGGACGTCGAATGAATGTAATAGCCAAATTAACACGATACGGGTAAACCTTGCTCGAGAGTAAAAACCTATACCAACTTATCTAATCTAGTACAACGGTAGAACAATCGCCACGTCATCACTAGCCAATTGTGTACGAGCAAGCCACCTGCACATAAACTCAACATCTCCTTACCACACTAGGCCGTCATCCCTTCAGGGACTTTATTTCTGTGGGAGAATAGCACCACTTATTCCCACACACGACCCAATGTCGTATTATCACTTTTTTTTTACCAATGCCACTATGTTTAATAAAACATAAACCGAGTTACAGGCTGAAGATGAAGCATAAGCTTCGAAAGTACTCCACACCCCAAATCCAGAGTTGAGGAAGACTGAGATCTCAGTATTCTATTTTATATTATAAATAAAATATAAAAATGCAGGTTTATTAAATTTAATAGTCTTTGAGCAAGTTATGGTAATCAAATATTTGGGCGTGGAAATAAGTAGATTGAAATCATTACATAATGAAGTCACACATCTAGCGAGAGTGGCAGGGGGTATGGATGATATATGGAAAAACAAGTACTTAAATAAAGATACCAAAACAAGAATATATAAAGCAGTGATGCGTCCAATATTGACCTATGCCTCCAAAACAAGAGCAGATATTGTTAAAAACAAAGCAAACTTTAGAAACAAATGAAATGAATATTCTGAGGGAGATTGTACGTAAATGAAGGAAAGATAAAATTAGAAATGAAGAAATAACAAAACAGCTGAATACTCAGGCAATAGATGGAAACATAACATTTGAATGGAATCAACATATATCCCGCATGACACCAGATAAAATTTTACGCATAGCAAGCGATAAGATACCTGAGCTTGGGAGAAGGACCTCTGGAAGGCCAAAAATGTATGGAAGCACTCTTAATTCTCGATGGAACAGAGAAACAGAAGAAGAAGAAGAAGAAGAAGAAGAAGAAGCCAGGTTGTCTTTACGACATTTCTGGTATTCTCTCCTGGCATGGCGAAATTGTAACCACTTGTTAACCCATTCGGCTCAGAAGATGAGGTACATTCGAATAACTCTGTCTGTTATATATTTCGCAATATTTTGTACATCCCTTTGCAGGGTAATCTTTTGTTAACATTTATGAATAGTAGAGGAATGTAGTTTGGCCTTCGTCCTTATTGAAATCTCAAGTACCGTTATCTTTTGTTCGTTTTGAAATTTGAAAACAGACTGTATAATTTACGGTGGTTTAAATTCGGTTTCTGGGGAAATCTATTGAGCACTTAAACCTGAAGTGAATGGGTTATGTTGGGGCGCCTGGAAGGCGGAGTTACGTTATCCCGACGATATTATTGGTGGTGCTAGAAGAGTCCTTAAACCTAAACTTAACCTTAAATCTAGATTATGGGTGACCACAGGAATAATTCCCTTCAAGGAAAAAAAAAATATATATTGTGATCTAAATGGAAATCGAATCCGGAACCCCATCAACTGTGATCAGAAGCTTTGACCACTACCTCATTGGGCTAGTCTCCTATCATAATAATATAAATAATACATTCTTCAGCTTTTCTCGTGAGTTCTATTAATTCATGGGGCATAGGAGGAATATGGGGGCACGCCTTAGCGCAGTGGTTAAGGTCGAGGGTTCGAATCCCGATGGGGTCAGAATTTTTAAACTGACCCAAACCATCTGGTGGCACTATGACCCTGGGGTCGAATCAACCTCTAACTGAAATGAGTACCAGACGCTTGTTCTGGAGATAAAGGCGGCCGTCACGCAGGACTGACAACCAGGCTGACATGAAGTGCCGATTGTATAGAAAAACCTCCTATTACCCCAAGGGTCTCCTATGGCCTGTAGTGGGATTACTTTTCTTTTTCTTTTAGGAGTAGTACACATACGATGTTTAATGCAATACTATATTGAGGAAGGGGAAGAAAAATCCGTGGCGCAGGAACTGCGAAAACTAAGCGAATTCCTTAGAAAGTAGAATTTATGGTCCGATTTTACGATTTATGGCACATTATATTGTGTTAATTAAATCATAAATATGTGTTTAGTTGGGTTGCGAGAAAAAAATGGTGGCTACTAAAGAACGATTAAGACTTTCAATTTCCGGATTTTGCTGGTTTTTGGATAATACATTTATAGTTTTATTTTAATGGCATATACAGAGTTCCGTTGCGAACCGCTTGAGCGTTTGTAAATGTTCGCTTCAGCTGAACTCCCACCTCTAAGGGTAAATTTCTCCAACAGACGTTAACTGTATTACGCCAGTTTTCTCCGTGTATAATGCATAGCTTAAACTGGCGTAATGCAGTTACCTCTGTTGGTGAAACCGACCCTAAAGTTTCGATTCTACTGGTTAATCTTACTATTTGTAATTGATTGCTATATACCGAGTTTGGTTCCGAAACAAAAAACAAAAATTGCGGCCGTTAGAGCGTTAACAGTCACACACATCATATATATCAACTGAAAAATCCCAAAATGACATAATTGCATTTTGCCAGGTTTTCTGGAGGACAAATAAAATTGTTTCATTACTGTAAACATTATCTGGTATATAATTGTAGGCTTTTACGGCCGGCATTTTGATCCATATTTGGTTCGTCTTCCGGGCTTATATGCCGTGGTCTGGTTGTCTTCATACTCGACGTTTCGTCTACTGCTGCGGTAGACATCATCAGGAGATACTGCGTGCTCTCTGTGAACTCCTCAACAGTCGGCTGCAGACTGGCTGGTCGTTGGAAACTGTCTATCTGTTTATAGCTAAACCCCGGGTGGAGGGGGGGTTTCCTGCGCGGACCGAGTTATGCGCTGTAGTGCCGTTTGCAGAAGTCATAGGCTTCGTTGTCGTGTTATGCAGTGCTGGGATCCAAATTTTGTTTATCTTCATACGTCGAGTATGAAGACAACCAGACATGAAGATAAACAAAATTTGGATCCCAGCACTGCATAACACGACAACGAAGCCTATGACTTCTGCAAACGGCACTACAGCGCATAACTCGGTCCGCGCAGAAAACCCCCCCTCCACCCGGGGTTTAGCTATAAACAGAGAGACAGTTTTCAACGACCAGCCAGTCTGCATCCGACTGTTGAGGAGTTCACAGAGAGCACGCAGTATCTCCTGATGATGTCTACCGCAGCATTAGACGAAACGTCGAGTATGAAGACAACCAGACCACGGCTTATAAGCCCGGAAGACGAACCAAATATGGATTATCTGGTATGTTATGGCAACTCGACGCCCAAATCTCAGCATGACATATTTGCCATAACATAGTTTTTTTTACCCCTCCTGAAAACTAGGCAAAATACATTTATGTCATGTTTGGATTTTGGCGTCTATATACATATACGTCCACCGTTGTGGTCTCGAGGTAGCGTGCTGCCTTGTCACGCAGCGGGCCCGGGTTCGATCCCCAGTCGGGACAGGCTCCTGGGTGAGGGTTTTTCGGGGTTTTTCCTCACCTGTAAGACAAATGTCAGGAAGATTGGGGCCCAACGGTCCCCGAAAATCATCCGGCCATCATCATCATCCTTATTATAATCATCATCCTTCACTGGTGTGGAAAGCAAAGGGAAGCGACCACACCTATTATTCCCTAGTAAAGCTGCAAAGCATGGCATGAAAATGCTATGATTGCAGTGAAAGACCTGCGTTCGGGCAGAATTACTATGGATATATATATATATATATATATATATATATATATATATATATAAATAAAGACATTTCCAGTGTCTTATAGGTATGAAATTATGGGTGATCACGATGTTAGTGTTGCACCAGGACAGTCCTTAATCTTAAACTTAATCTAAGGTGAATATGAATGACGATGATGATGGCCATGTGATATTCGTGGACCATTTGGGCTTTAAAGTATCTTCTTGTATCTTGTAAGCCCATGTTTCCCTTAACAAGATTTAGGCGCTCTCCCCCCTACAGGGAAGAATTTGAACCATACTAATTTAGTTACACTTGTTTTCGTATAGATGTCATTTGAATTGTCCGTGGTCGGCGTTTCGCCTCATACTGACATCTAGGAAACCAAGATAGTACTAGGACGGGAAAATTCGGTAAATTTTGCTTAGAGGCCTTTTCATTCAGGCTTAAAGATCTTTTACGAGCCTGAAAATCTTCAGACTCCGGACCCATGACTTAAAGTCCCTCCCGGAGGACTTGCTCCTTGGATTTTTCCATCCTAAAAATCCATCGACCCTGGCCGGGTTTGAACCCGCGACCCTCGGGACCAGAGGCAAGGAGCATAACCACTAGTCCACCGCGGCCGAGTGGGCTTTAAAGTTTCCTGACATTTGTCTTACAAGTGAGGAAAAAACCCCGAAAAAACCTCAGCCAGGAAAATTGTCCCGACCGAGGATCGAAGCCTGGTCCGCTGCGTGTGAAGGCAGCTACCTCGAGACCACAGCGGTGGACTTGTTCGTTTGTTAGAGTCAGTATTTTTATGTAATAAAACATAACATTGCAGTGCAGAGAGTGTACGGAGTATATTATTCTACTGTTTGTGCGTGAAACCAAGATAAAAGACAGTCATAAGTCTAACTTCTCATGATACTGTTCAACTGTTTGTGTGTGAAACCAAAACAATATACGGTCATAAGTCTAACTTCTCATTATACTATGTTGCAACCTTATCTTTTAGTAGGCCTGTAGCAAACTCTGTTAATTTCGTGATTCTAACGTTTTAGGCTATAAAACCTTGATAAATTATGAAAATTTCTGGCTGAGCCTTAGGAATAATAAAGTTAAGGATATATGAATGAAATATATATATACACTTGTGTCCAAAAGTTAAGGATAATTAGTTCATTTGCCGACTTATTATAAAGCATTTGTCAGAATAATACAAAATTTGGTAAGGGTATGTCACAGATACTTAGAAACATGGCACGAAAGAAACAATGGCATGAATACGTCATTCACTTGTCATTTTCACAACAAACGAAAACTGCATTTCAGAATTCGAACATAAAAGTTGAACAACAATGGTTCAAATGATTAGTATGGGGTGTGATTACCCCTGACAGCTACACAAGACTCACATCGACGTGGCATGCTAGTGATGAGGTTGTTCAGGAGTTCGATGCTCAGCAAATTCCACTCCTCATGAAGAGCAATGTGAAGGTCTTGAAGTGTCCTCGGAGGAGGCTGACGAGATGCAATTTGTCTCCCTAAGGCATCCCATGCATGCTCTATAGGATTCATATCCGGAGACCTCGCTGGCCACTCCATACGCTGGATATCTTCCTCCTGAAGAAACTCATCCACCAGTTGTGACCTGTGAGGTCGGGCATTGTCATCCATGAATATGAATTCTGGACCCACAGCTCCCCTGAAAAGTCTTATATGAGGTTCCAGGATCTCTTCTCTATACCGCTGAGCATTAACAGTGCCACCTGCGAAGATGTGAAGCTCTGTGCGTGCATTCATCATTATACCTCCCCATACCAGGAGACCACCGCCACCAAATGGATGTCTTTCCATGATCCCCTAGAGCAATTATTTTAAGTATGGATTTGGTACCGACCTTATGAAGGTCTTGACCCGATATCTTTATGTGCTTTTATTTAAGTGTTCTGTTTATTTTATATGATTAACAAGGAGAGTATTCCTCTCTCTGTTTTATGGCTGATTGTAAGTTATGTTGAGTGAATGTATTGAGAATTTACTACTGATTTTTTATGAACTTATGTGCAAGATTTTATTTACGACGAGGAATAGATTAAGTAGTAAGCATTAATAACACGGCCTTAGTTTCTTAGAGTAATTTTATGATGCGTTAAGAATTAAAGTATTATATGCATTGGTGTCCTGTATCGTAGTGTAGTGTGTATTTGTGTATTGCCTATCTCGTTTATTAGTCTGTTTTTATGTGTAAGAATTGTGTCTCTTTGTCTGTGTGCTAAGTGTTTTATGTGGTCTATTATGTAAGAGATTTCTGTGACATCGTGTAGTATGGAGATCTGAGTTTGGCGGTCTGCATGGAGTATGATTCTTAGGGCTTTATTTTGGGCTATTTGTAGATTATTAATGTGGGAGGCTGCGGCATGTCCCCAGGCTGGACTGGCATATGTCATGAGTGGTCTGATGATAGCTTTATATAGGTTTATTTTGTGTTTTAGTGAAAGTGTGCTTGCTGTGAGAATGGGGAAAATGTGTGAAGTTCTGGTTTGCGCTTTTATTTTCAGTTGTTTAATATGTTGTTTAAATGTTAGTTTTTTATCAAGTGTAACTCCTAAATATTTTACTGAGTCTGTGTATTCAATGTTTGTGTTGTTTATATTTAATGTAGGTGGGTTTGGTCTTCTTCTTGTAAATGTGATGGCTTGTGTTTTTTCAGCGTTTAGTCTGATTCTCCATTTGGAGAACCAGTTGCTGATCCTGTTGATGTGTAGTTGTATTTTTCTAGTGGAGTGGTGTATGTCTATATGTGTACAGTATATCGCTGTGTCGTCTGCATATTGTGCTATTTTAGTATGTATTGAAGTTGGGATGTCTGAAGTGTATATGTTGTATAATGTTGGTGCCAGTACAGATCCTTGAGGGACGCCTGCTTTTATCGGATGCCAGTCTGATGTCTGATTATTAAATATGGTTCTGAATGTTCGCTTGTTTAGAAAGGAGTGAATTATTTTAATATAGCTGTCAGGAATTTTATATTGTATTAGTTTAAATATTAGGCCTGTATGCCAAACGGAGTCAAAAGCTTTCTCTATGTCGAAAAAGACTGCAGTTGTGAATTGTCTTTGTAGAAATCCTGTTGTTATGTCGTCCATGAGTCTCGTTAACTGTAGAGTAGTTGAGTGTTCAGGTCTGAAGGCAAATTGTGTAAGAGGTAGTATCTGAGATATGTAAGGTATTAGTCTTTTGAGTATTAGTCTTTCTAGTACTTTGCCTATGTGGTCGAGTAAGCTAATTGGTCTGTAATTTTGAGGAAATAATGGATTTTTGCCAGATTTAGGAATGGAAATGATGTTTGCTTGTTTGAAAGGAGTTGGGTAATGATGTAATTTGAGTGCAGAATTTAGGATTTTGGTCATATGAACTAGTCCTTTTCTAGGAAGTTGTTTTAGAGTAGTAGTAGTTATTCTGTCTTGTCCTGAAGCTTTATTGTTATTTAAAGAGTTTACAATTTTCTTTATTTCAGTAGTGGTAGCTATAGGTATTTGAAATGTCGGTGGTACGTTTAAGTAGGTCTTTGTTTGCCTTCTGATTTTAGCTTGAAAGTGTTCATAATGATTGTTATTTGTCTTTGATCTAAATTGATTTTCTAGTGTCTCTGCAAATGCGTTGGCTTTGTCTAGGTCATCGTAAAGTAGTCCGTTTCTTCCATGTAGAGGTCTGTTTCTGGTCGTTTTATTATGAGTGAAGTTTTTGATTATTTTCCAAGTGTTGTCGTTTTCAACTGCAGTCTTAAGTTGTTCGTCAAGTTGTTTGAATTTGTAGTTTTTAATATGTTGATTTATTCTTTTAGTAATTAAGTTTAGTTGTCGTTTGTCTTCTCGTAGTCTTAGACGTTGCCATTTTCTTCTTAGTTGTCTTTTTTGTTGAAGTAGTTCAGTTAGTCCTGGGATGTAGTGCGTATTTTGAGTCCTATTTGAGCTGGTGGTAGTAGTACTGTTGTAAGTTTGCAGAAGAGTGTCTTGAAAAGTTTTGGTGGCTAAGTCTAGTTCTTCTGTATTATTTATTGTGATATTTGGAGTTATACTGTCATTTAATATTTGTCTGAAGGATGCCCAGTTTGTAGTTTTAGTGTTAAAGTTTCTTGTCTGTGATCTGATGGGATGAAAGTCTATTTCCATGATTACTGTACTATGGTCTGAGTTTAATTCATCAAGAGCGTCTATGTAATTTATGGTAGGTCTTGGCTTCATGATGAAAATGTCCAGTACGTCTGGTCTATGTCCTTGATAACTGTAGTGGGTTGGTTGTAATGGTCCTGTTACTTGATATCGGTTGTCTATTGAGTGTTGTAGTAACGTTTTTCCTCTTGCGTTAGTAAGTCTTGAGTTCCATATTGGGCTTTTAGCGTTAAAGTCTCCTCCAAAAATGAATTTATTATTGTGCTTCGTTAGTGTGTCTAGTTCAGTAGTCGTTAGTACGTTTCTAGGTGGTATGTATATGGCTCCTACAGTAGTTGTAACATTATGAGAGTATATGTCAATTGCAGTTAGTTGGATGTTAGTAAGTCCTTGAATAGTAGTAAGTGAGTGTTGTATTGTGGATTTGACTATTACAGCTGTGCCACGTTCATGGGGTTGTAACGAGTTCCTTGCTCCCTCCAGATAGTCACGCGATGCGAATCACAGTTCAAGCTGAATCTGGACTCGTCTGTAAATAGCACGCTGCTCCACTGATTTAGAGTCCAGTCGCGATGTTCCTGACTCCACCGTAAACGTGCTCTCTTGTTATCAAGGGTGAGTGGGACGCACACTACAGGCCGTCTAGCATACAGACCAGCAGCTCTGAGTCTTCTATAGACAGTTTGTCTGGATACTCTGATACCTGAGGCGGCCGCAAGTTCTGAACTCAGTTGTCTGGCAGACATTGTTCGGTTTCTTCTTGCAGTTAACGCAAGATATCGATCCTGCTGAGGATTTGTAACTCTTGGACGACCTCCCACTGGTCTTCGCCTAACGTCTCCGGTCTCTTGGAACCGTCGCCATAACCTAGATATAACATTTTGTGGCACATTAAGTGCTATGGAGACCTCAGTCCTGTTTCTAGCCGCCCAATAATTCTACCCCGAAGCAGAGGGTCCAGATGTTGTCTTTGTGCCATTTTACTGCAATCTGTTCTTACACTACATCTGATAATATCATAACTCTCTTTAAAAATGAAGATTTATGGAACAGGGCTTAACTGCAACAATGCAATTTTCATTTATAATTGCTATTAATTTTTTCATTGTTGAAGAGAGATTATAATTTAGTATGTAAACTAAACTAAATGTACTGAGAAACGTTTTGATAAATAATTTTTACTCCTTGCTCCTCTTTAAGCATTTTGATTTTCCGTTTTACAAATTATCCTAAACGTTTGGACACCAGTGTATATATATATATATATATATAATTTTATTACCAATATGACATAAATTATATATCTATTTTTTCTGGAGGTTTGAATAACTCGGGTAATTTCATGACAGTATTAGAGTAAATTCGTGGCAAACTGTTTAATCACTCTCCATGTTGTATCCAATGCATTTGAAATCCCATTTATAAACAGTCAACCCTTGGCACGTTTCATGGAACCACAGACCACATTTTCGACATTGTATCCGTTCATCTTTAGCGTCGAAGAATATCTCTACACAAAAATGTTTTTCAAACGTAGACAAATATTAAATTTAACAACTCCTGACATGAATGAAAACACTTCCTCTACAAGTTTTAACAAAATCCAACCAAGGAGCGCTGTTATCACAAATATGAAAACACAGCAAGAAAGTAAACTTTCTGCCATCTACGACACAGAAAAAGTGTTTATTTTTTCTTGTCAGTACAACTTTGTTACAAACGAAAGAAAATATATAACGAAATTATCCGAGTTTGCCCTTTATAAAAATCCAGTCTCTAGTCATCAAACAGGCAACCAATCTCATTGAACGTCCTATACAATAACACCATACAGGCTTATGGGTTGTTTTGTCTGTAAATGCTACAGGTGGGAGTATTTCGCACGAAACCACTGTTGTATAGTTACAACAGATTTACATTTAGCTAATTCTAAAACGCAGAAAATGTCGCCATTTTCTTGTTTGCATTGTTAACTGCCCTCTAGCGACTAAATCTACAAGCACATCATGAGCAATTTTATGGCAGCAAACTTGGAAAGTTTCTGCATTATCAATGTAGCCTAACTGATTTTGCTATGTCTCCCATAGGTATTAAACTATCACTGTTTTGTGGTCTCGGGGTAGCGTGCTGCCTTGTCACGCAGCGGGCCCGGGTTCGATCCCCGGTCGGGACAGTTTTTCTGGGTGAGGTTTTTATCGGGGTTTTTTCCTCACCTGTAAGACAAATGTCAGGAAAACTTTAAGGCCCAAACAGTCCCCGAAATCGCATGGCCATCGCAATCATCATCATTCATATTCATCATAGGTTAAGCTTAGGATTAGGGACTCTCCTGGCGCACCATTATCATCGTCATCACTCATCATATCATCGGGGAAACGTAATCCCGCCTTCCAGGCGCCCCAACCTCAGAAGTGGGTTACAAGTACGCCATGCCAGGAGAGAAACCAGGAATGTCGAAAGACAAACCTGGGGCATTTGAGAAAAAAAAAATCCTGGAGAGACATATGAGAAATCGTAAATATCCTCCTCAGACCTCTTGTATCCTATATGATACATGTCCTGTGTGGGCACACGAGGTGGGAGAATTACATTAAATATGATTTGAGGGTGGTAAATTATACAGGGGATGATTCGAAAATATTAGCACATTAGGAATAGGCTGTTTTATGACCCCGTGCCACCTGTAATTATTTTTAGGGGAAATTAATCAATGGTGACAATATAATAATCTAAAAAACAGTTTATTTTTATTTTTCAACATTCAATAGGAGAACAGGTGACTGTCTATCGCCATGTTGGCCAATATGATAATAACGTTGCCGCTAGAGCCAATTATCAAGTTTCTCTATGCCAATTACCAACATGTTTACTCACATATCCTAGGAGCCCACCTACATCAATGGACAAGTTAGAGTGAGAAAACGGGCAAGCAATATTAGATGGGTAAGTTGGTGTTAGTTTGGGCAAGTTAAGGTGAGAAAATATTAGTTTAGCTTTCAATTGTTTGTTAGCGGATTTTTGATAAGGTGGTTACACTGTCTGAGCAGTATATGGTAATTTTAAGTTACTTCGAGCTAAATTTTTCACCTCATTTTAAGGCATTTCTCACATTTTTTAAAAATAAAATCAACATAGACATGGGGAAAGGTAGTAAGTCGTAAAAAAACAAATTGTATAAGAGAAGCAAAAAACAATTTTGACACTTTTAATTTTAAATATATACCGTGTCAACAAATATAGTATCATACTTTAAACTACTACTGCGTCGCTTTGGATAATCGTATCTAAATGAAATTGGTGACAATCAAAAGAGAAACTCAAAATGTGTTTGCTATACCTCACAGACATTGAACTAGTGACGCTGCAGACATCGCTGTCTGCTAAATATCCAACAATGAACCCATATCGACCACAAAAAAACATGATTTAATTTAGTTCAGTTTCTGTATTGTTGTCCATTATTCTCCATGGTTGACATTGTTAACATGCACAAAACTTTTTGAGTTTCTCATTTGATTGTCACCAATTACATTTAGATACGATTATCCGAAGTGACGTAGTAGTAGTTTAAAGTATGACACTATATTTGTGGACACGCTGTATTTTGTGAAGCTAATGTGGAAATTTTGTAACTATTTTGCAAATACAATTTCTTGTTTATTAGTGTCAAAATTATATAAATATTAATTAATGTTGGGAAAATTGTTTTCTGCTTCCCCTGTAAAATTTGCTTTTTATGACTACCTTACCCATGCCAACGCCTCATTTATAATTCTCTAAACAATTATTCACATACTGCGACAATAAATTGAATGTTTTTCTGCTTTTTTATTTGAGTTTATGTAGTTGAACTTGAAAAAGCCTTTGATAAGGCAATAAGAAGAAAATTGTGGCAAATAATGAAGACAGGAAGGTACCCGGCTCAACTTATAGAAGGAATGAAAAGTCTTTATAATGGTATGGAAATTATCCTTAATTTAGATAGGCCTAATTATTCCAGAGATGAAATTTTAATAAATCAAGGAGTTCGACAAGGGTGTACATTATCACCTACATTGTTTGATATATATTTTGTCGAGGTTATACAAAAATGGAAAAAATCAAGTCCAATAGGAATACAAATTAATAAGGAAATTTTTATGAATATTTTAATGTATGCAGACAATCTGGTAATTATACAGAAGTCAGAGAATTATTTACAAAGAGACATTTACACGTTGAAACAATTAGATACTCTTAAAGTTTGAACCTCAAAAAACTAAACTTATGGCTTTTCAGGGGAAAGTGCCAGTCAGAAGAAAAATAGTAATCAATATGAAATAATAGAACATATAGCACACTTTAACTATCTTGGTTCAGATATAACATATAGCTATGATTGGGATATACATAATAATTTAAACCGATATCAAATGATGTGTCGCACCATAAGAAGAACCCTCCGAAAGACTCGAAGAGATACTCAGCAGGTTTTATAAAATTATGGCTGTTCCTGTTCTTTTATATGGATCTGAATCTTGGGTACTTACAAAAAAAGAGATCTCATACATTCAAGCTACTGAAATGAAATTTTTCCATCCATAGTAATTCTGCCCGAAGGCAGGTCCTTCACTGCAATCGAAGCATTTTCATGCTATGCTTGCAGCTTTACTAGGGAATTGTACTTGTGGTAGCTTCCCGTTGCTTTCCACACCGGCGAAGGGTGATGATAATGATAAGGATGATGGCCATATGATTTCGGGGACCGTTTGGGCCTTAAAGTTTTCCTGACATTTGTCTTACAGGTGAGGAAAAACCCCGATAACCAGAAAAACTGCCCCGATCGGGAATCGAACCCAGGCCCGCTGCGTGACAAGGCAGCACGCTACCTCGAGACCACAGCGGTGGACATGAAATTTTTAAGATCCGTAAAAGGATATACACGCATGGATAGATTACATAATGAATTAATAAGAAATTAATAAATTCCAGGGAATATGTGGTACGATAAAACGAACACTAAATAACAAAACAACAAGAGAGACCCAACTGAAATTTTATAAAATGTTGGCAGTACCGGTACTGCTCTATGGTTCAGAAGCCTGGATACATAAAAAACAAGACCTAAGTAGGATAACGGCAGCAGAAATGAAATTTTTGAGATCTGTTAAAGGGTGCACTAAGGAAGACAGAATCAAGAACACAGAAATAAGACAGGAACTTGAAATATTTGCAATAACTGATAAAATGGATACATATAGACAAAAATGGAAGCAACACATAGACAGAATGAATGAAGATAGATATCCAAAACAAATAACAAAATACAAACCTAAAGGCACCCGAGATGTGGGCAGACCTAGAAAGAGATGGGCTGAAGTCGGAACGGGTCAACAGACCTAATCCATGAATGAAGATGATGATGATGATGATTAATAAGAAATGAACTGGAGATATTTTCAATACTCGACGAACTAGAAGAGCACAAATACCGATGGAAAGAACATTTAGACAGAATGGGCAATACAAGATTACCCAAAACGATCAACACCTTCAAACCACATGGAAAAAGATCTTTGGGAAGGTCAAGGAAACGATGGACTTGAGATCGGAACAGGTCGCATTGACCTAATCCTGAAAAGGAAGATGAAGAAGTTTATATAGTTGGCATGGTGGCATTGAATCGCATAGGAATGTATGGGGAGCTTATGTCGCGCGCCAGTATCTCCAGGTTTGATAGTGTAAGTGAGTTACTTGGACAAGTAACAATCTAATGGATTGTCATTCACGTATATCGGTTATTATTGGCAGAATGTTTGTGCTTGTCCACTCCTTATTAATTCCAGCTACAGTTACTACTTGTTGTCACTACTTGACCTCTGCCGCGGCGGTAAACATATTAACATACAGTGGAGTATTAATACTTACTTGTAGGATCGAAGCCCTTATCGCTGGGGCACTTCTGTTTCGCTGTAGTTCCTGCCTTTGTCGGTGGCCAACACAGCATCGAATCCCAAGTCCAGTTACAGTACAGATCTGTAACAATAGAAAATCAGATAAAAACGTTACATATCGAACATTTTAAGAGCACTTTGTAAAGTACGTCCCTTTGAAATTGTGATTACCATGCTCGGTCGTGGTTTCGAGGCCAGGGTAGATGTAATTCCGAAGGAATGAACCTATTGATGTTCTTCTCACGAAAATATTTTTGAAACATTATTGTAGATCTTCATCCAACCTATCTGGTAGATATAAAAATGACCATTACCAAAATTCATTATTGTAGAATTATTGTAGATCTTCATCCAACCTATCTGGTAGATATAAAAATGACCATGCCCAAGAGCAAGTCTTTCACTGCAAACTCAGAATTCTCCACTCTTTCCTTAACTCAGCCTTCCTTTTTGTATCCGCATACAAACCATTTATTTTAATACTGTCTATTATCTGATATATTTTTTTCTATCTTTAACTTTCTTATATATATGCTATATACACAATACAAATTATTTAAAAAATGTAAAAAAAACTTTCGTTACCTGGGCTCAATGCAGGAAATAATTATTTATTTATTTATTTTACCTGATGGAGTTAGGAAATGATTGGAATATATTAGCTCAGGATAGGGACGTATGGACAGCGTATGACCGAGCGGTCATGAATATATATATATATATATATATGCTATATACACAATACAAATTATTTACAAAATGTAAAAAAAACTTTCGTTACCTGGGCTCAATGCAGGAAATAATTATTTATTTATTTATTTTACCTGATGGAGTTAGGAAATGATTGGAATATATTAGCTCAGGATAGGGACGTATGGACAGCGTATGACCGAGCGGATATGAATCTACGATTTCAATACTACCAATGAGTTAGTTTTTAATACCTCCGCGGGTATTTAAAAACATGGAATTCCCTTCCGCTCTATGTCAGAGACTGTCAAACCATAACATCGTTCAAAAACATACTGAGAATTATTTAATAACAAACTAACTTATGCATCTCACTGATAGTATTCTTTTAACAATTAATAAATTTAATAATTTTATGAAAATAATATTAAGATTAACCAAATATTTTCATTTGTTTAAATATTGTATAATCGTAAAATTATATTTTTGTATATCTCATTATTTTTCTTTTTTAACATACATTAGACAAAAATTAGTTTTTTGTATCTCATTATTTTTATATACATTAGACAGGGACAGTCTACCAACAATTTAATTTTTCTTACTTGAATATATTTTATTCTTAGTTTTAGTTTTAATCTTAACTATCATTAACTGGTTGTATTATAGATCATAATCTACAAGATATTATCTTATTGATCAAATCTTCACTAAGTATTAAATACTAGGTATTATATTCTGATTTAATATTTTTATGTTTGGCTTGGTGAGTGGAAGAGAAGGCCACATGGCCTTAACTCCACCAGGCTAAATAAATAAATAAAATTTTCAAAACGCACGCGCGGGCAATAATTTTATTGTGCATACAGAATATTAATTGCAGCAATGAAACATTTACAATTAACAAAACTAACTTTTAAACACAATTTAATCTGTATAAAAACTTAAATATAAATTACATTTGTTAATTTTTTCCGTTGAACTCATACTACGGACACTAAATAGTGCTAATCATCCTTCATAAATATTTCCATTTTTTTAGAGGAACTGAAATAGATATTACAGTTTTTAAATGTTCCAGTGAAACTTATTTTATGGACACTAACTACAGATTCACCATTTGTAATATTCATATCACCACTTTCGCCTATAGATACTCCAAGTACACAGCTTCTCTTGCCAATTCATAAATTTATTCTAAAACATTTACACATCCTTCTATTTTGAATGTATTATTGAATGAGAGTAAATGCGCACAAATGTGAAAAAGATTAGTATTTAGTCTAAGGAAAACGTTGAAAGAAATATGTCTTTCTGTACACTTTTCGACGTGATATCGTTCACATGGATTGTTGCACAGTTTGCATATGCTTTCTGGGTTCGGCTCGTGGAATCTCTTCGTGCTGCAAACCTTGTGTTGAAAGCCATGGATTGCGTATCGTGTTAGGATGTGCCTCATATCGTAATTTGGTCGTGTCCACTGTCTCGTACACATAGCCTCTGTTGTGGAGAATTCGCTGCAGATATCATTCCTCTTCTCCTGTAGTCCTTGCAGTATTGTCTCGTATGCGCAGGGGTTCGGTAGGAATAGCTGCCGTCTAATCTCTTCAACGAAGAAGGTCTCTCTCATTAGCCTTTGAAAAAATGATGGCGCAACTCTTGATGGTGGAAAAGTTAAAAGTTTTGAAGATCGATTCACACTAGTAATTTGTTACATGTGCTGTCTCTTTTGAGGTCAAATCCGGCGGCATAAGGGGCCAATCATAAATTTATACCAATCGTTATTGAAATAATTTCAACAAATACATTTATTAATTGAATTTCTAAGTTAAGAGAGTTATCAGATGACTAAAAACAAGTAATGGTCTCTTAAACCAATCAATAGTAAATTAGCGCTTACTTCTGATGCAGTATTTGAATCGTTCGCTTCAGTAGAGCAGTCGGTAAGATGTTTTCTTGCTAAGACGCAGGCCCAGGTTCGATCCTGGTCAGAATTTTTTTTAATAACGTCGTAATTTTTTTAAATGTCTACACGTTAGTAGGCTACGTTATATAAATTAATTTGTGTATATAGGGGAATTAATTAATTAAAGGAAAGAATTCATATATATATATCTTAATATATAAAAATTACGTGTCACGTTGTTTGTCCGCGATGGAATCCTAAACTACTGAACCGATTTTCATAAAATTTTGCACACTGTGTGCTGTTTGATCCAACTTGAGACTTAGGGAAGTTTATAATTAAATTTATAGTCGCATTATTTTTATTGCAAATTATTTGTTTATTATTTAACAAAGAGTTATAATTATCTGTTAGTTCCATACGATTCTAACAGATGACCGTGTAAGGTAATTGGTTTATTATTTAACCAGGTGGCTGTGCTTTTTGTTGCAACCGCGAATTTCAATTGAATTACAAATATTGATTATTTTATAATTTAAATGTGTTTGTGTTTATTTTATTTTCAATGTATTGATAATAATATTAATTTCGTTTATATTAATTTTAAGGAATATGGCTGAAAGACAGCAACTTAATTTAAATCTGACTGGACCGAGAAGAGACATTGAACAATATGGCGAATCAGTTCTGGAGACCATGAATGATAAGATATCAAGTGAATTTCCGCAAATTGGTATAGGCCTATGTGACATAAATCTTACATTTAAGAAGAATGTCAATTTAAAAACATATGAAGGTCCTAAGGAACGGAATAACAGAACTGTAAGTAAGTCTGTTAGTTATAATAATATGTCTAATATTACAGAAACAATCACCATGCCTCAATTAAATGAAAACCAAGATGACTATAATGTATCACAAGATGATATTACTATACAGAGACTTCTTGATGATGTTGAGAATCCAAACTGCCAACAAGTTCGTAGAAAAAAAAAACGAAAGTATAATGAAATCAGCAAGCCTCCTCAAAATATTCCATCAATAAATGTATATAATCCTTATGATGCACTTATGGATGATACTGAGAATGCAGACAACATAAATTCATCTCAATCAACAAAACCACTTCCACATAAACCACCACCCATATTTATACCTGGTGTAGTTAACGTACCAGAACTAAAAAATTGTGTAAAACAAAAACTTTCTGATTTAGATTTCTCACTTAGTTTACTACAACATAATTTAACGTATACCTTAGCCACAGCAACGCGTGGCCGGGACTTCTATATATATTTGTTTCCGCCCCGAATAGCAGATAACTTTTAAAACATCGGAAAAATTAACGTAAAAATGATTAAAGACGATACAACGTTCGCCGGGCCAGCTAGTATATATATATATATATATATATATATATATATATATTGTAACATTTCGTTACTTTGTTTAAAAAAACACAAGGCATAACAAGATTGTTTATTTCCATTACTAATGTAAAATGCGTCTGAATAATTTAAATTAAAACAAGTTAATTAGCCTATATAATTTCTATATACAAGTAAATCCTAGAGTATTGCATCGCTTGATACAGACAGTTTCTAGCGGGAACGGTTGTGGTCAAGTGGAGGGAGCTTCTGTTTCCCATGCAAAAGGTAGCGTGTTTGATCCCGCTGTTATGCTTTTTTTTCTCTCTTTCTGTCTCTCTCTGTCGTCCTTATCTCAATTAATTTTCTTTCTTTTGTTTTATTGTTTTTGTTTTATTTACAGCATTTACCGCACTACTTATATACGCGAAATGATTTTCCATTGTACGACACACAACGAAATAGAACGGGTTTTAGTTTCTCAAATAGTTGTATACTTGTGAACCAAACAACTGACCTCTGGTCATGAGCAGTGGCTTCGTTCTGGGACTTTAAAATTACCTGTGCGCCAACAATTATTTCAAAGTGTGTACATAATTCTCGAAGGTGCCGTTTTTCCAACTCCCAGTACTCGCTTCATGAAACGTGCTTTTACTGTTTCTATTTGTGCCAGGTCTCTGTTTATAAGTTTGTCCCATATTATATTATTTGAATGTATTATTGAATAAACAAACTCCCTACATACGATTCCTTTAGCAACAAAGTTATATGTTGGATTAAAAAAAATAAATTTGTTTATGTAAATTTGATGTTTTAATAATAATCTTTTCCTTTTCATCATAAGATACCAAGACATAAAATTATATATGCACCGCGGGTATTATTAGACATTATACCCTAATGCGACTTACCAAATCTCGTGCCAAAGGCCCTTGGCCTGGTAACATGTCGTCCTTATGGCATCAAAAACCATAATAATATCCTTGGTACAAAAATATTAATATTCTCAAGGACATTAAGAATTTATAATATGCCCGCTAATTTATATTAAACTCTCTAGGCAATATAATTCAGTGCTAAATACCTGCAGTGTGACAAACTTTACCAAATGAATGTAGAATAACAATTTCCATAAAATGTAATTATAATAAACTAGCAATTAAACAAGTCAGTCGCCCTCGAGTTGTAATCAACATAATGCTCTTGATACATAAATAATTTATGCAATTGATTATGAAAATTAATTACCTATGTCCGACTAACTGGACTATTTACTTAGACTGATCAAAAATTGTAAATTGTGATGCCTGCGTGAATGTTTATTTTGGATCTAAAAATTAGGATTAGGTAAAGTTGTTTTAATAGCTAGTGTATTTTATGAGGTATATTCCGGGTACGGTTTTCGAATAGGAGTTCTTAATCAAGGGTGGTGCTAAGTTACTTTATTGGTTCGCTCAATGTCTTGACCAAAAATTGTAGACTAATATTTTGGTACAACTTGTTGAAGATGGAGGCCTCTTTTTGAGAACATAACAGCCTGGCTTTTATCAAGAATCACAATTAGTCTCCATTTTTGGAGCTAAGATTACAAAATGGAGTTATTTCTCCGACCTTGTTGGTTAACGAAATATACCTTAATTTACTTATTCGATATACCAAGTTTGTTTCCAAAAAATATATAACCATTAGAAAATTAACACACACCAAAAATAAATAAATAAATAAATAAATAAATAAATAAATAAATAAATAAATAAATAAATAAATAAATAAATAAATAAATAAATAAATAAATAAATAAATACATATACATATACATATATATATATATATATATATATATATATATATATATATATATATAGCCTATGTGTGGAGAAGACTATATAATAGTGAGCTACGTGTTTTTTTAGGGGAAACAGATATAATAAGAATAGTTAAGTCTCGTAGACTGCATTGGGCAGGGTATGTGACACGAATGGGGAATGAAATAATGGCATGGAAGCTTTCTGCAAGAAAACCAGAAGGAACACGCCTAGTTGGTAGATCAAGAATGAGATGGGAAAATAACATTATCCATGATTTGATGGACATAGATTATACATGGGATGATTGGAAAACATTAGCTAAGAATGGAGATGTGTGGAGAGCTTATGTCTGAGCTGGCATGGACCTATAGGTTCGTTAGTACCAGTGAATTAGTTAGTTAATTCACACACACACACACACACACACACACACACACACACACACACACACACACACACACACACACACACACACACACACACACACACACACACACACACACACACACACACACACACACACACACACACACACACACACACACACTCACTCACACAAACACACACTCACACTCACTCACACTCACTCACACACACACACACACACACACACACCACACACACACACACACATATATATATATCCATCCATCCATAGTAATTCTACCTGAGGCAGGTCTTTCAGTACAATCATATCATTTTCATGCTATGCCTTGCAGCATTACTAGGAAATTATAGGTATGATAGCTTCCCGTTGATTTCCACACCGGTGAAGGATGATGATAATGATAAGGATGATGTTGATGGCCGGATGATTTTCGGGGACCGTTGGGCCCTGAGCTTCCTGACTTTTGTCTTACAGGTGAGGAAAAACCCCGAAAAAAGTCTCGCCCAGGAGCTTGTCCTGACCGGGAATCGAACCAGGGCCCGCTGCGTGACAAGGCAGCACGCTACCTCGAGACCACAGCGATGGATATATATATATATATATATATACATAACAGAACAAGAACTGATATCAGAGAGGAATTTAATATAGAACCAATCACAACATTAATAGAAAAATGTAGAATAAATTTCAGAGGTCATGTTCTAAGAATCTCAAACACTGGAATGGCAAGAACTGTTTTATATTATAAACCGAGGGAAACAATAAATATAGGTTGACCTTTGAAGACATGTCGTGAATCATGTTGAGTTCGGTGTATAATAAGTAGTATCATTAGAAATTTGTAAAAAAAAAACTTTCAAATATATTTTTATGAAATCAGTCTGAATAGGTAGATTCCTTCGGAATTCTCTGAATTGAACACGAGCTACATTATTCTGATGAATTTGTTAATAAAATATTACGCGTGAAGCGAGCAAAAATATAAATCTTCTTCTTCTGCTGCTTTCACCCACTTACAGGTTTGCCGTCTTCAGTTTCCATATATTTCTATCATTCCAATCTCCTTCTTCCAAATTCCTATCACCAATTATAGTTCTGATGTAGATTTTCCATTTCCATCTTGGTCTGCGACGTTTATTTCTTCCAGGGGGTAATTGGTATATTATTGGCTATCTTTCATTTTCCATTCTTTGTACATGGCCGTACCATTTAAGCGTTTGATTTTCAATCCTCTTAACAGATGTGGTAACATTCATTTCTTTCCAAATGAATTCATTTTTGATTTTATCCTCTCTTGTTTTTTGGAGGCTTCTTCTAAGATAATCTTATTTATCTGTTCTAATTTTATTCTTTTGTAATTCCGTCAAAAGCCAAGTTTCACTTCATATGACAAAATATTCTGTATTATGCTCTTATAAATTTTCATTTTAGTTTCGTTTGTAATATTTTTGTTCCAAATTATTCCATATAATATCTTAGTTGTATTTTCTTGCCATTCCAATTTTAGTTTGTACAGAGATGTACAAACTAAAATTGTCTTCTTCTTCTTCTTTCCAAGTATTAGGCCAAGGCCTGTTACGATCCTATAGAAAATTTTCCCTCCAGCGTTTCATAGGACGGCCCAGTGATCTTCGTCCTCTTGGTATATAATTATAAACAGCTTTGGGGATCCGATTTGAACTCAATTCTTTCAAGATGGTGTTTCCAATTTAGTTGATACTGTTTAATATATTCCAAAATTGGCGTAGTCTTCAATTCTTTTAAGATATCGGTGTTCCTTTTCCGATCCCATCTGGTGTAACCCGCTGTTCTGCGCATGAATCTCATTTCACAAGCCGTTATTCTGCTTTCATGTTGTTTTCTTAGTGTCCATGCTTCACTACCATAGGTCAACACTGGTCTAGCCAAAGTGTTATATAAACGTAATCTGGTGTTTTTTTGTACAAGGGATGGTTTCATAACTTGATTAATAATTCCTAAACTTTTATTATAACTAGTAGCTTTTTCAGGGATATCCTTTTCATCCCAGATAGAGAGATAATATCCAAGTCTTTCCTTTCTTCCATTTCTTCTTTCCTTTATTTTCTTTTGTTCTCCAGAAAAGCCTGACCAGAGGCTATAAGATGGCAGCCCCATCACTGGTCTTGCCTTCCTTTGGCCGGCAACCAATCGAAGGGACTATTATTATGCTTTCAAGTCTTATACAAGAATTTCCCGGAAGGATCAAACTAAAATTGTAAATGCAAAAAATGCAACTAAGACATTACATGGACTAATTTGGAACAAAAACATCTCTTTCATAGAGATGTACAAACTAAAATTGCAATGGCAAAAATGCAACTAAGACATTACATGGACTAATTTGGAACAAAAACATCTCTTTCATAGAGATGTACAAACTAAAATTGCAATGGCAAAAATGCAACTAAGACATTACATGGAATAATTCCGAACAAAAACATTACAAAGGGAACTAAGTATTCTACTCTGTATTTACATTCACACTACGTAAATCAATAGAAATGAGAATTGTATTTTTCAGAATTGCTTAGAACGTAATTGGCACATGGAAAATCACATTTTATATTATTTTAATTCAATCTGTACATTAAAATGCCGTCATTGTGAAACATCTTATACTTTTGTACTTGATACATATTTTTTTTAATTCCAAGCTATTTGATAGCATTAATAGTTACGTAACTTCCACTTGAATGGAGTTTCTAGAAGAAGAGATAAGATATTGTATATTTTCTAGGAAAATCCATTTGGAGTGAAGCGAGAATATCGGGAGGATATGTCGAATTTCAATGCCTTTCCTCAATCAACCAATCCTGCGATTATAGAATTTCCTCTATAAAGATGATATTTCGAAAACTGAAGCAAAAGAAGTGACAAGTTAGCATATAGACTTCCTATCGGGGACAGTTTATTTCAATATGTTGAGAATTACGAAATGTGCTTTTACAATATACAGTATTACGCTTATAAGTGTATTAAAATAAATAAATATAATTTCGAAACTGTGTATCCAAAATGTCTAAGGTTGATTGCATTTGAAAGAGGAAATTGGGACATTTTAATTCAATGTTTTGTTAATTTTGAAAACTGTTTTCAAGAGAACAGTCTCAGTTGGTTCAGTACTTCAGAATTTCATTAAAAAGTGCAAAACATTGCAAGGTCTCTCTTAAAATGTTTGGACCAAAGAGAGATGAACAGATGGGTGAATAAGCATAAAATAAATGTTAGTCAATCTATTCGTCAATTTCATTAGGGAAATAGTTAAATTATTACTTTCATGTAAATACATGATTCCTATGAATAATGATAAAGACGCTAATAAAGTATAAAACAATAAATAAATAAATACCCGCTTGCAAACGTTCAGGTTGATAATCCCACCCCAAGATTAAGAACAATGTAGGAATTAGTCACCTCTCAAAAATGGATAAAAATAAAATAAACTTAAACTTCTAAAAATGCAATCCAGGAATTAGTCACCTCTCAAAAAATAGATAAAAATAAAATAAACTTAAACTTCCAAAAATGCAATCCAGGAATTAGTCACCTCTCAAAAAATAGATAAAAATAAAATAAACTTAAACTTCCAAAAATGCAATCCAGTAAATGTAATAAAACAACAACTTTAACTACAAAAATATCCAAAATAATTTACTCGAAAAATTGATTCTCTATCTAGAACCATTCTTCCTCTATAGATCGGTTAGAGCATGAGGAAGGCTTACAACTGAATGGTATTAATAAGCTGTTAGTTTATGCTGATGATGTAGTACTACTATTGGCTGATAGCGAGGAGATACTGAAGGACAACACGCACACACTATTGAGTAACACTAAGAAATTAGGACTGGAAGTAAATATCAATCAGACTAAATGAATGGTCACACGTATAAATTCATTATATAATGGAAATGGACAGCTAATGACAAATGAGGGAAATTTTGAGGAAGTGGCTGAATTCAAATACTTAGAAAAAATAATCACAAATAGGAATGAGATGCACAAAGAAATTAAACATAGGCTCAATTCTGGAAATACGTGCTGTTATGCATTGCAGAGACTCTTGGTGTTCCAACTCCTTTAAAAAAACGTTAAACTGAAAATATATAAAACTATTATTCTACCAGTTATATTATATGGATGCGAAACGTGGACTCTTACTTTAAGGGAGGAAAGGAGATTGTGAGTATTTGAGAATAAAGTACTTAGGAAAATTTTTGGACCAAAGAGAGATGAACAGACAGGTGAATGGAGAAGACTTACATAACAATGAACTACATGATCTTTATAGGAAGCCAGATATAATAAGAACAATTAAGTCTCGTAGACTGCGATGGGCAGGACATATTGCGCGTATGGGGAATGAAAGACGTGCATGGAAGCTTCTTGTAGGAAAGCCAGAAGGAAAACTCCCAGTTGGTAAACCAAGAATGAGGTGGGAGAACAACATTAACTATGATTTGGGGGAGGTGGATTATACAGGGAATGATTGGAAAGCATTAGCTCATTATAGTATGTATGGAGAGCTTATGTCCGCGCGGCCATGAAACTACGGGTTCGATAGTTGCAGTGAGAGTTAGTGATGACACATATCTTTGCATTATCTATTTTAAGAGTGAGCCACATGATCACAGTATGATACCTGACTCACACGTAACGCATGAAGGCGATAATCTCCTACGAAATGATCCCTGCAAGATGGATCTGAGCATGGTGCCACGATATTATTATTTTGAGAAATGAGATTCCTCAGACCAATAGCAGGATATCAAAGAACAGACAAAAAACACAACACAGAAATAAGTCATCAACTAAAAGTAGAGGAATTATACACAACAATAGAGAAATACAGAACATACTGGAAAGAACACTTGGCAAGGATGACTGAGAATAGAATACCCAAAGCAGCATACAACTATTCACCACGAGGAAGAAGAAGTTTGGGGAGACCAAGGAAAATATGGAAAGAGCAGTAATTTGGAGCCGGAACAGGCTAGTAAATAAGCCTAAACCGTGAAGAAGAGGAAGGAGAAAAAGAGAAAGTTCACAATTTGATCAAAATCGAATTCAGAAGAAAAGCGCAAGTTATTAATTTTGTAACAAAGAGTGGCCAAAATATTTTACTCATTTTTTATGTTTATATTACATAAACATTTAGCCAGCAAGGGATATTTTGGACTTAAAAAACAACTGAGTTACCGATATATAAGTCTTCAAACAAAAATAAAAAATATATAAAACTTTATTAAGACCTGTTGGCATCTGTGGCTGTTAAAGTTGGGCCCTAACAAAAACTCAAAAAAACAAAATTAGAATATTTGAAAGAAAAATATTAAGGAAGATATTTGGCTCAATATGTTAGAGTGGAAACTCGCAAATTAGATATAATGATGAATTATATGAACTATATGGCGATGTAGACATCATTAAAACAATACAGATGGCAAGAATTAGATGGCTGGGGCATCTCTACAGGGAAGAGGAATCAGACATATGTCGTAGAGTCAC
This sequence comes from Diploptera punctata, assembly GCA_030220185.1. NCBI lineage: Eukaryota > Metazoa > Arthropoda > Insecta > Blattodea > Blaberidae > Diploptera > Diploptera punctata. Next base: position 844,359 of record JASPKZ010007262.1, read on the forward strand.
ATTGACAACCGAAGAGTTGGACGTCCTAATATTAGATGGCTGGACAGCGCTGAACAGGACCTGAGAACACTGGGCGTACGAGGATGGAGAGGGAAGGCGGAGAAGAGGGACGAATGGTGGCGCATTGTAGGGGCGGTCAAGGCCTGCAACGGGCTGTAGAACCAACAATGATGATTACATAAACATTATTGGTGTATTAAATTTACCATTATCTTAATTCCATAATTTAGCTTATACTCTGTGCCGGTTCGATCAGGGTAGAATATGATAACTCAGAGATATTTAGATTATAAACTTACTCCAGTTTATTGAATAATTTTGCATATAGAATTATAGAATTACAATGTTTTATACCTCACTAATTCGGAGTGGAGTTGATGATTTTACGTAAGTCCACGTGTATTTAATATCACTTAAAATTCTGAGTTACTAATTATCTTGGATTTTAAAATACTTAAGATTTTAAAATTTACTAAAGGTCTCGAAGGGTTGCTGTGGGACTTGTTTTTTGTAGAACGTATGAGTGTGAGAGAGTTTTCACACGCATACCCGCCTTATAAGGGCGATGACTCCTCCCATTAAGTCACCATCCACACTCCAAATTCACATGTTGTTCATTACACCTTAGAGGGGTACGTACCATTCGTTTGGGGTTCCTATGTTGGTAATAGACTCATGTGCACTTTTGTGCGTCTTCCAGTTATTACTATTAATCTATGTTTTAGTACTTAGAGTCTATTACTTCTTGCCACAATTCGTAGGTACAATATTATTGGCATTTAATGAATGAGTATATTTTAGGACACACTATAGAATTATACTATTAGTAATATTATATTTATCTCTCTTTCTGTTAATATTATTAACGAATGTTTGTTTTATATTATTTTTATTACAATAATAGATTTTTCCTAGGCTTTGTTAATATGAAACCTAGTACGTTATTATGTAACATAATAATTCAAAAGGGTTCTAGGGGAATGTTTTAAAATGTGTGAACTTCAATTGCGTTATAGGCGATCTAATTTTAGAATTACATTATTAAAATATGTATTATGAGATAAAATAAAATAATTATTTATTACAGTATAAATATATAACTTATTTTTATGACATGCCACATTATTATATTATTAGCTAGTAAATGGTGGAAATTAAATATTTTGGTTCATATAATTATGTTATATAAAAATGTTTAATACGTAAATTTAATATGTTAACAAAACAGCAAAAATGTCGTTTCTCAAATTACATGACAAATATTACCCTACAGTGATTTATATAATATTTTAAACTGTTTCAATAGAAGCTGTGAGTTATATAATTCAACTCAGTAAAATAATTTCACAAATCGAAGTATAAAGAAGTGTAATATCTTAATATATAAACATTTCGTGTCACATTGTTTGTCCGCGATGGAATCCTAAACTACTGAACCGATTTTAATAAAATTTTGCACACTGTATGCAGTTTGATCCAACTTGAGACTTAGGGTAGTTTATAACTAAATTTATAGTCGCATTATTTTTTATTGCAAATTATGTTTATTATTTAACAAAGAGTTATAATTATCAGTGAGTTTCATACGATTCTAACAGATGGCGGTGTAATTATCTGTGAGTTCCATACGATTCTAACAGATGGCGGTGTAAGGTAATTTTGTAAGGTAATTGGTTTATTATTTAACAAAGAGAGATCCAGATGGCTGTGCTTTTTGTTGTAACCGCGAATTTCAATTGAATTACAAATATTGATTATTTCATAATTTAAGTGTGTTCAGTGTTTATTTTATTTTCAATATTATTAATTTCGTGTGTAAGTATTAGTTTTAAGTAATCTGGCTGAAAGACAGCAACTTAATTTATATTTTTACCGTATACCTTAGCCACAGCAACGCGTGGCCGGGACTTCTAGTTATAATATATATCAACTTCTGATTTACTCGTAAATGTCCAGACTATCAGTTAGGAGATAGTTTGCAATCAAAGTGACATAATGTACAGTAGCGACCAAAATTCGTACGTAATAAATTATGAGCTCCGCATTATGACCTATTCTCAGGTCTTAATTAATATTTGTGAACAAAATTATTTTTGCAGATTCAGATATTAATTGGGCTAATTGCATACAAAAATATGTAGTTAAAACCTAAAATATACAAAAGTACGCACTTAAACACAAAACAAAATATGACGTAACAATATTAAGATTAAGTACCACTAATTACAGTTGTAAAATAAAATCAGTAAATTTGTTTTTGACAGTGAACTATCTAAGAAAAAAAGTGTATTAGAAGCAAGAAAAGCTATGTAATTTCATATTCCATCCATAGTAATTCTGCCCGAGGGCAGGTCTTTCACTAAAATCATAGCATTTTCATGCTATGCTTGCAGCTTTACTTGGGTATTGGTAGGTGTGGTAGCTTCCCGTTGTTTTTCACACCGGTGAAGGATGGTGATGATGATGTTGATGGTCATATGATTTCGGGGATCGTTTGGGCCTTAAAGTTTTCCTGATATTTGTCTTACATGTGAGGGAAAACCCCGATAAAAAGCTCATCCAGAAAAACTGCCCCGACCGGGGATCGAACCCGGGCCCGCTGCGTGACAAGGCTACCTCGAGACCCACAGCGGTGGACAATTCCATATTAAAATATAAAATGATGAAATATTTACCTAAAAGATCCGTCTCCTCAACTTTATTAGTTATTTATCTGTAGCGCTTTCGGGACTAGTCCCATCATCAGCAGGATTCCAAACTGGTGTTTCACTGAAAATGTGGTAGAGGGAGTTACACGTACTGGGTGCGTTTTGAATCCTGCTGATGATGGGACTAGTCCCGAAAGTGTTACAGGTAAATAACTAATGAACTTGAGACGGACCTTTTAGGTAAATATTTCATAATTTTATATTTTAATTTTGAATCATACCCCAACGGAACTTACCATGAATCTTATAAATGTTGAATTTTATATTGTATATCGCCTTCGTAAGTGACTATTTTCCCATTAGATTACCATATTGGCCACAAAAGTACTGAATACATAGATATAGGATCTACAATAGTTACGATATCAAGAAGGAGCAGCAGCGCTGATGTTAAATTAAAGAAGTGAAAAAATCTATCAAATAATATAATGGCGTAGCCCATTGAGCCATAGCCTCTCCTTTGTAAAGAGTTACTAAACCAAGTTATTATTTAGTTATCTTATTTGCTCATAGGTGTCATGGATGGCATGTGGTGAACACACCGACCCAATGAGACATCTAACAGGCAACTAAGGTATTATTAGGACGGTGATGTTGGTAAATTTTGCTTAGAGGCCTCTTTATTCAGTCGTAAGGATCTTTTACGAGCCTGGAAATCTTCAGATTCGGGACCCACGGCTTAAAGTCCCTCCCGGAGGACTTTCTTCTTGAATTTTTCAGTTTTAAAAAAATCCATCGACCTCGACCGGGTTTGAATGCGCGATCCCCGGAACTAGAGGCAAGGAACATAACCACTAGTCCACCGCAACCGACTGAAAAAAATACTACAGTTAAAATTCAGGCGATTTTTACACACTTGATATCAGCTTGACCTGTATCTATGTAACGGAATCTTTGAACACGATTTTCACCCGCTTAAAAACATTGGATCGACTTGAAACTTTGTATACTTTTACAATACAATATATTCATGACAATACAATAATTTCATAATGTTTTTCTAAAATCGTGGCCAGAATCATCAGAAAATCAAAACAAATAAAAACCGGTATAATAGGTTGCGGACTTACCGACTTTTTAGCCAATCGTTGTAAGAGCTCAGTTGGTAGAGCGGTGGACTGTAGTGGTATATAATTTCAGTAATCCATAGGTCGCTGGTTCAAATCCGGCCTGAAGGGTTTTTTAGAAGAGTATTAAGCAATTAAATTTTAATGCGATTCCGGTTTATGACAATCAATTAAACTAGAAATAAAAAAACAAATAATAGTTTTAAAAAATTAAAACAACATGCTTTGTTAGAAAACGGAACTAAAAAATGAAAAATAATTTTAATTTCCAACACGCTTGGGATAAATTTAAAGTGGTCAACAAAAAAAAATCATCTCCAGCACATCTAGAATAAAACTAAGAGTTATGTAAAAAATAATAATTTTACCATTAAAAGCGTGGGGTGCTTTTATGGTTTTTACGTTTTCTTCTTAGAGACTTTACTTTTACCAATATCTGTTCATTATCAAATATATTAATTGATATAAAGAACTCCACGCTTTTGATGGTAAAATTATTTTTTTGTAGATAACTCTAGTTTTATTCTAGATGTGTTGGAGATGATTTTTTTGTTGACCACTTTAATTTTATCCCAAGCGTGTTACTTACTTACTTACTCACTGGCACTATCGAACCCGTAGGTTTATGGTCGCACGGACATACGCTCTCCATACATCCCTATCCTGAGCTAATACTTTCCAATCATTCTCTGTATAATCTACTTCCCTCAAATCATAGTTAATGCTATTCTCCCACCTCATTCTTGGTCTACCAACTGGGCGTTTTCCCTCTGGCTTTCCTACAAGAAGCTTCCATGCAAGTCTTTCATTCCCCATACGTGCAACATGTCCTGCCCATCGCAGTCTACGAGACTTAACTGTTCTTGTTATATCTGGCTTCCTATAAAGACCATGTAGTTCATTGTTATGTAGTATTCTCCATTCACCTGTCTGTTCATCTCTCTTTGGTCCAAAACTTTTCCTAAGTACTTTATTCTCAAATACTTGTAATCTCCTTTCCTCCCTTAAAGTAAGAGTCCATGTTTCGCACCCATATAATATAACTGGTAGAATAATAGTTTTATATATTTTCAGTTTAACGTTTTTTGAAAGGAGTTGGGATATCAAGAGTCTCTGCAATGCATAATAGCACGCATTTCCAGAATTGAGCCTATGTTTAATTTCTTTCTGCATCTCATTCCTATTTGTGATTATTGTTCCCAGGTATTTGACTTCAGCCACTTCCTCAAAATTTTCCTCATTTGTCATTAGCTGTCCATTTCCATTATATAATGAATTCCTACATGTGACCATATATTTAGTTTTATTGATATTTACTTCCAGTCCTAATTTCTTAGTGTTACTCAATAGTGTGTGCGTGTTGTCGTTTAGTATCTCCTCGCTATCGGCCAGTAGTAGCTACTACATCATCAGCATAAACTAACAGCTTATTAATACCATTGAGTTGTAAGCCTTCCTCATTCTCTAAAGATTTAATTGCATGCTCTAGTACAAAATCCCAAGCGTGTTGGAAATTAAAATTATTTTTCATTTTTTAGTTCGGTTTTCTAATAAAGCGTGTTGTTTTAGTTTTTAAACTATTATTTATTATAAATCTGTTGTTAAATTTAAGGGAATAGTTCAAATGGTACTCCTAGCGCTTATGGCATTCGCCAGGTTCTGCGTATTTATGTGCAAACATTTAGTAGAGATATAAAAGATATTCACGTATCTCAAAATTTCTTAGAAATTAAACTTTTGAGGTTTTTTCGTGAAATATTAAAAAATATACACATTTCCATCAATTCTACTTGTTACACACCGGAAATCACCACTGCACAACCTCAAGGCAGTTTACCCTTAAGAATAATTGAACTTTCTCGAGTATAAATAGTTGTCATATCCTCTTTCGTAAAAACCCTCATAGACACTAAGAAAAACCAGTAGAGTCTTTACTGTACTGTCTGTTATGAACCTAGATCTATAGGCTTTAACAAGACCCGCATTATTAATTATTTGACCATTAATTTGTATCGTAATAAACAAGAAATTATAGATGTAAAAATAACATTATATTTAATTATTTCACTACGAATCTTCTATTAACATAATTATATAATTTTTAGTCAATTTATTTAATAAAAAAGCACACACACACACTCACACTCACACTCACACTCACACTCACACTCACACTCACACTCACACTCACACTCACACTCACACTCACACTCACACTCACACTCACACTCACACTCACACTCACACTCACACTCACACTCACGCTCACACACACACACACACACACATATATATATATCCGGGTGCCTCGTACCTGGCACATATGTATCAAAAATATATATTTTTAGAGACTTTCCCATGAGGTGAATGCGACACACTAAAAAAAAATACATGTATGTAAACTCGGGGTGCTGTGACCAGAATCGAACTCATCGGGGGCTAGAGAGTGCTCTAACCACCATGTAATTCATCGCAGCGACTCTTCTACATTCGGATGTCACCGACAATGGACTTATGTAAGTGGACGTATTTGTTTATATTTAAACATAATAAATAATAGTTTTAAAAAACTAAAAGAACACGCTTTATTAGAAAACTAAAAAATGAAAAATAATTTTAATTTCCAACAAGCTTGGGATAAAATAAAGTGGTCAACAAAAAAATCATCTCAAACACATATAGAATAAAATTAGAGTTATCAAGAAAAATAAAATAATTTTACCATCAAAAGCGTGGGGTGCTCTATATCAATTAATATATTTGATAATAAACAGATATTGGTAAAAGTAAGCTCTCTAAGAAGGAAATGTAAAAATCATAAAAAGCACTCCACGCTTTTGATGGTAAAATTATTTTATTTTTCTTGATAACTCTAATTTTATTCTACGGTATATGTGTTTGAGATGATTTTTTTGTTGACCACTTTATTTTATCCCAAGCGTGTTGGAAATTAAAATTATTTTTCATTTTTAGTTTTCTAATAAAGCGTGTTCTTGTAGTTTTTTAAAACTATTATTTATTTTTTAGTGTTTTAATATTTTACACAATAAGATAAAAATGTAAATATCTTTAAATTCGATACTATTGTAGTATGAGCTAAAAGTAATACGATTCCGATTGAGGGTCTTTCCACTTTTCAGCGGTTGCCCTTTTTACCAGCCGGCTGCTGGCCCTTCACATCCACATGTGTCAATCACAGAGGTAGATGATCAACAGCCAGTGTAGGGGTGACATGTGGTTAGCATGTCGAGTCCCCCAGCCGTTACAGCTGGTTCCTCAACCTGGAGCCGCTACTTATTGTAGCTACCCAATTGCCTCACGATGCTGGATGGGCACCGGTCCCATACTGGCCGAAATACCATGAGAAAATTTCTTCCCCCATGGAGACTCGAACCAGCGCAAGTCCCGTAGCTCTGCGCCAAGGCTTCCTACCTTAACCGCTCGGCTACGGCGCGGGACTGAAAGTAATACTCTTCTATAAAAAAACCTTCCCAGCCGGATTTGAACCAGCGACGTATGGATTACTCAAATTACATGCCACTAAGAGTTCACTGCTCTACCAACTGAGCTCTTACAACGATTGACTAAAAACTCGACAAGTCCGCAACCTATTATACCAGTTTTCAATTTTTTTGATTTTCGGATGATTCTGGCCAGGATTTTAGAAACAAAATATGAAATTATTGTATTGTCACGGCTCCTCTACACGTATATAAAGTTTCAAGTCGATCCAATGTTTGTAAGTGGGTGAAAATCGCGTTGAAAGATTCCGTTACATTGATATAAAAACACTTTTTTTTTATTTTCTGATGATTATGGACAGTATTTTAGAAAATAAATATGAAATTATTGTATTGTCACGGGTCCTCTACAAGTATACAAAGTTTCAAGTCGATCCAATGATTTTAAGTGGGTGAAAATCGCGTTGAAAGATTCCGTTACATAGATAGATAGATAGATAGATACAGGTCAAGCTAATATAAAGCGTGTAAATAAATATGAAATTATTGTATTGTCACGGATCCTCTACAAGTATACAAAGTTTCAAGTCGATCCGATGATTTTAAGTGGGTGAAAATCGCGTTGAGAGATTCCGTTACATAGATGGATAGATAGATAGATAGATAGATAGATAGAGGTCAAGCTAATATAAAGCGTGTAATAAAATAGTGTTCATTCTCATGTCTAAATAAGTAATAAACCCAGCATAGACCTTCGAGGCAAAGGAAATTAAGTAGAAAAATACTTAGCTAATATGTTTTTATTAATTAAGTAAAAATAAAACGTAGTTTTATTTTTACGTAATTAATAAATATGGATTTTCATCAAGTAAACACCAACTCAATTGATTATTTAATATGTTTTTGCTCAGGCTGACTTTATAAGTCTTGTATATTTATAACGTTTCTTCTATGTTTTTCTTTTTGGTTCACATTGAAACTTATTTTAATTTGTTAATAGTATATTACGATGCAAGGTTGGAAAGTAGTATTTACAGAATTGAGAAAAATGTTTAAAAACCGAGCGATGGCGATGGTGTTTTCAAAATAATAAATAGTAGTAAAATAATAACATATTTGTTGGAAATATGTGCGTTCATTATAAACAATTGAGAAACATTAACAGTGTGGGAAATGTTTATTAGTTGAGAGTAGAGGAAGCCATGAGACCATTATTATTGATAAAATGGCCGAAAGTACGTATTTATTGTTTATATTGTTTCAAATAAAGTTCAGTTCATTTAAAACGCAGGGATTTGTTTCGTATAATGTATATTAACACTACCTTTCGATATTTTTTGTATATACATTGTACGTAGTATACATAGAAGGCAGTGATTTTACTTCTCGCACGTGGGTGTAAATGTAATATTACAGTATAGTTATTTAGATTGGCAATCCCGAAATGTAGGGAGTTGAACTTCCAATCATGGCCATGAGACCATTATTATTGATAAAATGGCCGCAAGTACGTATTTATTGTTTATATTGTTTCAAATAAAGTTCAGTTCATTTAAAACGCAGGGATTTGTTTCGTATAATGTATATTAACACTACCTTTGGACATTTTTTGTATATACATTGTACGTAGTATACATAGAAGGCAGTGATTTTACTTCTCGCACGTGGGTGTAAATGTAATATTACAGTATAGTTATTTAGATTGGCAATCCCGAAATGTAGGAAGTTGAACTTTCAATCACGGTCGCCGTTGCTGTAAGTACGACAAAACGAACTGTTTTTGCGCGATTGTGCGTTTTGTCATACTTTCAACAATGGCGACCGTGATTGAAAGTTCAACTTCCTACATTTCGAGGTTACCAACCTAAATAACTATACTGTAATAAATTAACTATACTGTAATATTACATATTACAAACTGCATGTGGGAAATAAAACCACTGCCCTCTATGTATACTACGTACAAAAAATATCCAAACGTTAGTGTTAATATACATTATACGAAACCACTCACTGCATTTTAAATGAACTGAACATTATTTGAAACAATATAAAACAATAAATACGTTTTTGCCGCCATTTTATCACTAATTGGTCTCTGGCCTCCTGTAGTTTCAACTAATAAACATTGTCCACACTGTTAACGTTGGTCAATTATTGTTTGTAATGAACGCAAATATTTCCAACAAATATGTTTTTCTATTATTTATTACTTTGAAAACACCATCTCCCAAAAAAAAAAAAAAAATGTACAACGCACATTTCTGAAGTGTTTTACAGAACCTCGGAAATTAAAAACCTCGCTATCGCTCCTCATTTAAACATTTTCCTCACTTCTGTAAAAACCACTTCCCAACGCCGCATTGTAATATACTATTCATTGTTAAAACACTTCCTTTAATTACTTATGGGCATGTTCTAATACCTGGTTTCTCCTATCCTATTGTAGATGTTCGAAGTCCTGAATTTGACTTAATGTTAGCCCGTCTCATTTATAGTCTTAGGCCACTAAATATGTCTCGATACTCCTTGTTCCTCTTAAAAAATAAACTGGTAATGGTAGTTTCCACATAGGCAGAAAAGTTGTGTATTGTACTCCTGGTAATTGAATATGCTAATAAAGGGATAGGGCCCTCCATGGTATCTTTACCTTGTCGTGGTGGAGTGGCTTGCGTGCTTAAATGATCCTGAGAGCTATGCCGGCGGTAGCATTGCTGCCGATAGGGTTACCCATGCCGGACTGGTCGAAGGTGATAAGCCAGACGAAAAAAGTACCTTGGGCGAAAGAGTGACGATCTTTCACCGTAAAAATACAACCGTCAAGAAATGCGGACATGGGTTCTACTGGGGTAAAATTTTCCGGAGGTCAAATAGTCCCCCATTCGGTTCTCCGGGCGGGGACTACTTCAGGGAACTCATGCCAAAGGCTCAAACAGTTATATTATATGGGTGCGAAACATGGACTCTTACTTTAAGAGAGGAAAGGAGATTACAAGTATTTGAGAATAAAGTACTTAGGAAAATTTTTGGACCAAAGAGAGATGAACAGACAGGTGAATGGAGAAGACTACATAACAATGAACTGCATGGTCTTTACAGGAAGCCAGATATAATAAGAACAGTTAAGTCTCGTAGATTGCGATGGGCAGGACATGTTGCACGTATGGGGAATGAAATACTTGCATGGAAGCTTCTTGTAGGAAAGCCAGAGGGAAAACGCCCAGTTGGTAGACCAAGAATGAGGTGGGAGAATAACATTAACTATGATTTGAGGGAAGTAGATTATACAGGGAATGTTTGGAAAGCATTAGCTCAGGATAGGGATGTATGGAGAGCTTATGTCCGTGTGGCCATGAACCTACGGGCTCGATAGTGCCAGTGAGTAAGTAAGTAATAAAGGGATAGGGTTCTTTGCTAACTACATCCTGAGATTTTTATGTTTTGGGAAGAAATAACTCACTGGCACTATCGAACCCTTAGGTTCATGGCGAGCGGTCATAAGCTCTCCATATATCACTATCCTGAGGTAATGTCTTCCAATCATCGTCTGTATAGTTTACTTTCCTCAAATCATCATTAATTTTATACTCCCACTTTATTCTTGGCCTACCTACTGGGCGTTTTCCGTCTGGTTTTTCTGAAATTTCATGTCCCTCTTTCAATCCTGTTTCAATTCGTTCCACATGTCCTGTTCATAGCAGTCTATGAGACTTAACTGTTCTTATTACATCTGATTTCCCATAAATATCATATAGCTGTTATGTAGTCTTCACATTCGCCTGTCTGTTCATCTCTCTTCGCTCCAAATGTTTTCCTAAAGTGTTTATTCTTAAATACCCATAATACCTTAATAGAGTCCATGTTTCGCATGCATATAATGTAACTGGGAGAATAATAATATAATGTAAAACATTAATTATATAATTTATGACTTGTCATTTTCGATTTCTACTAAATAGGTTCGGCCAAAATTTGTAATTTTTAAAAGAAAAATAATTTTATGAGAATATTCTTAATAGATACATTTTTTCTGGAATTCGCTAAATATCCTAGAATTAAATTCCGCGTTTTGTTTTATGCAAAATGATAACATCTAATTTCTGATCCAATTTTGTTGGGCAAAGAAAATCTCGTATGTCAACGAACCTTAAAAAATGGTGTAAGTGCAGTAAATTGTACCTAGAATAAAACAAATTACAGTGTGTGCCAACTTTGAAGGCATACGTTGAAGCTGTTTCTATAGGTAAGAATCAGTTCAAGGATTTCTCGTACCATTTACATACACGACATCACCCCTTAGGTTAATATCTGGTATGTAAAAAAATAAATAAAATAAACATGAAAGTGGTTATTTCCTGAAGAAACAGCTAATCATAACTCTCCTTTGTATGCTCTTAACCGTAGCACTCACTGTAGTGCGAAATCAGCCAAAATACGTAACTCCTTTTTTACATGTGTCACCATCTAGCGGCAGAAATTATATTTTGTTCCATTAGTTCATGTGTAATTTCTGTGCTGTTTTTATAATTTATTTACTTTTTTCCCCTTCCTGTAAATTTGTGTGGAAACTTACTTGAGAGGTTTCCTTTATCCAGTGACGCTCCGTGGTTGGAGAATACAACCAATGTACCGACATTTTTATTTTAAAAACTCATAATGAGTGAAAACCTGGAATATCCATATACAGGAAGGAGAAAACAGGGGTCTCCAATAAGACAATGTTGTCAAAAAATGTGCTGATTTAACTTCTTCTTCACTTCACGGGCTAGGCAAAAATTGCCTGTTCCGCCTCACAGTTGTTCTGTCCATCTTTTCACTGGCCTCCCTACATTCCTTGAATCTCTTGGCTTGTAGTTGAATGCTGCTCTTGGTAATCTTGTTACATTAATTCTTTCTACATATGTAATCAATTTCTCTCTATATTCTTTGATTTTCTCATTCAATTGATATCAATTTAACTCTGTTCTTATATCTTCATTCTTTATCCGATTCAATCTTGTGCAGCTTTTTGTTCTTCTAAGGAAGTTCATTTCTACGTTTTGTATTCTAGTGTGTAATTTTTGGGTCATTACCCAAGTTTCACTCCCATAAAGTAATACAAGAACTGCCAATGTTTTATAAAACTTTAATCCAGTATTTCTTCCTGTTTTATTCTTCAATGTTTTATGCATAGTTCCGGATATCAATTGAAATTTCGACAGTTTCATATTTATGTCTCTTTCAGTTTTTGTGTTTATAGTAAAATTACAACCCAAATAATTTAAATTTGTTACTTGTTCCAGAGGTTTGTTGTCTATTACGATTTTTGATCTTATAATTATGTTCGTTTCCCCAAAATGCCATTATTTTCCTTTTTTCTTTTGATATTTTAAAATTATATTCTTGGCATAACTGATTTAATTGATGTAAAGAGTAATGCAAATTATTTTAATTTTCTTGATTTATATTCTCGTAATTTAAAAATAGCTAGTAATCACACATTTAAAAAATGTGTCAATAATGTAGACAAACATATTGGAGGAGTTAGATATTTTAAATGAAGTTGACAAGAGATTGATTTTAAACGAGAATGCATCCAGTACACAAAACCCTGTCTACACGATCATCACAAACCAGTTAGTAGCTGAGGATAACTGAAGATCGGACCAGTCCCGAAAGGCCTACAATGTTTCAGTCGTTTTAAAAGTTGAGACTTGAAAGTAGTGTTGAAGTTCCTTAGGACGGGTTACTGGCCCGATGCTAAGTAGTCCAGTGGTAGAGCTGCTACACTGGATCTTCCAACTCTTTTGTATGGTAGCGAAGTATGGACATTGAAACAGAAGGATATACAGAGACTTAGATCTGCTGAAATGAGATACCTTCGGAGAACTGCAGGATAAACACTACTAGATCACAAAAAAAAAGAAGACATCTTAGAAGAATTACACATGGAACCTTTAGAAAACAAAATTTCTGATTATAAGTCAAGATGGATGCAACATGTTCATCGAATGGAAGATCGCAGGATAACCAAACAAATGTTAAGATATGAACCTGCAGGAAGAAGAAGACCAGGACGTCCACTCAAAAGACTTCTGGATGGTGTTTCTCTTGAGGCCGAAACAGGTCAACAAATGACCTAAATTCGTGAATGTACTGATGATGATAAAAGGCGAGGAGATTGCAAAAAAGGTATAATTTTATAATTTTATATTTTAATTTGTATATTATCTGATTAAAACCTTAACGGAATTTTATGAAGAACTGTTAATATTACGTTAAGTACTTGTGAAATTGCTCTGTTTGGTTGTTCTTTACATTATTAGTATTTTCTATGCTATACCACACAACATTCTTATGACAATTGTTGCATTTTGTACTTCTCCGCTTCTCTTGACATTTCCGATTTATTTTAAACATTTTTTAATAATTCTTAAAACTTTTTTACATTAAATATTTATCTATGCTCGCAAAATGTGATAATCATCTCTCAATGATTTTTTTAGAAGTTCTACATGTGTTAAGAAATGGATTTACCCCAACTTAATGTTATTAGGTTAGTAAGGGACCAGTTTATTTATTTTATTTAGGCCTAATTATATATACGTAATTCATTTCGTATGAGAATCTATTGCGAAAGTGGTCATACCGTTTGTACAAACAGTTCTTCCCTCTTCTAGTATCTTCGTAAGTCTTGCGCAAGCGCACTACGATTCTGCAGAACTTAGAAAAATTCATCGAATGGATTAAATTGCACGTTCTCAGCATTTTTTTAAATATCTGAGTTTTCCTCCAATTCAAAAAAGATCCTAATCTCCCGGACACTCTTCAAATATTGAGTTTGCATGTTTTCGTTTTTTTTTAATCTATAATTTTTTATTCAATATACACATTCGGGCATAATTATATGAGAAAATAGATGGTCATCATCATCATCATCGTCCAGGGATTAAGCCGGCTAGCTCGTTCCGGTTTCATGAAAGCTAGAATTGTTAAATTTGTTCAGACCATCTTCTGTATTGGCGTCCAACATTTTTCCTTCCGTGCTGTTTATAATTTAGCAATAATTTTGGAAATCTTCCTTCTGACATTCTATCAATATGTTCTTTCCAGTCGTTCCTATATTTAATTATTCGGTCTGTAAGTTTGAAAATATTTAGTTCCTTTCTTATATATTCATTTCTTTTCTTATCCAACAGAGTAAGTCCTGCTATATTTCTTAAAAATCTCATTTCAGTTGCTTCCAATCTTTGTTCTTGTCTTTTAGTGATCGTCCAACATTCTGATCCATACAGGAACAGCCATTACTTTATAAAATTTCATTTTTTGTTTATTTTCTTGCGTTTTTAAGGGTTCTTTTAAAACTGCCACACAAGAGATTAAATTTATTTATTTTGTCATTAATATCTTCAGTTTTAATATATGATTAATTGAAACCTAGATATTTAAAACTGTTCACTTGCTCTAAAATGTTATTATCAATTACTATTTTTGCTCTTAATGTATCATATCCTTTAAATGCTAAAATTTTAGTTTTATTCTTTGAAATTTTAAAATTGTAATTGGTACTTATTTTTTCTAAATTAAAAATAGCTCTTTGTAGATCATCTTCTGAACTGGAAATCACTACTTGATCATCGGCAAATAATATTGTATCCAACAGTTTATTATTTATTTTAAAATGATTATTTAAATTAATCTGCCACTTTAACATAACCTCGTCTATATATAAATTAAAAAGAGAAGGTGATAAAGGACACCCTTGTCTGACATCACGATTTATTATTACCAGTTTTGTTGTTTAGATTTAAAACCAATGTCTATTACAATTTTATTATTTACATATAAACTTTGTATAGCCATAATCAAATGTTGTGGAATACCTTTAAAAAAGACGGCGTTTAGCTTAATATCTACGCAACACTCTGTATTTTTACGGGTGTCGTGTGTAAAGTAATGTCATGGACTGAACATCGCGTATTTCGCAAAGAATAGAAGTTTCCCTCCTTATGTTATTGAAAAAAGAATCGTATAAGGTATCAGCTATATATTTGTTCAAACGTCTCACAAAGAATATTAAAGTTTAATAATAAATTCTAAAGAAATATAACGTTGCCTGGTATGACTGTAGAAGAACTTTTTCGAGTCTATGTTAAGAAGTAATACTTACTCACTTCCAGATAGTTCTCAAAAAGTTTGTCATTTGGGAATTGCATAAACAAAGCAAATTCTTCAGCAAGCCGAATTTATGGTCCGGTTTTGCTTGCTTTACGCAATATATACTGGGCATATTTTTTTTATTAAATTGAAGAAACTCAATTTCAATGCCAACTTATTTAAAAGTGTCGTACTATTTATTTATTTATTTTTTTTGACCACCAAATTAAAAACATAGATGTTAAATTTTGGGCAGACGAGGTAAGGAGAGAACTCCAAAAGATTGGGATGAGCTGGATATGGGAAAAAGGGACTGAAAATCGCAAGAACGTGTGGAGAAAAATAAGGAGGAGGTACTTAGATGTAAACCAACAAGATACCTTCGCCGAATGTACAGGAAAACGCTCACTGTGTTTACAAAGAGACCTAAAACACGTCTGGGGAAAAGAATCGTATATACTCAACCTAGGATTTAAGGAGAGATCAGGGCTTGCTTGGTTTAGGCTAGGGGCATGGAAATTTCTAAAAATTAGCGACGATCACGATATGCGAATATGTCCAATGTGCGGGAACTTTGAAGATGAGATACATATATTAGGAAAATGTAATGATTTAGAATATTGGAGACGTCAGTTATTACCGGAAAGATTTCTAAATTCAAATCGGGAAAGATTGGCATGCTACGAGTTATTGGTAAATCCAGAAAATTGGATAAACCTCGGTAAATTTCTGGACAAAACGCGGAAAATAAGGACAACACTCATTCATGAATAAATATATGTTATCAAAATGCAATACCATTAATTATTAACAATTATATATAAATTAATTAGTTTATAATGCTGTTGTTTTATTATTTAATTGTAATATTACTGTGTTTTCTTTATGTAATTGTAATGTTAATGTTTTTTAGTGTATAATGCTATTGTGTTATTACTTAAGTGTCGGACTAATCATGCATAGTAATATAATGTATAATTAAAAACCATAAAATAGTCACCTTGTAGGTCCGTCTCCTCAACTTAAGTTGTTTTAAAACTCTGTAGGCCTTTCGGGACTAGTCCCATCATTAGCAGAATGCATTAGGTTCCGTACTTTGTTGACCCTTGTTGAAGCAATGTCTTGGTTGTGAATATTTTGTATAGAGGATTGTGTGGACTGGGTGTGTTCTCATTAAGACTCAAGTTGTTGTCGACTATTTTATAGTTTTCAATCATACATTATATTACGGTGAATTAACACCTCAACGAAAACTTACCATGAATTATACTAGCGCCGATAATCATGCATAACCGTAAGTTATTACTAGAATCCGGGTGTTAGGCACTTAAAAAATTCAAAATAGGCAGGCAAAAAGGCACTGAAAATCATTAATATAAGCACTAAAAATTCAAAATAGGGTCTTACAAAAAATGGACTTCGACATAAATTTTTAAAACTTTACGTCAAGAATGTAAATATATGCTATCAATAGCATAAGATGATATCAGATATGATTTTGGAACTTATTTTGTCTTTTTACGAAGAGCATACTAGTGGTTTGCAGTGTGCAGTGTTTGTACATGCTGCGAAACATGACACTTCTTCGCACAATTCACTGAAATTTTACACACTTTGCAAAACAATATTGAACCGTCACTCGAAACTTTCTCGAAGCCTTAGAGCCGGAGCATAATACATAGGGATATTTCGCTTAACGGGAGTGCATGAGGTGGAAAAATATAATAGATGGTACTTGTTATTTCGCCTAACGGGAGTGAATTGAGGGGAAAACCATGTACCCGCTAGGTTATTGGCTATTGCCACTCACATCCTTAAATAGTCTAGCAGAATTTATAAAAAAAACTTAAAATTTCTATGCAATAATGTGTCATTGAAATACTAAGTTAATTTCGAGAAAAATGGCAAATAGGCACTTATAGGCATTGTAAGCTGAAATAGGCATTTATAAGCAACTCTAAGGTCGTCGGTATGAACTTATATGAAGTCACTTTTTCAATATCTATAATAAATAACTGTAAGCATTTTCCCTAATATCCGGTCTCTATTACCTTTTTGATATTGTTGTATGATTTGACATAAATCTAATTAATATTAAATTATTCATTTTTCGTTTATTTTCGTTTATTGATATTAAATAAATTAACCAATGTATCTTATAGGAAATATTGAAAATTTAAGGGTTAATTAACTTATATGGTATATATTGTGACAAAGGAAACATGGCGGTTACTACAGCGAATTTTTAATTTCGGTTTTGGGGTAAACTCCCAGGTCTAATGGTAGGATTTCGCTCATTTTTGGAGAATACGTACCTAGTTTTATTTAAATAAGATATACTGAGTTTATATGCAAACATATAAAATTGTGACAACTAGTAAAAGAAGTGGCTGATTTCAAGTATCTAGGAACAATAATAACAAATAGGAATGAGATGCACGAATAAATTAAACATAAGATAAATTCTGGAAATGAATGCTATTATGTATTACAGACATTCTTGTCGTTAAACTGAAAATATATGGAACAGTTAATCTCCCAGTTATATTATATGGATGCGAAACATGTGTCTTATTTTAAGGGAAGAAAGAAGATTACGAGTATTTGAGAATAAAGTTCTTATGACAATTTTTGGGCCAAAAAAGAGATGAACAGACAGGCGAATGGAGAAAACTACATAATAGTGAACTACGTGATATATATATATATATATATATATATATATATATATATAGATAAGCCAGATATAATAAGAACAGTTAAGCAGATTATACAGGAGATGATTGGAAAACTTTAGCTCAGGATGAAGATGTACGGAGAGCTTATGTCCGCGCGGCTATGAACCTATGGGTACGATAGAGCCAGTGAGTTAGTTACTTAGTTAGAGCGATTTTTAATTTTTCGTTTTATGTGAACTCCTACACCTAACGAATTAGATCTTACTTAATATATTAAATATAAAATTGGTACCTGGTAAGTCAGTCTTCTTCAAATAAATTATTCATCATGATCATCATCTGCATTCATGGATTAGGTCTGTTGACCCGTTCCGACTTCAGCCCATCTCTTTCTCGGTCTGCCCACATCTCGGGTGCCTTTACGTTTGTATTTTGTTATTTGTTTTGGATATCTATCTTCATTCATTCTGTCTATGTGTCGCTTCCATTTTGTCTATATGTATCTATTTTATCAGTTATTACAAATATTTCAAGTTCCTGTCTTATTTCTGTGTTCTTGATTCTGTCTTCCTTAGTGCACCTTTTAACAGATCTCAAAAATTTCATTTCTGCCGCCGTTATCCTACTTAGATCTTGTTTTTTATGCATCCAGGCTTCTAATCCATAGAGCAGTACCGGTACTGCCAATGTTTTATAAAATTTCAATTGAGTCTCTCTTGTTGTTTTATTATTTAGTGATCGTTTTATCGTACCACATATTCCCTGGAATTTTGCTATTTTATTAGTTATATCAAATAAATTATTAAATATCATAATGTAGTTGAGGACGACTGACTTATATTTAATATCTTATTACATAACCTCAAATGAAGAATACTACATAAGAGTGAACTACATGGTCTTTATAGGAAGCCAGATATAATAAGAACAGTTGAGGGTCGGTTTCACCGATAGAGGTAACTGTATTACGGCAGTTTAAGCTATGCATTATACACATGAAAAACCGGTACAGTTACCTCTGTTGGTGAAACTGACCCTCTGTCTCGTAGACTGCGATGAACTTCATTCTCAAATACTCGTAATACTTTCTCCTCCCTTGAAGTAAGAGTCCATGCTTCGCATCCATATAATATAAGTGGGAGAACAGCAGTTTTATATAGCCTATTTTCAGTTTAACGTTTTTGAGAGAAGTGCTTCTTATGTAAAATGTGGTGCAACAATGATTATGCAGTCCGTAAGGTACGACCCATGTCTATGACTACTGTAAAACTGGAATTCTCGCAACTGGAATTCCCTACCACAAGAAATAAGGGGCTGCCGGACATTGGCATCTTTTAAAAGAAATCTAATTTATATTTGCTCTAAATTCGACTTCATTATTATCCAGTGTAAGATATATATATATTAATTGGTGTTTCCCGTATAATGTATCATTTATATTATTATTATTATTATTATTATTATTATTATTATTATTATTATTATTATTATTATTATCGTATCATTATGTTATTATTACCCTATAAAATGTTGTTTGTACATGACATTTACATTGCTACATTTATTGTATCTTTAACTGTTTATAATTAGTATAGTGTATATCTATATTTGTCGAATATTTATTTGTATTTGTGCTGGTTGAGTGGAAGAGAGGGCCTTATGGCCTTAACTCTGCCAGAATAAATAAAGTATTATTATTATTATTATTATTATTATTATTATTATTATTATTATTATTATTATTATTATTATTATTATTATTAAAACCAAGATAATTGAATATTGTATATTCATTTTACATATGATGGAACTGGATTGGATATACATTTAAAAAAAGTGATTTAATTAAAATAATTGCATTAGATTGGAACCCCCAAGGACACAGAGGTTGAGGCAGACCGAAAGAGACATGGAAGATAACCATCCTCGAAGAAATTGCAAAGGGGGGGGGCTAGAGGGAAGTAAAGAAGTTGGTACGGAATAGGATCCGTTGGCAACGCTTTATGGATGTCCTATGCTCCTAATAGGAGATAAAGGAGATGATGATGAAGATATTATATCCATCCATAGTAATTCTACCCGAAGGTAGGTATTTCACTGCAATCATAGCATTTTCATGCTATGCTTGCAGCTTTACTAGGAAATTGTAGGTGTGTTAGCTTCCCGTTGCTTTCCACACCGGTGAAGGATGATGATAATGATAAGGATGATGATGGCCATATGATTTCGGGGACCGTTTGGGCCTTAAAGTTTTCCTGACATTTGTCTTACAGGTGAGCAAAAACCCCGATAAAACCTTACCCAGAAAAACTGCCCCGACCGGGGATCGAACCCGGGCCCTCAGCGGGATAAGGCAGTACGCTACCTCGAGACCAGAGCGGTGCGCATGATATTATATATGTATTTTAATCATTCTCCCTTTTTTATTACTCTGTTGCAAATTCATCACTTAGCCCTAATTAAAATTGCAATTTCTCATATTACTAGCCGACTTTTTCACTAAATTTAATAATAATTACACTTTGAAATTATGTGATACCCACGCAACTTATATTGCTGAAGGATATATCATAAAATTTAGTAACATTTTTTATCAAGTTTTCATGTCAGTATCTATTTCCAAACTCATTAAATTAAAAAAAAAACAAAAATATGTATCTCATATTTCTACCTTCTCTTTTATATAAATTATTGTCACTTTTATCCTTGTCACTCACAAGGAAACTGTCGACCATTGCGTGTCGAAATCTACCTTGAAATTTCTCCCAGAGAGGCGTTGTCATGAACCAAGAACTTGTAAAAAATCTGATATTTTTAATTGCGAGGCACTGAAATCCAGCGGTAGTGCTCTCATTTAAAATACAGGGAAGTAATAAAACTCCACAATTTATGGATTGGATAAACCACACTTCCCGCCTTCCGCGCCCCATCCGCGTCACTCAACTCCCCTCTACTCAAGCAGGGAATCCATCTGTTTTGCACTACTAACAACTCACTGGCACTATCGGACTGGTAGTTCATAACCACGCGGACATTAGCTCTCCATACATCCCTATCCTGAGTCAATGTTTTCCAATCATCCCCTGTATAATCTACTTCCCTCGAGTCATAGTTAATGTTATTCTCCTATCTCATTCTTGGTCTACTAACTGGGCGTCTTCCCTCTGGTTTTCCTAGAAGAAGCTTTCATGCACATATTTCATTCCCCATTCGTGCCACATGTCCTGCCCATTGCAGTGTACGAGACTTAACTGTTCTCATTATATCTGGCTTCCTATTAAGACCATGTAATTCACTGTTCTTTAGTTTTCATCCCTTCACCTGTCTGTTCAGTTCGTCTTTGGTCCAAAAATTTTCCTAAGAACTTTATTCTCAAATACTCCATTAATCTCCTTCCCTCCCTTAAAGTAAGAGTCCATGTTTCCAACATCATCCACATATAATATAACTGGTAGAATAATAGTTTTCTATATTTTCAGTTTAACCGTTTTTGAAAGGAGGTGGGTAGTCAAGAGTCTCCTGCAATTCAAATTATCACGCATTTCCAGAATTGAACCTATGGTTTATAAATTCTTTGTACATCTCATTCCTATTTGTGATTATTGTTCCTAGTTATTTGAATTCAGACCACTTTCTCAAAAAAAATTTCCCTCATTTGACACATTTGACTGTCCCTGTCCATTATATAATATATTTCTAAGTGTGACCATATATTTATTTTTATTGATATTTACTTACTTTCTCAGCCCCTAATTTCTTAGTGTTACTCAATAGTGTGTGCGTGTTTGTCCTTTAGTATAATCCTCGCTATCGGCCCAATAGTACTACATCATCACGCCTAAACTAACAGCTTATTAATACCATTGAGTTGTAAGCCTTCCCCTCATTTTCTAAAGATTTAATGGCATGCTCTAGTATAAACTTAAATAGTATAGGAGATAGTGCATCTCCTTGCTTCAACCCATTCTGCGATTTCAAAAGTGTGTCCGCAAACCTGTTTGTCTCCACTCACCCTACTCTTTGTGCCATTTAGAGACACATGCGTACTAAAGTCTAACTAACTTTTTAGGCAATTCCAATCCAAACTCCAGCAGGATACTATATAACTACTGGGAGCTCCCAATCTTAATTGAATCAGATGCTTTTTTGAAGTCTACGTATAGTTATAAGGTTAGTTTGATACCCGGTTTCTGCTGTGGCCGTGGTCCATAGTTTGTGTGTTGAGACCAGACGTTTCGTCGCCCCCTCAACTCTGCGGAGGACATCTTCAGTGGCGAGTGCTTCTAGGCGTGTTTCCTGGTCGGAAGATCTACTTAGAGTGAGCTCTGCTGACGTTGTGGGACGTTGTATTGATACTAGTGGTGGGAGCAGGGTGAGTGAGCGTGGCTCTTGCTGATTGGCTAATGGTCGTCTCCTTGTTGTCCCTAGTGTTGATGCATTTATTTTCTAGTGTATGGTACCAGGCCTTAGGCAATTTGATACCTTCCTCTTTTCTGTTAATATTTTCTCTTATGCTTGTATATTTCTATAGCCTCTCGGTATAATCTAGGGAAATAGTAGGAAGTTGTGGCTAAAACTTGTGTATCATCGAATAGAATCTGGTGTCCATTCATAATGGCATGTTTCTGCTACAGCCGATTTATTCCATTTCTCCTTGTCTGCAGTTTCTTTTATGTTCAGATAAACGGGTGGCTATACTTCTTTTCGTGGTCCCTATGTATGGTTTACCACACGAACAAGGAAGTCGATATACGCCGCAAGTGGAGAGAGGTGGCCGAGGATCCTTAGCTGAGCGAAGGCAGTCTTCTATTTTTCTTGTAGGTCTGTAAACTGTTTTTATGTTGTATTTTCGTAGGAGTTTTCCGATACGATCTGTGACTCTTTGTACATATGGTAAGTAGGCTATGCTGGTTGAGGGCGTGTTATCCATTCTGACGTGCTGTCTTCGTGGATGTATGGTTTGTCTTATTTCCTTGGATGTGTAGCCATTTTTCTGGAAACAATTGAACAGATGGTGTTGTTCTTGTTTAAGGTGTTGTGGTTGGCATAACTTAGTCGCTCTGTCGAACAGTGTCTTAATGACACCTCGCTTTGGTCTTGGATGGTGGTTAGAGTCTTTGTGCAGATATCGGTCTGTGTGTGTAGGTTTTCTGTAAACTGTATGTTGAATTTCCCCATTGCCAGTCCTTATTATTTGAACATCCAGGAAAGGAAGTCTTCCATTATCTTCTTTTTTCCATAGTGAACTGTATTTTGTTGTGTCTGCTGTTAAGGTGTTGAAGGAAACGTTCCAATTCTTCACTGCCATGTCTCCATACTACGAATGTGTCATCAACATAGCGAAACCAATGTTCTGGAGACTTGGGAGCTGTTTTTAGTGCTTCTGTTTCGAATTTCTCCATGAAAAAGTTCGCTACTACTGGGCTTAGAGGACTGCCCATGGCTACTCCGTCGGTCTGTTCATAGTAGCTGTTGTTCCATTGGAAGTAAGTAGTAGTTAGTACATGCCTGAATAAATTGGATATTTCTTCTGTGAAAATCTGTCTAATGTAGTCCATGGTCTCATTTACTGGCACCATGGTGAAAAGGGAAACCACATCGAAGCTAACCAGTATATCTTGAGATGTTACGTTTATATTCCGTAGTCTCTCAATGAAATGTGTCGAGTCTCTGATGTAGCTGTCCGTTTTTCCAAGGAGTGGTTTCAGAAGTCCTGTAAGATGCTTTGCCAGTAAGTAGGTCGGGGAACCGATGGCACTGACAATTGGCCGGAGTGGAATGTTGTTCTTATGTATTTTTGGAAGGCCATAGAGTCTTGGAGGTTGAGCTTCGGATACGCGTAATTTCTTCTTAATTCCTTCTGGCAAGGACGATTGCTTGATAAGATTGTTGGTTTTTCGAACAAACCTATCAAGCGAGACCCTACATCCGGTATTCTTCGAAAAACCAACAATCTTATCAAGCAATCGTCCTTGCCAGAAGGAATTAAGAAGAAATTACGCGTATCCGAAGCTCAACCTCCAAGACTCTATGGCCTTCCAAAAATACATAAGAACAACATTCCACTCCGGCCAATTGTCAGTGCCATCGGTTCCCCGACCTACTTACTGGCAAAGCATCTTACAGGACTTCTGAAACCACTCCTTGGAAAAACGGACAGCTACATCAGAGACTCGACACATTTCATTGAGAGACTACGGAATATAAACGTAACATCTCAAGATATACTGGTTAGCTTCGATGTGGTTTCCCTTTTCACCATGGTGCCAGTAAATGAGACCATGGACTACATTAGACAGATTTTCACAGAAGAAATATCCAATTTATTCAGGCATGTACTAACTACTACTTACTTCCAATGGAACAACAGCTACTATGAACAGACCGACGGAGTAGCCATGGGCAGTCCTCTAAGCCCAGTAGTAGCGAACTTTTTCATGGAGAAATTCGAAACAGAAGCACTAAAAACAGCTCCCAAGTCTCCAGAACATTGGTTTCGCTATGTTGATGACACATTCGTAGTATGGAGACATGGCAGTGAAGAATTGGAACGTTTCCTTCAACACCTTAACAGCAGACACAACAAAATACAGTTCACTATGGAAAAAGAAGATAATGGAAGACTTCCTTTCCTGGATGTTCAAATAATAAGGACTGGCAATGGGAAATTCAACATACAGTTTACAGAAAACCTACACACACAGACCGATATCTGCACAAAGACTCTAACCACCATCCAAGACAAAAGCGAGGTGTCATTAAGACACTGTTCGACAGAGCGACTAAGTTATGCCAACCACAACACCTTAAACAAGAACAACACCATCTGTTCAATTGTTTCCAGAAAAATGGCTACACATCCAAGGAAATAAGACAAACCATACATCCACGAAGACAGCACGTCAGAATGGATAACACGCCCTCAACCAGCATAGCCTACTTACCATATGTACAAAGAGTCACAGATCGTATCGGAAAACTCCTACGAAAATACAACATAAAAACAGTTTACAGACCTACAAGAAAAATAGAAGACTGCCTTCGCTCAGCTAAGGATCCTCGGCCACCTCTCTCCACTTGCGGCGTATATCGACTTCCTTGTTCGTGTGGTAAACCATACATAGGGACCACGAAAAGAAGTATAGCCACCCGTTTATCTGAACATAAAAGAAACTGCAGACAAGGAGAAATGGATAAATCGGCTGTAGCAGAACATGCCATTATGAATGGACACCAGATTCTATTCGATGATACACAAGTTTTAGCCACAACTTCCTACTATTTCCCTAGATTATACCGAGAGGCTATAGAAATATACAAGCATAAAGAAAATATTAACAGAAAGAGGAAGGTATCAAATTGCCTAAGGCCTGGTACCATACACTAGAAAATAAATGCATCAACACTAGGGACAACAAGGAGACGACCATTAGCCAATCAGCAAGAGCCACGCTCACTCACCCTGCTCCCACCACTAGTATCAATACAACGTCCACAACGTCAGCAGAGCTCACTCTAAGTAGATCTTCCGACCAGGAAACACGCCTAGAAGCACTCGCCACTGAAGATGCCCTCCGCAGTTGAGGGCGAAACGTCTGGTATCAACACCAACTATGGACCACGGCCACAGAACCCGGAATCACACAACATTATGATTACCGGCCGTGAAAGCCTGCATTCAACTCTACGTATAGTTGATGTACAGTACCATTATATTCCCATTTATTTTCTAAAATCTGTCTTATACTAAAAATCTGATGTGTTGTAGACCTGTTTCTTCTAAATGCACATCTTAAGTCTTTCTCAACCTTATCCATTTTTTTTCTGTCATCCAACCTTTCTTCCTCCTTCTGGTTTCCCTTCTAAAACCCTTCTTGCACCTCTTTCCTGCCTCATCCGCAACACATGTCCTTCCCATTCCAGTCTGTTCCTTCTAATATATCCTACCAGATCTAATTGCCTATATAAATCTTTCAAGTCTTGGTTCGTTATAATACCTAAGTAGATATGGATGCATGGAATTATGAATTTGAAGGACAGGGGACTGTACAGCTCGAGTCCAAGCTCTGTGTGTTTGCGGGGGGCAATGTGGGGAGTGGGAGGAGGTACACTTCTCTGCTTCTCATAGTACTAACAGCTGAGACAGCAAATTCCTTTCAGACACACGGAGCTGGGTCCCGAGCACTAGGATAGTGTTGAATGATGAATAGAATTAACACTTAATATTGGGCACAGGTAGATGTTGTATACATTTCAAATCTGTTGAATAAATAAGTAAGAATAATTTATAAACCAGCAAAATCGGTTGTTGTGAAATTTGGTTAGTTTATCATGTTCCTGCGTTATTATTTTTTTTTGAGTTTACATTACAGCCATAAAATAACTGAAAACAGTGAAATGTTCATAAAATTGCGATGATAGTTCAGTATTTTGTTTCGAAATTAAAGACAGTAGATTTTCAGATTTTCATACTTGTGGAAACAATACAAATTTGTAAGACTGCGGTAGTCGTTTCGGGTTTGTTTTTGCAGTCGAGTAAATGTGTCATAATGTCCAGGTACCCATACAATGCTACACAAAACAAAGCACATCTGTAGTTTAAATTGTTTATTTTTCCAGATGTACATAGAAAATATTTACCTTTCTGTTAAAAGCACCTTTAAACATTTTAACAGTATAACTCACTTGAATTATCGAACTAGGTTCATTACCGCGCGAACTTAAGCTCTTCATACGTTCCTATCCCGAGGTAATGTTTTCCAATCACTCCTTGTATAATTTTACTCCTTCAAATCATGGTTAATATCATTCTCTTATCACATTCTTATTCTGTCAACAGGGAGCTTTCCCTCTAATTTTCCTAAAAGAAATTTCCATACTAATATTTCATTCGTATCATATGTCCAGATCGTTACAGTTAACAATGCTAATCTGATCTTATTTCATTTGTTTGATTGAATGATTGATTGAACAACGTTCATTCCGCTCGGAACAAAGGTGTGTTCCCTTAGATAGGAATTCTATTAGAATTCCTTAATCACGCTTATTTCCCTATAGAATAGAATAGATTTATTTAGCCTGGTGGAGTTAAGGCCATGTGGCCTTCTCTTCCACTCACCAGAACAAACATATGTTACATATGAATACAAAAAAAATTACAATAATAGTCATATTAAACAGGACAAACATATGTTACATATGAATACAAAAAAATTACAATAATAGACATTGAACAATTAATTATCTGTCATATTGAATAATAATGAAATTAATGTTTAATAATACAATGAAACTAAATACAATTAAAATTAAATTAATGATACAATGAATAAAAAAAAGGAATAACAGCTTGAATCTACTATACGTAAAAAGAAAAGAAAAAAATACAAAGAAAGTAATAAACTACAATGAATTAATCTACGCTTTTTATACAAGGCATTAGGTAAATATATTAACAAATCCTAAGTCTATTTTTATTAAATAATGCAAAAACGCATTATTAATTCTTAAAAAGTAATATTAGTGAGTTGTTTCTGTTAGTAATTTTATTTTCAATTTGTTTCTGAAAGATGGTAAAGTTTGGCAGTCTCTGACATAGGGTGGAAGTGAATTCCATGTTCTAGCAAGAGAAACTGTAAAAGATTTCGAATAATAGGTAGTGTGATGAGGAGGGATATATAGGGCACTGTGCTCAAGGGATCGGGTATCTAAGTTATGTGTATCAGAGAGTTTAGTGAAGCGGTGTGATAAATAATAAGGTAATGATGTGTGTAGATGTCACTGAGAGACCTGTGGTTAGTACATCGCCTCGAGGAGACATCTAGTTGGAAATTAAGGTATTACTTGTATGGTGAAGGTCGAAAATGATACTCCAACGCATTCTATTCTTCCTTGTACATCACTAGTATTTGAGAATAAAGTCCTTAGGAAAATTTTCGGGTCAAAAAGAGATGAACAGGCAGGAGAATGGAGAAGACTACTTAATAGGTAACTACATGGTGGTCTTTATAGGAAGCCAGATATAATAAGAACAGATACGTCTCATAGACTGCGTTGGGCAGGACATGTGGCACGAATGGGGAATGAAAGACGTGCATGGAAGCTTCTTGTAGGAAAACCAGCCCATTTGGGACATGAGTCAAATAGTCTAGATAAATTCACTCGTGACATCACTTATGATAACATATTCCAAGATTTGTCTGCTGAATTGGATGTACGTGATTTTTCAACACAGATTTTGTATTAAATCTACAAACTTTCTCAAGCATCGCATCACATATACAGATATTACTGCAGTATATTGATTACGAGACTTGAACTTAATATTAAATTCCTCAGTTGGGATTACGAGGTCTGCGGCCTCTGAGTAGTCCCTAATGGTAGTTCTGCTACCTTGTTGCTTAAACAAAAAAACTAGACAGGTCCCATAGCTGGAATGTCCTCAAGTATTATGAACCAGATATACACTGAGAACAAGGTCCCCTAGAGACTCGTATGATTATGAGAAGGTGGTAGCGCGGTTAGGATTTAAATAGGATATGACAATCATTGCACTGTTACAGTACACAGTTGTGTAACAATATTTAAATATGTCACAAATATAGTTCCTGAATTCAGATTGAAATGTAATAATAATAATAATAATAATAATAATAATAATAATAATAATAATAATAATAATAATAAATAATAATAATAATAATAATAATAATAATAATAATACTAATAATAATAATAATAATAATAATAATAATACAGTAATAATAATAGGAGTAATAATAATAATAAAAAACAGTAATAATAATAGGAGTAATATTAATAATAATAGTAATAATAATAATAATAGTAATAATAATAATAATAATAGTAATATTAATAATAATAATGATAATAATAGTAGTAATAATAATAGGAATAATAGTAATAATAATGATAACTTAATAATAATAAGCTCACCGCTGTGGTCTCGGGTTAGCGTGCTACCTTGTCACGCAGCGGTCCCGGGTTTGATACCCGGTTGGGACAATTTTTCAGGGTGAGGTTTTTATCGGGGTTTTTCCTCACCTGTAAGACAAATGTCAGGAAAACTTTAAGGCCCAAACGGTCCCCGAAATCATATGGCCATCGCAATCATCATCATTCATATTCATCTTAAACTAAGTTTAGGATTAGGGACTCTCCTGGCGCACCACTATCATCATCATCATCACCCATCATATCATCGGGGCAACGTAACACCGCCTTCCAGGCGCCCCAAGCTCAGAAGTGGGTTACAAGTACGCCATGCCAGGAGAGAAACCAGGAATGTCTAAAGATAAACCTGGGGCACTTGAAAAAAAAAATAATGAGATAATGATCTAGATAGTGATAGTGATGATGATGATGATTGTGTTAGTGATGATGGCGACGATGACGATGATGGTTAATGATGATTGATGATACCGGTATATTCCAAAAAAATAAATAAAAATGTATGAAATATACGTACACTTAGCGACAAAAAGAATGAGCCGCTTCAAAAAGCACAGAGTTCCTGTTATGGCCCACTGCGCATGCGGTTCACGAAGTAGCGTTTTGTTAAATGTTTTAAATACGCTGTATTTAGTTTTAATCGTCTTAAATAGTTAAAGAACAGTGAAGGAGACACGTTTCTAGATATTTACGAGTGTTTGACAAATGCAATATTACTCAAATTGCGACATTTTAAATAAAGTTCAACTCTCGTTCATAGTACAAAAGTAAACAAGACAACTAGTATCCGGCGTTCGAGTAGCGTAGATCGTTAAACTACTTACAAGACGAAATGTATGTGAAAGCCATGGTTTGAATCTTCCGACAATTTTTTTCAATTCATTTGTATTTTCGGAAAATAGTCTACATCCTATAATATTATTTAATTCCTGCCACATAATCTACGTCCACTTCACACATTCTTAAGTCATGTTTCTGCCTTCGTAAACTCTATAACTCCATTTAGCTACCGGTATAGATTTAATTGCGTGTGTAGTACCACATTTTAATAATAATTCTACAAATTTATGTAATAAAATATAATATAGCTTCATATATTTATGAGTTTATTTATTTATTATATATTAGTGAGAAAAAAGTTTCATCCTTCAATTAAAATATTTAGTTTATGTATGTCAAGTCCAGCATAATAATAGCCCATATATGATCTATAATAATAAAAAAATATTATCATCATTATCCATCATCTATAACAATAATAACAATAATAATAATAATAATATAATAATAATAATAATAATAATAATAATAATAATAATAATAATAATAATAATAGTAATAATAATAATACTCGGGGTAGCGTGCTGCCTTGTCACGCAGCGGGCTGGGTTCGATCCCCGGTCGGGACAATTTTTCTGGGTGAGGTTTTTATCGGGGTTTTTCCTCACCTGTAAGACAAATGTCAGGAAACCTTTAAGGCCCAAACGGTCCCCGAAATCATATGGCCATCGCAATCATCATCATTCATATTCATATTAGGTTAAGCTTAGGTTTAGGGACTCTCCTGGCGCACCATTATCATCATCATCATCATCACCCATTATATCATCGGGGCAACGTAACCCCGCCTTCCAGGCGCCCCAAACTCAGAAGTGGGTTAGAAGTACGCCATGCCAGGAGAGAAACCAGGAATGTCGAAAGACAAACCTGGGGCATTTGAAAAAAAAATATAATAATAATAATAATAATAATAATAATAATAATAATAATAATAATAATAATAATAATAATAATAATAATAATAATAATGGGATGTATCAAATGATGTGAAGAATGTAATTACCTGGGGATCAAAATTAACTTAAAATTTACCCAAGAAAATGACAAAATATAGAATTCAAAAAGGCAAGATCGGTAATAACAATGTTAAACGGAGTTTTGTGGGATAAAAACAATAAGAATAGATAACAAATTAGAAATGTATGAATCCATAATTCGAAGCACGCTAACATTCGTTGCAGAAACTTGGCAGTTGAATAAATATTTGAGTTTAAAGCTTATGTCTACCGAATTGTATTGTTTCAGACGCTACAACTAGACATTCTAAATTTAAAAAGAAATCAGAAATACAATCACCACACACCAAATGAAAGTCCAACATTTAATATTAGATTTTGTGAGGTAAAGACAACTGGAATGGTATGGTCACATACGTGTACAATTATTAAAGATAGAAACTCCCTATTTTTTGTTGAAGGGTTTCAAACCTATTGCCGCTGTGGTCTCGAGGTAGCGCGCTGCCTTGTCACGCAGCGGGGCCGGGTTCGATTCCCTTTCGGAAGTCACCTGGGAGAGTTTATTTTTTTTTCGAGGTTTTTCCTCATCTGCAAGACTAATGTCAGAAAGTCTAGGGCTTCATCATTATCATCCTCATCATTTCACCGGTGTGGAAAGCAATGGGAAGCTACACCACTTATAATTCCCTAGTAAAGCTGCAAAATATAACGTGAAATGCTATGGTTGCAGTGAAAGACCTGCCCTCGGGCAGAAAATTATAGAATATAAATGCCTTAAACAGAAAAATATTATCTTACTATATGAAGGCTAAAAAAATCAAAATGTTATTTTATTTCGTTGCATTTGTTAAGGCAGTTACCATGAAAATAATCTATTATTATTAATTTATTATTATTATTATTATATCAAAAAATGGGCATACCTATCCAAAATACACATGTATATTCATTAAATTTTTCAGATGACCAGGTATTAATAGCACAGGACCATGATGACATAGAATATATGGCTAAAAAACTAAAAGAAGAATATGAAAAATGGGGACTTTATATAAACATTGAGAAAACTAAATATCTGTGTATAGGAGAAGAAATGGAAAATATAAATTTCAACAATAGAGAAGAACTAAAACCTAGTATTGAATGCACTTATTTAGGAACAAAATTAGACCATTCAGGCGATAACACAGTGGAAATTAAAAATAGAATCGCACAAACAAAACAAGCAATAAATGCTTTAAACTCTGTTTGGTGGAGCAAAAATATTACAAAATAATAGAAAATTACAAATATATCAAACCATAATTCAGAGTATTTTAACATATGGTGCTGAAGTCTGGCAAATTCCTACCAGGGAAATGAAAATAATTTTAAGTACAGAAATGGATGTTTTAAAGAGATCAGCTGGAAAATCTAGAATGGATAGAATACGAAATAAAGAAATAGGGAAATTATGGGTGTACAAGAGGAGCCGGACATCATAGACATCATAGAAATGAAAAGATTGCAGTGGTATGGTCATGTCAAACGAATGCCAGAGCAAAGATTGCCAAAAATTGTTATGGAATGGATCCCAATGGAAAGGAGGAAGAGAGGAAGACCGAAGAAAACTTGGATAGAAGGGGTACAAGCAGCTATGAATATCAGAGGAATGGAGGAAGATCAATGGATGGATAGAGAGGAATGGCGTTTGGTTTCCAGAAGACGGCGGCAGCTGGCATGATACCGGATGATGATTATTATTATTATTATTATTATTATTATTATTATTTGTCGTTTGTGTTATTATATAACGCAAATTGACGTTGCCAATACAATATCAAAAACACTAAAAACAACATTATTTACCGGTAAAGATAAAAATTAGTTCATATTACAGCAAACAATTGTTTATTAAATTTTTAAATCTAATAGATGTTGCTGTATGTGATTCTTAAGGTAGTTTATTAAAAAAGTATAGGGATGTTTGAGTAATGTGAACCCTTCTGTTTGAGTGGACCCTGTTAATATCTTCTTTAATTGGTGCTGCCCTCGAACAGAAAATATTTTAACTTCTTCCCCTCATCAACTTTGACGGGTTCAAGGCCAGTTTATTTTATTTTTTGTGCGAATAAGGATTTGTTTGTGATATTTATGACCATCATTCGCCTTGACGACTGAAGAAAACCAGAAAAATTCTCAGTTAGTTTGGTCGGCACCAGGATTTGAACTCGGGATTCCTCAAATACAAGACTTAAACTCAACCGCCTGAGTCAATTCACTCAGTAATGTATTAAAAACTCGCTAGCATTATCGAACCCGTTGGTTCGTGGTCGCGCAGATATAAGTTTTCCAGACAACACAATCCTGAGCTAATGTTTTCTAATTACCCCCTGAATATTCTACTTATCTCAAATCATGATTGATGTTATTCTCCCATCTCCTTCCTGATCTACATACTCGGCGCTTTCCTTCTGGTTTTCCTAAAGAGAGCTACCATTCCCTCTTTCATTCCCCATTCGTACCATGTGTCCTTCCTTCCTATCGCAGTCTGCAAGACTTAACTCATCATCATCATCATAGTACATTCACGAATTTAGGCCATTTGTTGACCTGTTTCGGCCTCAAGAGAAACACCATCCAAAAGTCTTTTGAGTGGACGTCCTGGTCTTCTTCTTCCTGCAGGTTGATATCTTAACATTTGTTTGGGTATTCTGTGATCTTCCATTCGATGAACATGTTGCATCCATCTTGACTTATAATCAGAAATTTTGTTTTCTAAAGGTTCCATGTGTAATTCTTCTAAGATATCTTCATTTTTTTTGTGATCTAGTAGTGTGTATCCTGCAGTCCTCCGAAGGTATCTAATTTCAGCAGATCTAAGTCTCTGTATATCCTTCTGTTTCAACGTCCATACTTCGCTACCATACAAAAGAGTTGGAAAGGCCAGTGTTTTATACACTTTTAATCTTGAATGCTTTTGGACTAACTGTGGCTTGAAGATAGAATTTATTAACCCTAAAATTCTTAAAAATTTAGATATTTTTGCATTTACATCCTTTTCTTCTTCATATGAGATATTGCATCCTAGATATGTAAAATTATTCACCTGCTCCAAAATGTTATTGTCCAGTACAATTTTAATTCTGACAGGATCTACACCTTGAAATGCCATAATTTTTGTTTTTTCTGTAGATATCTTCAAACCATATTCTTCTGTAATTTTGTTAAGTTCATACAGACCTTTCTGTAGATTATCTTCTGAATTTGCTATTATTATTTGGTCATCTGCAAACAATAGGGTTTTTAATTTTCTATTTTCTGATATTCTTATTCCAAATTTATATGTCTTGTTCCAGCAACATATTACTTCATTGATATAAATTGCAAACAGTGTTCTTATTATATCTGGTTTCCTATAAATATCATGTAGCTCACTGTTATGCAGTCTTCTCCATTCGCATATCTGTTCAGATCTCATTGGTTAAAAAATTTACCTAAGAACATTTTTATCAAATACTCGTAATTTTATCTCTTCCCTTAAAGTAAGAGTCCGTATTTCCCATTCATATGCCAGAACTGGAAAAATAACAGTTTTATATATTTTCAGTTTAACCTTTTTTTGTTTTTGTTTTTTAGAGAAGTTAGGACAAAAGTCAATGTTATATCGATTGGCTTAATTAACTTAATTTGGATTGTGAACTACATTATGCGTGTGTGTCTAATACAATTGCTTTGAACTTTGTTATATGTTTACATTACAACAGGCTATACATTAATAATATGTTTATATCTATTCAGTTTTTTTATATGTTCGCCTATGTTTATGCTGTAATTACTTAGTGTCGACATCGCCTCTATGCAAATTTACATTCACTCTCATCCCAACGATATACTTGGCGCACTAGACAAGCTAAATGACTTACTCTCGATTTCCCAATGGTCGACAAAACACGGACTTAATCTTAATGCTGAGAAGACAGTGCATAATTGAATAATTGCCCCGTAAAGAGATCTAACCAACAAAAATTCAAAAGTTGAGTTTTCAGTGGATTAGTCATATATCCGGAGAATATGACAGCATGGTGCATGTAAAACTATCCCTACTTTCTTCCAGATTTGTTTGATTTATTTTTAAAATTTGGCTTGCAAACCAATAGTGATCTATATGTAACAAATAGCGAAAACAGTTAGTCGAGTCATGAGTAGCAGTGCAGAAAAACACGTGTGCAAAATCATTCCACCACAGTCCCGAGAATTCTATCAAAATCTTAGAGAAATTGAGTGAAAATAACAAAGAGACAAAAAATGTAATGAAATAGCATTAAATTGAAAATAAATATATAACAAGGATTCATGAACAGACAGGTGAATGGAGAAGACTTCATAACAATGAACTATATGGTCTTTATAGGAAGCCAGATATAATAAGAACAGTTAAGTCTCGTAGACTGCGATGGGCAGGACATGTTGCACGTATGGAGAAAGACATACTTGCATGGAAACTTCTTGTAGGAAAGCCAGAGGGAAAACGCTCAGTTGGTAGACCAAGAATGAGGTGGGAGAATAGCATTAACTATGATTTGAGGGAAGTAGATCATACAGGGAATGATTGGAAAGCATTAGCTCAGGATAGGGGTGTATGGAGAGCTTATGTCCGCGCGGCCATGAACCTACGGGTTCGATAGTGCCAGTGAGTAAGTAAGTAAGTATAACAATGATTCAGTTGAATTTTTTTTCTAGCTGAATCAGTGTTTAATATGTAATTTATATTTTTTATTGTAGGATTTTTAGTTAATTACGGGTTAGATACTTTTACCACTCTATAAAGATAGTTCATTTTTCCACTCAATTCTGCATTAAATTGGTAATATTCAATTAGTAGCATATTATTTTGCATTCAAATTGGCTGTAAATGTTTCTAATAGGATGAGAGAATAAATTGTATATGATATAATAAGGACAGTTATTATCATTATTAACTCCTGGCGCGACAGACCTAGAAGGCTCTTAGCCTACCAGCCGGCTGCTGGCCTCACATCCACATGTGTCAATCGCAGAGATAGATGATCATCCAACCAGTGAGGATTGACATGTGGCCAGCAGATCGAGTCCCCCAGCTGTTATAGCTGGTTTTCTCAACCTGGAGCCGCTACTTATTGTAGCTACCCAAATACCTCACGATGCTGGCTGGGCACCGGTCCATACTGGCCGAAATACCATGAGAAAATTTCTCTCCCAGGGAGACTCGAACCAGCGCAAGTCCCGTAACTCTTGGCTAGGTTCAAGGAATGTAGGAAGGCCAGTGAAAATATGGGTAGAACAACTGTGAGGCGGAACATTCAATTTACCTAGACCGTGAAGTGAAGAAGAAGAAGAAGAAGAAGAAGAAGAAGAAGAATAAGAAGATAAAGCTTTAGTTACAGGTAGAGGGGAAAACAAAAATATATAAATTTACGAACCAGTTTCAAGACATAAAATAATATAACGGGAAATAAAACAGACAGAACATATAGATTAATATCAGTCTGAAGAAGGTGACACTGGTCAACATAATTTTTGTCTCATGAGTACCAATAGTTGTACTTAATGCAGTTTTTATCGTGTTTTCAAATATGCATTCGGAATTTCTCCATCACCCACATTTTTTTAATTTCAATATCAGTTTATGAATTTAAATAATTATATTTTAATAAACTTTTTTTCGTCCATTTGTCCATTGTAAAATAAAACCAAACGAGTTAACTCAAATGATTTCAGCTATAGAAAAGCGATATCAAGGCAAATGGAATCCTAATATGCTGGCCGATTATTGTTGGACCATCAAAGAGGGATGCTCCAAAGGCGAAATATAGCAGAAAATCGCCATTTCTTACTTTCTAGGTGAGTCCTAATGTTCGAATATTGTGTAGATAATGTATAAAATATTAAAGTGCCTTTGAAATTATAAATTCGTGTCTCTCGGAAACCTTGCGTGTTGGAGGAAAATCGATATCATATTTAAATTCAGGAGAAAAAAATACTACCCGAATCACATATTTTTCTTTCTGAGACAAAAAAGTTTTTTTGTTGCATAGTGTAATTGAAGACATTAGAAAATTATGTATAACAAAACAAATTTAGGAGAAAGTTTCAAAATATAAAACTCACTCTGACACACAAAGATTTAATGCAAAGGAGAATAATGCAAGCAAAACATCATATACCGACAATAGATTAATACCAAGCCGAAGAAAGCATTTGATTACATTAGGTGATAATGCCTACAACTCAATGGGTATTAATAAGCTGTTAATTTATGCTGATGATGTATTGGCCAATAGCGAGGAGATACTAAAGGACAACATGCACACACTATTGAGTAACACTAAGGAATTAGGACTGGAAGTAAATATCAATAAAACAAAATATATGGTCACATGTAGAAATTCATTATATAATGGAAATGGACAGCTAATGACAAATGAGCGAAATTTTGAGGAAGTGGCTGCATTCAAATACCTAGGAACAAAATAATCACAAATAGGAATGAGATGCACAAAGAAATTAAACATAGGCTCAATTCTGGAAATTGTAGCGATTAATATGATAGGAGACATATACACTACTCAAAACAATTAGAGGAACACTTGTAATAAATTGAATAAGTAATTGTTTTTTAAAGCTGTGATGCTGAAAGTTGGACAATATGTAAATTGAATTAGTAATTTTATCATTGGATACAAATTTTAAAGTTCCATGGCCTAAATACGGAGAAATTACCTCAAATAACAAATATAGAGAATTTTTTTATTTTGGAAGGCACTGGCCACTTCTAATTGGTAAGCTTCCTGATGTTGCTATATTGACGAATGTTGATTATTGCCTTGTTTTATTGAAGTCTCTGACAAAATGAGGCATTTAAATGAGTTTGAAGTGTATCATGTTCTACATATTTTACGACAAGGTCAATCTCTGCGGCAAGTGGCTAGAGAGCTTGGGGTTTCTCCTTCCGTGGTGTCCAGGTTACGCAACAGGCACAGTGAGACAGGTCAGTATTGTAGAAGACGTGGCCAGGGCGGTAAATTTAAAACAAGCCCCCAGGATGACAGATACGTTGTTCTTTCTGCTCTTCGACAGCATACAAAAACTGCAAAAGACCTGCAGAATGACCTTCATATGGCTTCCGGAATCCGGGTTTCAGACCAAATCATAAGGAACAGATTAAGGAAAGAGAATATTCGTCCAAAAAGGCCCGTTAAAAAACCACGCTTAACAAATGGGCATAAGACAGCAAGACGTACGTATGCTGAAAACCATGGTGATTGGAACCTGAACCAGTGGGAGTCTGTGCTCTTCTCGGACTAATCCAGGTATCGTCTTTCACGTTGTGATGGTCGATTGAGGGTGTGGGGACGGCCAGGAGAAAGATTTTCTGCAGAGGATGTACAGCAAATTGATAGATTCGGAGGAGGTTCCATAATGGTGTGGGCCGGAGTTATGTACAACAATCGTACGGACCTTGTACTTGTTCCCAGCGACTGAATGCTGTCCGGTATATCGAGCACGTTCTGGAAGAGCATGTAGTACCTGCTGCCATTGGAGTAGGCCCTGAATTTCTGTTTATGCAGGATAATGCCAGGGCACATTCTGCGGCTGTCACCAGGGATTTCCTGAGGAGGAATGAAATTGAGGTAATGGAGTGGCCAGCGGTCAGCCCAGACCTCAACCCTATTGAACACTTGTGGGATCTTCTAGACAGGAAGGTCAGGAACCGACATCAAGCTCCACAAACTCTGCAGCAACTTGGAGATGCTCTGAAGGAGGAATGGGAGAATATCCCGAAAGAGGAAATCCAGAATCTTATTGGGAGCATGCCACGAAGGTGCCAAACTGTCATCGAATGTCATGGAGGCCATACACGATACTAACTCTATATAACAAGTGTTTAACTTTGAAAAATAAGCACAAGATTCAATTGCTTACATAGCGGAATTATTTGAAAAGTTAATTGTCAGCGTTATTCATTCGTTTTTACTGACATGAGCAATAAATAAATAAATAAATAACCACAAATAATGTACTTTATTATTTTGATGTTTGTACCTTTATCCAATGAAAAAATATTTGCATATTTCATAGTGTTCCTCTAATTGTTTTGAGCAGTGTAAATTAAGATACAACTCTAATATGCATGGATCTGAAACTAAATATATTAAATTGTTATTAAAATTAAATAAAACTATAAATAATGAAAATATAATAGATTACTAATATCGCTATAAAATATGTATGTGGAAAGGTAGAAAAATATCCAGGTAAAAATTCCACGTACATTTGTCTAGAATAAAATACTGTAAAACGCTACCTAACTATACACATAACAAATAATAGAATAAAGAGGTATTGTCAGAACTCTACCTACTACACAAGTTACAAATAATATAGGAACACAAAAAGGGTATTGTCAAAATAATATAACTAATTCCAATTAGCAGTCTATACAACTAATAAGAAATATGCATTCTTTAAGAAAAGATAACATTAGTTATCTATTAAAAATATTAAAAATCTATTGACCCAATTCTTAGAAACCAATTAACGTTACTAAGCAATTCGAAGAAATGAGGATAAAGAATTACTACCTGGCTAGTACAGACAACAAAATACATTCATTCACCTCTAGAAAAGATAATCTCTTAATATTGATAGTTTACAAAGAAGCTGAAAAACATTTATCTATTAAATATCAAAGAACCAATTAACCCAGTTCTTAGAAACGTTATAATACTAGTAAATAAGATTATTGTAACATATATATATATATTCAATTGTATGGAGTGGATTCGAGAAAAGTGGGAGGAGCCACCGCCTTTATAAGCGAGAACTTATATCAAAGTACTCTCACTCTCAGTGACTCTGTGTTCAGTGTTGGAACATCGTAGACCTGCAGACCGCGATCTCTGATTGAGTTTAAATATTAGATTCGTCCGAGAAATAGTTACATTTAAAGTTATAGTCCGTTAAGCATTTGGACTTTGAAAATATTTGATTCGAGCACGTGGACCTCTAAGTATTTCATCGACTCCATTCATAGATAAAACTTTGTAACCGTATTAACAAAAGTGTTTATATATTGTCGTGAATAAACAAATTACTTTGGATTCGTAAAAAGATTATGAGTACAAAATTGGAACGTTGTTTCTTTTGCTTATATAAAAAGTTCATAACCCTGAGATCTCTTGCCTACCACCGAGCCCGCACCAAAATGCGTGCTATTATGCATTGCAGATACTTTTGATGTCCCAACTCCTTTCACAAAACGTTAAACTGAAAATATATAAAACTATTATTCTACCAGTTATATTATATGGGTGCGAAACGTGAACTCTTACTTTAAGGGAGGAAAGGAGATTACAAGTATTTGAGAATAAAGTTCTTGGGAAAATTTTTGGACCAAAGAGAGATGAACAGACAGGAGAATGGAGAAGACTACATAACAATGAACTACATGGTCTTTATAGGAAGCCAGATATAATAAGAACAGTTAAGTCTCGTAGACTGCGATGGGCAGGACATGTTGCACGTATGTGGAATGAAAGACTAGCACGGAAGCTTCTTGTAGGAAAGCCAGAGGGAAAACGCCCAGTTGGTAGACCAAGACTGAGGTGGGAGAATAACATTAACTATGATTTGAGGGAAGTAGATTAAACAGAGAATGATTGGAAAGCATTAGCTCAGGATAGGGATGTATGGAGAGCTTATGTCCGTGCGGCCATGAACATACGGGTTCGATAGTGCCAGTGAGTAAGTAAGAGTAAGTAAGTAAGGTGATAATATAAAGCTAAATAAATTTGGAAGAAGATTTCAAATTATAAAACTCACTGTAAAACATACAAAAAATTAAGACTTTGATAATTCACTTGTCGAATCTCGATGGGGATGTTAAACTTTGTTATAGGGATTTGAATATTGAAAAACATATATTTGTATACAAGTCCAAGCCATATGAATAATAAATAACTATGACTGACCTCCGGCGGGAAGAGTATAGTCTTCAAACTGCTGCACACACGTCTCCAGACTCGTGTTTATGTTGCTAACACTCTCCATCCTCACATCTATAAATTAAACAAACATCAATTAATTTCTTGTAATATGGAACATTTGCAGAATTGGCTGAATTCAAATACCTTGCAACAATCATTAGTAATTACGAGTACAAATAGGATTGAGATGCGACCAGCCTCAAGGGCTAGTGGTCAGCGTTTCTGACTATTGTTCATGAGATCTCGGGTTCGATTCCCGGTCCAGTCATAGGAATTTTACTTGTGGTTACCCATGGTCTGGAATTTAGGTTAAGAACTCTGCTGGCACTCCATTATCATTTATCTCTCATCATAGCGTCGTGATAACGTAACCCCGCTTCTAGACGCCCCAATTTCAGAAGTGGGTTACAATTACGCCAATGCCAGGTGAGAACACCACCAGAAATGTCGAAATGACAATCTGGGCATTGAAAAAAAAAAAAAAAAAAAGGATTGAGATGTCCAAAGAAATTAAACATAGGCACAATTCTGGAAATGCTTACTATTATGCATTACAGGGACTCTTGTCGTCCCAACTACTCTAAAAAGCGTTAAACTGTAAATATATAAAACTGTTATTCTTTTGGTTGTGTTATATGGATGTGAAACATGGACTCTTACTTTAAAGGAGGAAAACATATTAAGAGTATTTGAGAATAAAGTTCATAGAAACTTTTTTTGGATCAAAAAGAGATGAATGGATTAGCGAATGGAGAAGACTACGTAACATTTAGCTATATTATATTTTTAGGAAACCAAATATAATAAGAAGAGTTAAGTATCGTAGAGACCGAGTCACGGCGGTATAACCGTTCCATCAGGTACTGAGTAAATGCGGTATTCTAATGTCTGTCCAGAGACTAAAAGGTAGCAGCCCTACCACTGGACTACTTAGCGTCGGGCCAGTAACCTGTCCTAAGGAACTTCAAAACTACTTTCAAGTCTCAACACGAAAAATGCCAGAAGGAAGAAATATCAGAAAATAGAAAATTAAACACCCTATTGTTTGCAGATGACCAAATAATAATAGCAAATTCCGAAGATAATCTACAGAAAGCTCTGTATGAACTTAACAAAATTACAGAAGAATATGGATTAAAGATATCTACAGAAAAAACAAAAATTATGGCATTTCAAGGTGTAGATCCTGTCAGAAGTAAAATTGTACTGGACAATAAAATTTTGGAGCAGGTGAATAATTTTACATATCTAGGATGCAATATCTCATATGAAGAAGAAAAGGATGTAAATGCAAAAATATCTAAATTTTTAAGAATTTTAGGGTTAATAAATTCTATCTTCAAGCCACAGTTAGTCCAAAAGCATTCAAGACTGAAAGTGTATAAAACACTGGCTCTTCCAACTCTTTTGTATGGTAGCGAAGTATGGACGTTGAAACAGAAGGATATACAGAGACTTAGATCTGCTGAAATGAGATATCTTCAAAGGACTGCAGGATACACACTACTAGATCACAAAAAATATGAAGACATCTTAGAAGAATTACACATGGAATCTTTAGAAAACAAAATTTCTGATTATAAGTCAAGATGGATACAACATGTTCATCGAATGGAAGATCACAGAATACCCAAACTAATGTTAAGATATCAACCTGCAGGAAGAAGAAGACCAGGACGTCCACTCAAAAGACTTTTGGGTGGTGTTTCTCTTGAGGCCGAAACAGGTCAACAAATGGCCTAAATTCGTGAATGTACTATGATGATGATGATGATGAAGTATCGTAGACTGCGATTAGCAGGACATGTGGCACAAATGAGAAATTAAAGAGGGGAATGGAAGTTTCTTGTAATAAAACGAGAAGGAAAACGCCTAGTTGGTAGACCAAAAATGAGGCGGGAGAATAACATTAACAATGATTTTAGGGAGGTAAATTATATAGAATATGATTGGAAAACATGAACTCAGGACAGGGCTGAATGGAGAGGTTATGTCGGCTGGGCCGTGAAGCTCCGCATTCGATGCAGCCAGTGAGTTAGTCAACTAGCTAGTTAGTTATGTTTACATGGTACTTAAATAAATGTTCATTATTAATACATAAATATGAACAACTATCTAAAAATCATAGTTTATGTCTAATTGGCGTAGATATTAGAATGCGCTCCTCATACATTGTTATGCTAATTTAGAAGTAAGACGCCCTCAGGCGAGTGTTTCATGAATGTAATGGGAATTCAAGTAATTCTTTAAACAAAAGCTGCCAGTCTAGGGAATCCTTAGATTCTTTTTTTTTCTTTTTTTTCAACTATTCATCATGGTGCGTCTTGAGATTTTTAAATAAGGAGCTTTAAAAATACATTGAGTTTGTATGCAGACGGTAAAATTGTTTTCATTTCTTATACAATATTGCACATTTATACAGTGGGGAAAATATTTTCTGCAATACAGATATCATATCTTTTTTTTATTATTGATTTCGTACATCTCAATGATAGATAAATCATATTTGAAGAGAAATATTATACGCTGAGACCGGGACTTGAACCCGGGACCCTTGGTTCTCTAGACCAAGTGCTCTACCAACTGAGCTACCTGAGCAAGTACCGATCTAAACGCAAATCCTTGGAAAACTTGGAAAAAGCCGTACTGGCTGTAATGTATAATTCCCAAATATGTATTCTTAATAAAGGAGCCGCCATTTGCAAGATAGAAGCATGGCTTCACAGCATTTGGTGGATGGGAATTACAATGTATATAGAGAAGGATTTGCGTTTAGATAGGTACTTGCTCAGGTAGCTCAGTTGGTAGAGCACTTGGTCTAGAGAACCAAGGGTCCCGGGTTCAAGTCCCGGTCTGAGCGTATAATTTTTCTCTTCAAATATGATTTATCCATCATTGATATGTACGAAATCAATAATAAAAACTTGGAAAAAGCCGTACTGGCTGTAATGTATAATTCCCAAATATGTCTTCTTAATAAAGGAGCCGCCATTTGCAAGATAGAAGCATGGCTTCACAGCATTTG
Source organism: Diploptera punctata (assembly GCA_030220185.1). Lineage (NCBI taxonomy): Eukaryota > Metazoa > Arthropoda > Insecta > Blattodea > Blaberidae > Diploptera > Diploptera punctata. The sequence continues at coordinate 888,208 of JASPKZ010007262.1, forward strand.
GTGGATGGGAATTACAATGTATATAGAGAAGGATTTGCGTTTAGATCGGCACTTGCTCAGGTAGCTCAGTTGGTAGAGCACTTGGTCTAGAGAACCAAGGGTCCCGGGTTCAAGTCCCGGTCTGAGCGTATAATTTTTCTCTTCAAATAAGATATCATATTGATGATTATGATGATAGAAGTTTACATCACAATTTTTTAAAGTAACTAGGTTAATAGCAACGCAATTTTGTTCTAGGCGTGAAAGAACTGATAAATGTTGTTTAATTGCGTATTTTTAAAAGATTGAGTTTCTTTCATCATCATCATCAACAATCACGGATTAAGCCCATGTGGCTTGTTCCGGTCTCATAGATTCTCATTCAAAAGTTGGATCCATCTCTTCTTCAGTCTACCAACATTCCTGCGTCCTTTTGGTTTGTATTGAAGTATACTTTTGGGAATGCGATCATCTTCCATTCTTTGAATATGTTCTTTCCATTTTTTCTAGATTCTTTTATTCTATCTAAGAGTTTAAAGATATTTAGCTCATTTCTAATATCTTCACTTCTTCTCTTATCTAGAAGTTTGCAACCAGCCACACTTCTCAGAAATCTCATTTCAGCTTCTTCTAAGATCTTCTCTTCTCTTTTAGTTAAAACCCAAAATTCACTACCATACAATAGTAAGGGGACTGCCAGTGCTTTATAAAATTTTAGTTTTGTTTCTTTTCTTGTGCTTTTAAATATCCTTTTGATTGTTCCACATATATAATTAAATTTATTAAGTTTGTTAAATAGATCTTTATTTTAAAAATTGAGTTTCTTTTAGATGACGTAAAACTACGACACGTGACATACGGTCGCGAACTACGAAATCAGAGGCGAACATTGTATTGACACAAATGATGGCAGGATTTCCCTTACGTTATTTTGGCATAAATGAACACACTAATATTGTTCAAAATCTCACTTACACTTTATATCCTTTCAAAAATTATTAGTAAACTTTTTTATCACAATTTTCACTCACAATTAATCTTTATTCAATGTTTATCGCAGTTACAATTATTTTCACAGTCACTAATGAATCTGCTCACCACAATTTCTCGTAAACAACATAAGACACTGCTACTGCCGTCAAACCAAGATTAGTCAGGAGTCTCGCCTTCGCTTCTTTTATAGGCGCTATGAACGTCCAGGCTAGGTTCGAGGTACTTCGAACCGTAGAAGCCTCTGGCCACGGATCTTCCCCGAACGGTGAAAGGAGATGGTAGAGTCGTCTAGACTGAGGACCTAGACATTTCCATGCTTGTGCTGGCCTTCTGACTCGCAAATTCACTCCGACCAATGCAAACACCACTCTCGCCCCACCCGCCCAATTCAAACGTCGCTATATATAGATAGATTATCGGTTGATTAATGTCTTTGACATCGTCCGATTCCTAATAGCCAGTTTTGTCGGTCCATCCAATCTCCTGGTTGTAGATGTTTCTCCTTCATATATAAATATATTCCCTGACTCCAGGAGGTTTTAGGTCTTCCTCTGCTTCGTCTTCCCTCATGTTTCCATTCCAAAACAGATTTTGGTAGTCGATCCTCTTCCATTCGCTGGACATGTCCGTACCATCTTAATTGTTGAGTTTTAATATAATCTAAAATAGTGTCTTCATTCTTCATTTTCTCCCTTATAACTGAATTCATAATTTTTTCTCTTCTTGAAATTCTTGCGGCCCTTCGTATATATAATCAATTCTGGGAATAAAAAACTGGATAGAGCAAGCGAAGTAGAGAAAAGTTTGGGGAGAGCTTATAAAGAAGGTCAAGGCGCACAATGGGCTATCGTGCCATTTAGATTGATTATGTACTTGTTATTCCAAGTGCCCTGCATTAAAAAATATGCACTGGGCCCAGAAGTTAAATAATCCTCCAGTGAAAGGTCGTGTCTCTGTAAGGCCCTGGGTGACATAGGACACTTAAAAATGACTGTAAAGAGGCAAAGGTTAAACCAACATTAAAAAAATAAAGATGAAAGGTGGGGGAGAAAGAATTTCCGAACTGAAAGCTGTTGGATTTTTATTAATTAAATTTAATGAACATCAGACAGCCTAATCACCGGAAGTAACCAAATAGACTAATCCATACCTTTGTATTAAGTATTTACATAATTTTATTCATTGCTATTTTTTTTTTCCATTTGAAGTTTTATCAGTAATTCTATGATGCATTGATTTTATCTAGCTATTTTTCTGGGTATTCAATATATGTATGATTTGCTATTCATTAGTTTGTTTACTTTTTCATGATGATTATTTAATTTTCCTTTGATTTTATGTTATATTATACAGGCTTAAATATTATATCAACTTTTCATAATGAATAGATATGTGCATTTATAATGAAGTGGATCATTTATTTATCTGTGTAACTGGAGACCAAACAAAACATTCTTCGCGGTATTAGGATTGTAAATTTTATATCATGATAACTGTATAGACATTACTATTCCGATGTATTAATAAGATACATTTTCTTAAATCGGTGGATACTTATTTTAAAAAATCTAAGATAAGAGAATAAACTTCTTTTCAAGTAAATAGATTGAAAGGAACCAAAAGTAAAATTTGCTGCTCCTTTCTCAGAATTGCGAACACACACTTTTTTTAACTGCATTGCAGTCTGTCCCTGTGGTCTGTATTACGTCTTGCTCAGACGCAAGAGGACCCCGGTCGGGGCAAGTCTCCTGGGTGAGGTTTATCAGAGGTTTTCCTAACCTGTGAGGTGAATATCAGGAAATGCTCAGCCTCAAATAGTCCGAATATCATTTGGCCATCACAATTAATCCATATCATATTCGCTTTGTTTAGAATAAATTACACTGGTCAACATGATTTTTGTCTCATGAGTACCAATAGTTGTACTTAATGCAGTTTTTTATCGTGTTTTCAAATATGTATTCGGAATTTCTCCATCACTCACTTTTTTTATTTCAGTTTCAATTAATAGATTTAATTAATAATTTTTTTAATAAACGTTTTTTCGTCCATTTGTGCATTGTAAAAGAAAACCAAATGAGCTAACTCAGGAGATTTCAGCTATGGAAAAGATATATCAAGGAAAATGGAATCCTAATATGCTGGCCGATTATTGTTGGACCTACAAGAGGGATGCTCCACAGGCGAAATATAGCAGAAAATCGTCATTTCTTACTTTCTAGGTGAGTCCGAATGTTCGAATATTGTGTAGTTACGAATGTAGAAAATATTAAAGTGTTTGAAATTATAAATGCCTGTCTCTCAGAAACCTTGCGTGATGGAGACAAACCGATATCATATTTGAAATTTGGAGAAAAAATACTATCAGAATCACATATTTTTCTTCCTGAGACAAAACAAAAAGTTTATTTTTTGTTGCTCAGTGTTATTAATGAATGGTGCGTCATATCTGAATTGTTAATGTTGACTCGAAGGTGGCCTTGGCACTGAGTTGTTCACTCATCCAGGGATGCCCTCTGTGTCTTGTTGGAAAAATATGTGTGTGATCGAGTGTTTAAAATCATCTCCTTGACTGGTCTTGTTCATGTAAGGCCCATGTGGTGTGGGGCATGTAAAAAGTAGCCTTAGATCAGTCAACGTATAACTCATCAATTCATTATCATCCTTCACGATCTCACATCTGTTCAGACCAGCGGTTTCTTGGTCTTCCTACCGATCTTCGTCCTACAGGATTATACATCAGTGCCATCTTTGGTATCCTATCCTGTGTAATTCTTTGCAGATGTTCTATCCAATTATTGTTCCTGTGTTCTTCTATTTGTTGAAGAAGTGGTTGTAATTTTAGTTTCTCTCTAATATTCTCATTTATAATATGTTCTTCTCTTGTACAACCTTTCACAGCCCGTAGGAAGCGCATTTCCGCTGCCTGAATTTTACTTTTTTCTTTTTGCCTTCAAGACCCAGGCCTCATTTTCATACAACGCCACTAATAGTGCCATCGTTGAGTAAAATCTTAGCTGTGTGTCCTTTCTTACTTTGTTCCTCAGTGTTCGTCTGATTGTTCCACAAATATGTTGAAATTTCTGTATTCTCTTATTTATATCTTGTTCTTCATAAGTTATATCGCAGCCCAAATACTGGAAGTGTGAAACCTGTTCCAACACTTTATCTTCTATTTCTATTTTTGTTCTTACTGGGTACTTTCCATAGAACACCATTACTTTAGTTTTTAACTTTGAAATTATCATTATATTTCCTACATATATTATTTAATTGATAGACTGATTTTTGTAGCCTGTCCTCTCTATCAAAAATTACTTACAATTAACCTAATCCTGCAGAAACATCTAATTAAGGCTATTATTAGTATAAGTGTAGAAAAACAAAATCATATTATTTATTTATATATAAATAGTAACCTATGTCTACATAATTTTGTATTTATACAATAAAGAAAATATTTTATCTATAATCATCACCCTCTGGCTTATTGGTAGTGCATTATTAGCGGTGCGTGTTGGAGTTGGCACAAAAGGAAAAATCGGTGGTTTGTGGTTAGCAGACGGCGGAGAAGTGAAGCAGTGTTGCGGTTTTTTTGTTCTCAATGTTAATACACTTAATTAATGAGTGAGTAGGTAACAGAGAGTTCTCCTCTTTCAGAAATATTCAGTATTCTATACCATAGCAAATAAGTATGTTACACAATCTGTGCAGATGACTAGAGCCCAGATTTTATGTAATTACACATTGTATGCTACATATTTATGCATGAATAAAGGAGAAATGTTGATGAGTAGAGCGCGGAATTTTATGAAATTTCATGTTTTAAACTATAAGTCGGAGAGCATTGCGACAAAGTATCTTCAGGTTTTATGAAGTGTAGAATTGAATGGGACCAAAAAAAAATTCATATTTCATAATATTTTGACAAAAAGTTCATATTTTAGCAAATAGGTCATATTGCTTCATATGGGCACAACATTAAACAAATTTTTTTTTTCCAATAACACGTCTAGGAATTTGTTACAATATATTTTTTGAAGGGACTGTACCACTCTAAGTTTGTGACATTGTAAATCGGTAGACAAGTGGAAAGTCTCCAGAATTCCTTTCTGAACAAAACCCATACAGTTAACCGGCAATAACAACAAGATGAGTCAAGAGATGGATGGGGTTTATCCGTAACTTGGCCCGCTGGAACGAGAACATGATGAACTGATGACAGATTGATACGTTTAAGGACAATAGTAGATTAGTGACCACCCACTCTTACCTAGGCAATTTCTTCACTTTGCTTGTGTACAGACATACTTCTTGTTGCTACTAGTGAAAAACAAGGTGTCAAAACTGGAGTTCGTGATTGGATTTCAGCATTTAAATGCTACACCACGGATGGTAAAATAGTGTTTTGCACTTACTGTAGTAAAGAGGTATGTTCATTTTATATTTGAAATATATTTAAAATAACTAAATAATATTCTTTCTTAGCCTACATTTTATAAATTGCAATCTCTTGTGTCAAAATTAAATTGTTCCTATAACTCGATTTTTATAGGTATCAGCAAATACCAAAAATAAAAAACACAACTCAATTATAATTAAATTTAATGTTATTGTTACATGTACATATATTGAAGCTCAGTATATTTATGCAATGTAAATAGCTACCATACCAAACTGCATATAGTCATATATTTCATGGAAACCTTTCTGTTTTGGTTATGTATTGTTTCTTGGATTTCATAATTAAATATAATTGAATAAATAATTAATTCTTTTTTATATACGTATATCAATACCAACAACTAATTTAAGGTTATTGCTACATATACAATTACTGGAAGATAAATTATATTTGAAATGTTAAATTAATAATAAAAACAATTACTGGAGTTTGATATCTTTATGCAATGAGAATAGTAATCATGCCAAATTGTACCTAATCTAAATTTTTAGTGCTATATTTCATGCAAGTCTGTTTGTTTTGGTTGCTATGTTTTGTTCCTTGGATTTTGAAATTCATAATTAAATATCAATGAATAGATTAATGGATTGTTGGATTGTGTTTTGTATATTATATATATATATATATATATATATATATATTCCAGTAGACATGATCTATTTATTAACAATGTTTCAAATCGTAAGCATGATCTTTCTACGGGCATGGAATTAATGAAAAGCTAATTAAAATAAGAAATATAGTGAATATCTTGAATTTTTGAACCACAAATAAGGTCTACTTGTCTCATTTACATGCTGTTGGATCCTATATATTATACCGAATGTATGTATATGAAAATATATGTAATAACGTTAATAAATAATAGCTTCATAATATTTTCGTGTTACAATTTTCATATTTTTCATATTTTCTTATTTTGATTTCATATTTTGGTAAAATTTTCTTCATATAAATCCTCGCTCTATTGATGAGATACACATGCAAGAACGTTTTGCATAATAGATAGGCGAATGGAGAAGACTGCATAAACAGTGAGATTCATGATCTTCTCTAGGAAACGAGATACAATAAGAAGTATTAAGCCTCGTAGAATTTGATGGGCAGGACATGTGTCACGAATGAAAGAGGAGCATTGAGGCTTCTTGTAGGAAAACCAGAGGGAAAACATTCAGTTGGTAGACCAAGAACAATGTGGGAGAATAACATTAAACATATGTAAATAATAAAATTGTAATAGACAGGGGTTTTAAATCTAAACATAAAAAAATGATAACAGTAAATCGTGGTGTCAGACAAGGGTGTCCTTTATCACCTTCTCTTTTTAATTTATATATAGATGAAGTTAGGGGGCACGCCGTAGCGTAGTGGTTAAGGCACCGCGCTACAAGCCAGAAGGTCGAGGGTTCAAGTCCCGGTGGGGTCAGGATTTTTAAACTGACCAAAACCTTCTGGCGGCACTATGGCCCTGGGGTCGACTCAGCCTCTAACGGAAATGAGTACCAGACGCTTGTTCTGGGGGTAAAGGCGGCCGTCACGCAGGGCTGACAACCCGGCTGACATCAAGTGCCGATTGTCTAGAAAAAGTAGGAGCCTTAACTTCCTACTACCCAAGGGCCTCCCGAGGCCTGTAATGGGATTACTTTACTTTACTTTACTATAGATGAAGTTATGTTAAAGTGGTAGATTAATTTAAATAAACAATAAACTGTTGGATACAATATTATTTGCCGATGATCAAGTAGTGATTTCCAGTTCAGAGGATGATCTACAAAGAGCTATTTTTAATTTGGAAAAAATTAGTGCCAATTACAATTAAAAATTTCAAAGAATAAAACTAAAATTTTAGCATTTAAAGGACATGATACCTTAAGAGCAAAAATAGTAATTGATAATAAAACTTTAGAGCAGGTGAACAGTTTTAAATATCTAGGTTTCAATTTATCATATGTTAAAATTCAAGTTATTAATGACAAAATAAATAAATTTAATCTAATGCGTGGCACTATTAAAATAACCCTTAAAAACACAAGAAAAGAAACAAAAATTAAACTTTATAAAGTAATGGATGTTCCTGTATTGATGTATGTATCAGAATGTTGGACGATCACTAAAAGACAAGAACAAATATTAGAAGCATCTGAGGTGCGATTTTTAAGAAATATAGCAGGATATACTCTGCTGGATAAGAAAAGAAATGAAGATATAAGAAAGGAAGTAAATATTTTCAAACTTACAGACCAAATAATTAAATATAGGGACGACTGGAAAGAACATATTGATAGAATGCAAGAAGGAAGATTTCCAAAATTATTGCTAAATTATAAACCGCACGGAAGGAGAAATGTTGGTCGCCCACACAGAAGATGGTCTGAACAATTTTAACAATTCTAGCTTTCATGAAACCGGAACGAGCCAACAGGCTTAATCCCTGGATGATGATGATGATGACGATTCGAGGAAGTAGATTGGAATGATTGGAAAACATTACCTCAGGATAGGGATGTATGGACATCTTATGTCTGCGCGGCCTACGGGTTCAATAGTGCCAGTGAGTTAGTTAGTTTAGTTATTTGGTATAATACAGATTAATATATTGACTTAGGCTTTCACGGCCGGAGTTACTATGATGATCTTGTAGAAGATTTCCGGGCTGTTGGCCGTGGTCTTGAGGCTTGTAGTTCCCCGACGTTTCGCCAGTGACTGCATCCGGCATCCTCAAGACAACCCTTGAGAATACCGGACGCAGTCTCTGGCGAAACGTCGGAGAACTACAAGCCTCAAGACCACGGCCAACAACCCGGAATTCTTCTACAAGATCATCATAATACAGATTGTCCCCAAAGTACTGTTATCATCACAACGAAACATACCTCATGGCCGCGATGGACTAGTGGTTATGCTCCTTGCCTCTGGTTTTGAGGGTCGCGGGTTCAAACCCGGCCGGGGTCTATGGATTTTTTGGGACGGAAAAATCCAAGGAGCAAGTCCTCCGGGAGGGATTTTAAGCCGTGGGTCCCGAGTCCACAGGTTGAGAAACGATGATGTAGATAATAATTATATATTTAGACCTACCTTGTTAATTGTTAATAGTATAAAAACTCTGTGCGACGGGCTTTCTCGCAAACAATTTCAATCACTAGTTTATTGAACGCAGGAATTTGATTTTTTTTATTCACATCGTAGCGAAAGAATTTAATCATGCAGCTATTCTAGTAATTCTTTATTAGTTTTAAAGCTGAAAAAGAACTGTAAGTTTGTAATGTTAACGTAGGCAGCCTAACTTCGATATTCAACATTTTCATGTTTCTTTGAATGTATCAGAGTCCAATCCAAATTAAATAATACGTTTCAAGAAATTCAGGCATCCAATGAATTCACGAAATTCTGGTCGGTTGTAGAAAACACGCAATTCAGTCTTATGCATTACTTAAACTATTAAAGATGTTACGGGTTCCAAACTGACTTTATATTCTTTTGTTTAACAGAACTTTCATGTTCCTTTGTTTTATTTTACAGGCGTTTCAGGTTATATAAGCCACTATTTTTTCATATATTATAACCCCACCGATAAGAAAACCTTCAAATTAGTAAAAAAACGGCTGTTTTCTTCACAACCACCCAGTCAGAAAGTATTATCATAGACCATTGTTTCCCAACTCCTAGGGGGTTCGCAAAATATTTCAAGGGGTTCGCCAAAACTTTCCCGTGATGGCGGTTTCGAGGTTAGGTCTATTATTGTTTCCTTCATTCCTTCAGCATTGTAATAATAATAATAATAATAATAATAATAATAATAATAATAATAATAATACATATTATTATTAGGCCCTATTTTAAAATTAAATTCACCCTATAATGTCCCTTGTTGTATATGTGTAACATCAGGAATTTATCACATTATTTCCACAATAAACTATAATATTTACCGCAAATGCCAGATTTGCAGTTATGTAACAACGTTAGGAATGCATTTGATTTCGCAACTACGCCTACACGTTGTGTAACTTTTATGCTGTAACTAGAGTAACTTTAGATTTTAACAGTTAAGGGTTATGATGAAGTATTGTTGGCTGATAGCGAGGAGATACTAAAGGACAATACGCACACACTATTGAGTAACACTAAGAACTTAGGACTGGAAGTAAATATCAATAAAACTAAATACGAGTATATGGTCACACGTAGAAATGCATTATATAGTGGAAATGGACAGCTAATGACAAATGAGGGAAATTTTGAGGAAGTGGCTGAATTCAAATACCTAGGAACAATAATCACAAATAGGAACGAGATGCACAAAGAAATTAAACATAGGATTAATTCTGGAAATGCATGCTATTATGCATTGCAGAGACTCTTGATGTCCCAACTCCTTTCAAAAAAAACGTTAAACTGAAAATATATAAAACTATTATTCTACCAGTTATATTATATGGGTGCGAAACATGGACTCTTACTTTAAGGGAGGAAAGGAGATTACGAGTATTTGAGAATAAAGTTCTTAGGACAATTTTTGGACCTAAGAGAGATGAACAGACAGGTGAATGGAGAAAACTACATAAAAATGAACTACATGGTCTTTATAGGAAGCCTGATATAATAAGAACAGTTAAGTATCGTATACTGCGATGGGCAGGACATGTTGCACGTATGGGGAATGAAAGACTTGCATGGAAGCTTCTTGTAGGGAAGCCAGAGGGAAAACGCCCAGTTGGTAGACCAAGAATGAGATGGGAGAATAACATTAACTATGATTTGAGGGAAGTAGATTATACAGGGAATGATTGGAAGGCATTAGCTCAGGATAGGGATTTATGGAGAGCTTATGTCTGCGGGGCCATGAACCTACGGGTTCGATAGTGCCAGTGAGTAAGTAAGTAAGTAAGGGTTAAGTTAATTTAAGGTTATTAAATATTTTGCTTGAAATTAAATGTTATGAATGCCTACTGTATGTATATTTAAAAGTCAGTGGTTCACCCAACTCAGATCGTTGTGGAATGGGGTTCGCGAGTCGAAAAAGATTGAGAACCGCTGTCAGAGACGATCCTATCAAACTTTTTTTATTTATGTAGACGACCTTCCTTTTGCACTTTAATTTATACCAACGCTATACTGAAGTCGGATGCTGACCTACTATTTCCCTTGATGTTAATTTTTATCTTAAATTTATGCATCAAAACGTAACAATTTTAACTCTTGGACCTTTGCTTTACACGCGGGCTCTGATAACCACATTATTATTACCGACAGAACACCAACACGACTTTAACGTGAAACTGGATGACGCCAATTGAATAATCGAGTGACTCTAAAGTTAATAACCAATCGTATTGAAAAGCTGAAATTATCTTATATATAAAAATTAATGTTTGTTTGTTTGTACTTTATGCGCGGCCATACCGTTCATCCGATTGTGATGGGGTTTTTTTGCAAAATGTTCAGGAGATTTCCGGGATGAACATAGGCTATAAGAGAGTTGTGATACTCAACTCCTACATCCTTAAAAATCGCCGTTTGTGGTGGAAAACATGAAAAAAGTAGCTCTTTGGACGCTTAAATGGTTTACGCTGCCTAAACCATAAGAAATACACAAAATTAATGTACACAGAATTGAATATCTCAAATAGCTCTACAAAAAAGTCCGCGACAGCATATGTTTATCTCTTACGGATAACTCACAATAACCATTTTTGTCTTTCATTGATACCAAGGGTCTCGCGCCTTAGCCGAGTGGTTAAGGCAAGGAGTCTTGGCGCAGAACTACGGGACTTACTCTGGTTCGAGTCTCTATGGGGGAATACATTTTTCTCATGGAATGACGGTTAGTATGGGATCTAGCTGAAAAAAAAAGCTTTGGACTGACTCTTATCAATTTATCTTTTTTGTGACGTCATCATTCACACTTCTTGAGCCGCAACAGAAGGCAGTAAGAGGTTTTCTTGCGAACTTATTTAATAATATCTAATTATGTCCTAATTGCTGAATTTTATTGTAAAAAAGTAACATATTTTTATCGTCCGCCCATGACATGAGAATTGAACGTTCGGGCAGGACGTCTGCCGGGTACGCTAGTTACCTATAAAATATTGGTTTTTATTAGTTTGCGTTTTAAACGTATCAGATTTCTATACGCCGCGACGGAGCTCACTCCAAAAAAATAATTATTTTATTTTATATTACAAAAACGTCTAATTGAGGACATTAAAAATAATAATATAATAACTGGTTTAGATTGCTCGCGAACTATCAATTACAGTGTGATAAAATTAATTGAATAAAAAATAATAAATAAATAAATATCCTCAACTCGTATCAAACTCAGGGTTGAGTCGAGGGATGAGATGAAGCCCCTATATTTATATAGGTCTGTGAACAACAAGGGTATCGGCCGACCACGCCTGACGCACCATCACAGGGGCAGATGAACAAAATGAAACGAATTGGTTGAGATGAATATGGAGAAATGGTGGAATGAAATTATGGCAGGAGTAAAACCTGCCCAAGCTCCGTTTCTTCCACCACGAAACCCACATGGAGTGACCGAGACTCGATCGCTGTACCCTAGCGGTGGATAAAATTATGTGTAATTAAATATGCACCTGTTTTAAAGTTTTGTTTGAGTATTATTAGAATTGACAATAGAACGAGACTACAGTACAACCTACATGACGACAAATTGTTTGTGTGTTTAAGAGTCAGACAGCCCCATATTATGAGACGGCGGTCACGCGTTGCTATGGTAACCGCGCATGCGCTTCATACTCTAAAAGAACAAGTAGATGAGTTCTCAACACCTACACAATACCAACCACACATTCGTGAGCACCATATTAGTTTAGCTTTACCTCGAAATAAAGTATCATTATGTAACAAAGAAATCACGTCAATTTTAAGTAAAGATAAACTACACTTAAGAACTATTCAGGGGAAAACATTATTTGATAAAATACACAACACAGAAATTAGGGACAAATGCCATATTCAAGACATAACCAAATTTATTATAGATAGACGAAAATATTGGAAGGGCCATATAGAAAGAATTGAAGAAAACCGGCTTGCAAAAAGAGCTAAAGCAGATAGACCGATGGATGGGAGAAGAACAAGAGGAAGACCAGCCAAGAGATGGATAGACAGTGAATGCACATCCAATACGCCTCTCTCCGAGGAGTGATTTTGGAAATAAAGAGGATGAAAATCCTACAAATTAAGTTTAAGAAGAAGAAGAAGAAGAAGAAGAAAACTACAAATTAAAGTTAAAAATATAGTTCTTAAATAAATTGTTGTTGTTGCTTTTCCGAGGTTCTTCTAAACCATGGCCAAGAGATTATTGTTTTTAAGTAATTTTATTAAATCTGCAGGTTTGTTCCAGAGATCCGATCTTAGATAAATAAATGCAGTAAATATATCAATGTTAGAGTCGGCGACGCTCCTCAGCCCCTCTCAATAGCCACCTCTGGTGGTGAAATCTCAAATTGAACAACATTTACAAAACAGTATACATCAATAAAAATGAGTTCCTTCAAATATACAATTATTACTAACATAGTTCCAGAGGTATCCATCATACACAATCTAAAAATGACATTTACAAAAAAAAGATGTGAGAAATAAAATAGTCGACTTTACATACAATTGCTTCATTACACAATTATCTACATATTCAATCAATTTTGCTTAGTCAAGAACGGACCATAAAAGGAATTCTGAGATTCTCAAAGAATTACAAACAGAATCAGTCATGGAATATGTAAAAAAATACAGAAACAACTGGAAATCTCACGTAAGAAGAATGAGCAAAACAAGAATACCACGTCAAATCTAAAATTACCAGCCACCAGGCAAGAGATCTTTGGGCAGACCCTTCAAACGTTGGATTGAGACCGTAACAGACCACTAGGTCTATCACATGAAAGCAAGAAGAAGAAGGATATATATATATATATATATATATATATATATATATATATCTGAAATTTATATTATATAAAATACGAGCTCTATAGATAAGGATAACGTCATAAATAGATAGTAACAATTTTTTTAAATACAAATATAAACTGTGTATTGAGGTAGTACTTTTACAGAAAGTGAAATACAATGAGCGAAACCAGATATTCCACAACCTAGTATGATGTAAGTAGAAATTGCTATAACGAAAATGAGAAAACATAAGACTTCTGGCGTAGATCAAATTCCAGTTGAGTTGATTCGAGTAGGGGATAACAAATAATACAATGAAATACATAAAGTAAATTCTTTCTATTTGAAATAAGGAGGAATTTCCACTCACAAAAAATGAATATTTCATTTTTTAAATTTATAAAATAGATGACAAAACCGATTGTAATAATTATAGTTTCCCATTCTTCAATAAAAAAATAAAATTCTATCCTACTTTCATTTAGCGAAATCAACTTCATTTTTTATTAGGCGTACTTGAAAACAATTATGCTATATTAATAAGGATATGCTTGGACGGTACCAGAGAAAATTGTTATTAGATAAACATAAAATGTCAACTAGCTTCTTCATAGACAGTGAATTGAAACAAGGAGACGAGCTATTTCTCTTCAGTTTTGCTCTTCAAAACGCCGTCAGAAAAAACATTAGTGAAATGTGAATAACTTTTACCAGGTTTTTGCCTATGTCAATGGCGTTTATCTGATAGGAGATTAAGTAGAATCGGTAATAAAATTGCGGACCCGGCAGACGTGGTCCTGCCCGCACGTTTAATTCTCGTGTCATGACCGGGTGATGAAAATATGTTATTCTTTACCATACAATTTACTAATTAATAAGTTCGCAAGAAAACTCCTCACTGTCATCTCTTGTGTCTCAAGAACCGTGCATTATGACCTCACATCGTTGTTGCGCTGAATATGTTGGTAATGCAGATGACTATACAACTGACATAAAATATCACTATAATCCAATCGCTACGCCACCTACCGGGTCCAATTGTGAAGCTAACCCATACAGGAACCCACTCAAACACAGACAACAAATCACACCAAATTCGGTCCAGTCGTTTAGGCAAATGAACCTCCACTTATAATTGTCTTATTTCACCCATTTTTTGATAATACCTACCTCGTTTATTTTAATAGGCTATTTTGAGTTTCATTGTGACCGCTAGAGCGATTTTTAAAATTTTTACTCCACGTGAACTATAACTAATGGTTTTAGAGGGTCAATTTGTGAATCTAAAACATCCAGAGTTATTAACGCCATCAGACGACTTCTATTCGAACTATTTTTAAGAAGAACAATTTCATGTTTCAGATAATAATATGAGTTATAAAATATATTACTATAAATTAAAAACAAAAGTAGGCATTTTGTGGAAGAAAACATTCGTGCAAAAATAATAAATTAGAGACGAAATTATTGAACAAGTATCCCACTTTAAATAATTAAGATGTGATATGAGCTATGGGTATGATAAAGATATTGAACATAAAACTCATCAGTTTCAAGCTATTTGTGGCACAATAAATACAACAATGAAAAATGAAGCCCATAAACAAACAAAATTCAAATTTTATAAAACAATGGTTGTCCCTGTCCTTTTATATGGGAGTGAATCTTGAACTATCACTACCAAACAAGAAAGTAAAATCCAAGCAGCCGAGATGAAATTTTTAAGAAGAGTAAAAGGCTGCACTAGAATGGACCAGATAAGAAACGAGGATATCCGTGAAGAACTGCAGATCTACTCCATAAAAGAAAAGATATTTAACAACAAGATACAGTGGAAAGAACATGTAGAAAGAATGGAAGAAAGAAGATTACCAAATAAAATCTTACGTTATTTTCCGAGAGGAAGAAGAGATGTCGGACATCCTCGGAAGAGATGGTCTTAGATCCATTAGTGAAGACGGAACAGGCAACTAATGCGTAAACCAGGAAGTGAAGAAGAAGACTATAAATTAAACTTTGACGACTGTGGCAGAAAAATAACAATATTGAACATTGAATTCGTTTAGAACAAAATCAACATAAACGTTTGTTTCATAGATCGATTTCTTAATAATTTCACATCGCTTAAAAGTAATGTATAGGCAAACAGTTTTCAGACACTTTTGAAATCCAGAATGGGTTGAAGCAAGGAGATGCACTATCTCCTCTACTATTTAATTTTGTACTAGAGCATGCCATTAAATCTTTAGAGAATGAGGAAGGCTTGCAACTGAATGGTATTAATAAGCTGTTAGTTTATGCTGATGATGTAGTACTACTGGCCGATAGCGAGGAGATACTAAAGGCCAACACGCACACACTATTGAGTAACACTAAGATATTAGGACTGGAAGTAAATATCATTAAAACTAAATATATGGTCACACTTAGAAATTTAGTATATAATGGAAATGGACAGCTAATGACAAATGAGGGAAATTTTGAGGAAGTGGCTGAATTCAAATACCTAGGAACAATGATCACAAATAGGAATGAGATGCACAAAGAAATTAAACATAGGCTCAATTCTGGAAATGCGTGCTATTATGCATTGCAGAGGCTTTTGATGTCCCAACTCCTTTCAAAAAACGTTAAACTGAAAATATATAAAACTATTATTCTACCAGTTATATTATATGGGTGTGAAACATGGACTCTTGCTTTAAGGGAGGAAAGGAGATTACGAGTATTTGAGAATAAAGTTCTTAGGAAAATTTTTGGACCAAGGAGAGATGAACAGACAGGTGAATGGAGAAGACTACATAACAATGAACTACTTGGTCTTTATAGGAAGCCAGATATAATAAGGACGGTTAAGTCTCGTTGACTGCGATGGGCAGGACATGTTGCGCGTATGGGGAATGAAAGACGTGCATGGAAGCTTCTTGTAGGAAAGCCAGAGGGAAAACGCCCAATTGGTAGACCAAGAATGAGGTGGGAGAACAACATTAACTATGATTTGAGGGAAGTGGATTATACAGGGAATAATTGGAAAGCATTAGCTCTGGATATGGATGTATGGAGAGCTTATGTCCGCGCGGCCATGAACCTACGGGTTCGATAGTGCCAGTGAGTAAGTAAGAGTAAGTTCTTATTAAAAATACTTCAAACAGACGTCGCGTCGTCTGATGGCGTTGTTAATAGTTGTAGCTATCTGCCTTTGGACATAAGATAATTGTATATTTGGAAAGAAATGTTAACGTTTGCATCGTGCCTCGAATGGACTGTATACCGACGTACAGAGTCGGAGGTCCGGAGTTCGATTCCCGGTTCAGACGTCAATTTTTCTTTTCAAAAAACATACCGAATACTTACTCTGGCGCCTAAGTTGGGGAGTATTACAAAACAACAATGATTATTGAGTAATAAAGATGAAAACAAACTAAATGCAGGTGCAAAATAATAAGAAATATAATTAGAAGTTAAAGGAAATGTTTGCATTAATTTTAACACCTTAAAATCATATATATATATATATATATATGCTATAACGGCTGGGGGACTCGACATGCTAACCACATGTCACCCCTACACTGGCTGTTGATCATCTACCTCTGTGATTGACACATGTGGAAATGAAGGGCCAGCAGTCGGCTGGTAAAAGGGCAACCGCTGCAAAGTGGAAAGACCCTCAATCGGAAAATCATATATGCAGAAATTGATACGAGGTAGTTACAAGTCGAAAGAAATGTTCAATTATGAAGTATTAAAAAAGAAACTTACAATAAAAACGAAGTTATTTATTATTTTCCTAGAAAGTAGTCAATTATTTCGTACATTAAGACGCACATATGGAGAAAAGTTCTGAGAAATAAAGAGATTGGTTTTCCTGATGGAAAATAATTGGTCTTAGTTTGCTTCACTTTGGAAAATCAGATCGCTAGAATGTGAAGATTAAAGTTACTTCAGAAATCCTTGGCTCTTGAGGACTGTAAACGTAGAGTGGGCTAAATAATAGATAAAGCTAAGAAAACGAAGAACACGCTAAGTGCAACTTTAAGCGATGTTTCTGAATATTCAACTGATTCTACTCACGAAGACACTCCAACACAAAGATAATCAGACTTTTTTTTAAAGAAAACTTTATGCTAGAATTCATATTAAAATAAACTTGATTTACGTTTTCGTGCAAGAAACTAAACGTATTACGAAAGAAGATTGCGAGTATCTGAGAATAAAGTTCTTAGGAAAATTTTTGGGCCAAAAAGAGATGAAGAGACAGGTGAATGGAGAAATCTTTATAATAGTTAACTACATGATATGTATAGGAATTTCAGATATAATAAGAACAGTTAAATCTCGTAGACTGCGATTGGCAGGACATGTGGCACGTATGGGGGATGAAAGATGTACATGGAAGCTTCTTGTAGGAAAACCAGAGGGAAAATGCCCAGTTGGTAGACCGAGAATGAGGTGAGAGAATAACATTATCCATGATTTGGGGTAATCTGCTATGGTATTCCTGATTCGACACACATCAAGTATTAACACGCATGACACATCCCGCCATTTATTTGGGTAAACCTCAGAAAACGCTGGTCGAAATAGTCTGTTCTGGGACGTTGTTCTAATGTGACCTTTATATATTTATCTGATGGTAACTAGATCAAGTTACTTTAGCTACGCTTATTTCTCTACATATATCACGAATGGTATGCGGCTAACATACTGACCCAATAAGACATCTATTAGCCAACTGAGGTATTATTAAGATGACTATTTAACTCATTCCCCAAATGGTAGTCAATGATCAATCACGTTTCAATGAATTTTGTCTTATAATCAGCTCCTACTTTTTTGGTAAAGTAAGCTACTCCTTTTAAATATTCTGAACATCTCGGAGCATTATTCTTCTCCAACAAATAGGCCTACATTGAATATAGCAAATAATGAACAGGTTCCTTGATTTTACTGAGTTGTTTACTAAAATATAAATTAACGTATAATGTTGATTATAATAATTATACAGTTAGATGTGTTTCATTATTTCTCCACTAGGGTGCATTCTTACAATATTGCGATCCTATTTGGCAATAAATAATACGATCAAGTTGCAGCCAATATACATAGCCTCAGATTTCTGATTTGTTTTTCAAACATTGCCGTTTACATTAAATATATACATATTTTAAAATACCGGTAACTATATTTAAATAATGACTTTTGAATAAACAGCTTAATTTTATTCGTTAAATAGTCCTAACAAATGCCACTCTTGATTTCCAAATTCTCACTTCGTGAGTCGTGAATTTATCGGTAATTTCAAAATCACTCGTGGCATTACTTCTGATAAAGGTAGGTAAATTTTGGTTTGAAATTCCGGTGCCGAACACCCTACTTGAGATATTCCTCGATTTTCTTCAATCATCAAATCCACATTTAATCATAGTCTCAATCCCATAACATCAGTACCATATGTCCCCTTGTATCTTGTAAACCCTTGTTTCCCTCAACGAGATTTAGGCGCTGTCCCCCTACAGGGAAGAAAATGTACTATTAAGCGTATGTAATCTTGTAGTTCGCTAACACAAGAAATAAAGGAAATAAAAACACTAAAAATATATATTATCTATTAGATGCCTATGTTATATGGGAAAATCTTAAGGTCATATTGTCAGCATATCGCCTCATACTGACATCTAGGAAACCAAGGTATTACTAGAACGGGAAAATTAGGTAAATTTTGCTTAGAGGTCTTTTTATTCAGGCTTAAGGAAATAAACAAATAATATTAATAAAATGTAATTAGATGTTAAATTACACTGGTCAACACGATTTTTGTCTCATGAGTACCGAGAGTTGTACTTTATGTACTTTTTTATCGTATTTTCAAATATGTATTCGGAATTTCTCCATCACCCACAGTTTTTTACTTCAATTTCAATTAATGGATTTAAATAATCATTTTTTAATAAACGTTGTTTCGTCCATTTGTCCATTGTAAAATAAAACCAAATGAGCTAACTCAGGAGATTTCAGCTATGAAAAAGAGATATCAAGGCAAATGGAATCCTAATATGCTGGCCGATTATTGTTGGACCGTCAAGAGGGATGCTCCATAGGCGAAATATAGCAGAAAATCGTCATTTCTTACTTTCTATGTAAGTCCGAACGTTCGAATATTGTATAGTTACGAATGTAGAAAATATTGAAGTGTTTGAAATTATAAATACATGTCTCTCGGAAACCTTGCGTGATGGAGAAAACCGATATCATATTTGAATTCAGGAGAAAAAATACATCAGAATCACATATTTTTCTTTCTGAGACAAACATTATTGTATTGACACGGGTCCTTTACAAGTATACAAAGTTTCAAGTAGATCCAATTATTTTAAGTGGGTGAAAATCGCGTTGAAAGATTCCGTTACATAGATAGATACAGGTCAAGCTAATATAAAGCGTGTAAAAATTTTATTTTTTGTTGCCCAGTTTTATTTATGACGTAAGCGATTTCTCACAATTACTTGAGATTCATGATAAAAATATAAGCTTATTTAATGTATTATATATTTTATGTATATCTTAAGATTCTCCTATATAACATATAGGCATATAATAGATAATATACATTTTTACACGCTTTATATTAGCTTGACCTGTATCTATCTATCTATCTATCTATCTATCTATCTATCTATCTATCTATCTATCTATCTATCTATCTATCTATATAT
The DNA here is from genome assembly GCA_030220185.1 of Diploptera punctata. Taxonomy (NCBI): domain Eukaryota; kingdom Metazoa; phylum Arthropoda; class Insecta; order Blattodea; family Blaberidae; genus Diploptera; species Diploptera punctata. Next base: position 908,287 of record JASPKZ010007262.1, read on the forward strand.
CTATCTATCTATCTATCTATCTATCTATCTTCTATCTATCTATCTATCTATCTATCTATCTATCTATCTATCTATCTATCTATCTATCTATCTATCTATCTATCTATCTATCTATCTATCTATCTATCTATCTATCTATCTATCTATCTATCTATCTATCTATCTATCTATCTATCTATCTATCTATCTATCTATCTATCTATCTATCTATCTATCTATCTATCTATCTATCTATCTATCTATCTATCTATCTATCTATCTATCTATCTATCTATCTATCTATCTATCTATCTATCTATCTATCTATCTATCTATCTATCTATCTATCTATCTATCTATCTATCTATCTCTATCTATCTATCTATATCTCTATCTATCTATCTATCTATCTATCTATCTATCTATGTAACTGAATCTTTCAACGCGTTTTTTTCACCCACTGAAAATAATTGTATCGACTTTAAATTTTGTCTACTTGTAAAGGACCCGTGACAATACAATAATTTCATATTTGTTTTCTAAAATCCTGGCCAGAATCATCAGAAAATCAAAAAAAAGTGTTTTTGTATTTATGTAACTTAATCTTTGAACACGATTTTCACCCACATAGAAACATAGGATAGACTTGAAACTTAGTATACTTGTAAAGGACCAGTGACAATACAATAATTTCATATTCATTTTCTAAAATCCTGGCCAGAATCATCAGAAAATCAAGAAAAGTGTCTTTGTATTTATGTAACGGAATCTTTGAACACGATTTTCACCCACTTAGAGACATTGGATCGACTTGAAACTTTGTATACTTGTAAAGGACCCGTGACACTAGAATAATTTCATATTTTATTATTGTATTATTTCCTTTATTTTCGAGTGTTAGCGAACTACAAATATCATACGCTTAATGGTAAAAGCAATATTCGAAAAATGAAATGTTATAGGCCTACATCTGGTTTGTTTACGTTACAACTGGAATTTTGCTCGGAAAAGGTATAGGAAAGTCGTGATACCGAATATGTTTTCGAAGAAGGCAATGACTATTGTTACACTGGTTTATCTCACTTAACTCTTTATTTAAACTAGTGGTCGCCCAGCGGCCGAAATTCGACCACAATTCATTACATTTTTAAGTTTATCACAAATACGTCAATATGCATTAATTTTCGATTTATTTTAGAAATACGAACGATGGGAAATGTGTAGTATAGCTTGGCTAAGCCATATTTAAAAAAACAATAAAGCATCTTTTGGCATTTCCTTGGGTTTTTTATTGCTGTACTGTCCATGTTCCGCCAAGGCTACACAGTTAAGTTACCTATATTTTTCAAATTATGTACAATTTAAATAAAAAGATTAATACAAAAAATGAAAAATAAAATAAAGTATACGTGTTTCGTATTTTTATACGTTTTTTATTGAAATAAAAAAAACCGGGCTGTTAAGAAAATTGTCTATTGAACTGAAAATAGTTTGAAAATGAATTTAATGAATCAAAACTTCTGTGTAGACGATGTTTTTGTATAAACGCTCTCATCGTTTGCTAAATGCCCTTGACCGTTATACAAATATTGCTAAATTATTATGTGTACGGGAATATATTTCCCTTCTTTGTCTCTCACTCCGACCCGTTGATGTTCTATGTCGAGGCATAATGGAAGTAGGTGTGAATATCTTCTAAATATTAAAAAAATGTAATGTAATTACTAAAACCAAGATTAGACAGGGTTTAATTTAAATTTAAATAATAAAATGTACTCACTTTTTTTAAACCACTAATAATAAATACGTGAGAGTAAGTCAATTCACATTGCTTCTGCACAATTTTCTTTTTTCAACAGATGTATATTGAGTAAGCAATATAATATATAATTCAATATAATATAAAATAATATGATATATAAATACATATTAGACTAAATATACAATATATGTACAAAGTAAATAATGCACGTTCAGTATGAACGTAAACAAATGAATGAGTAATACACGTAAATTCCTTAGAGACAATTTCTACTCTTTGCACTATGAATATTTCATTTTGTTTAATGCAATTTATTTGTAACACATATCATACATAAATTATATTTTTCTGCACTCCTTCTCTATATGAACTTTAATTATGCCATATATCACGCAATGTGTTTAAAAAAGGGTACAAAGTTTATCTTCACGTATTAATACGAGTATATAGATATAGACTACTATTTTTACTCATTGCTTTTCATATAAGTTTACATATTTATTATGAACATATTAATGCACATTTTATTAACAGCTGTTGATGAAAAAATCACTGAATTTAAATTCCACGAAACGTGTTAAATTATAAATTTTGGTTCAATTAGTTAAATTGGATTTTTATATAGTAAAGAGTAACTATTTGTAATGATGTTTAATTAACAATTTACTCATAACATGTGTATGTTTTTGATTAATCGTGTGCTATGTAATTGCAAAAGTTACTCTTGATGCGTGGTAATGTGGCTCAATGTTGAAAATCCGATTTAACAGCTTCACAGTCAATTCAGTAGCCTACGCACTTTGACCTGTTTTATTCTCAGTTAGACATCAAACAAGGGCATCGTCATCCTCGTAGGTGTTATAAAACTAACTAACACGCTCAGTTTTACCATGGATCCCCTGAAGTTAGCCCTTTGACGGGAACCTGAATGGAGGACAATATTATACCCAAATGGATGAACAGGGAGAAATGGCGTTAGGTTTCCGGAAGACGGCGGTAACTGTCATGATACTGGATTGATGATGATGAAAAAATTACTTCCGTAAAAATAAACTAAAAATAGGGGCAAAATAATAAGAAATATAATTAGAAGTTAAAGGAAATGTTTGTTCCTTACTAAATAATTTAATTGCATCTCTAAAAGGCTGTAAAATACCAATAAATCCCACCTTATTAGGCCCTTTACGAATATGAACATAACCTAAGACCTTACGCTCTAGGGATCCAAGCTCGCGTTATTTGTTTGTTTTCTTTTTCACAATGAAAAATTGCTAGTATTTCGACTAAGATATTTAGGTATTTTTGTAACTGGATTATTACATTCGAGCTGTCCGGAATACGTGACCTTTTGGTAGCAATTCTACTGCCAGGACAGGTCGCGCAATTATTTAAGCGCACAAGACCATCGGAGAAATAAATTATAGGTACTATGTCTTACAAATCAAATAAAGAAATAAGGAAAATATATTTAAAATAAATTAAGATGCAAATAAGACTAAAATTAAACTGTATAGGACCCAAAATAAGTTACGGAAGAATAATGAAATCTTTGAAAAGCGATGTTAGAATATAAATCCTCAGGAGCAAAGAGGAAGAGGAAAGTCAAAACAAATTCCTAATGCACATCATTTTTTTTTAATCAATGACATCAAATATAAAAGGCAATGATGATGGACAGTGACAATACAATAATCTGCCAGAATCCAAGTTGCTGAAATTAAATTCTTAAGACCAATAGCAGGATATAAAAAAACAGACAAAAAACAACACAGAAATAAGACAGTAACTAAAAGCAGAGGAATTAAACACAACAATAGTGAAATAGAGAACAAACTGGAAAGAACACTTAGCAAGGATGCCTGAGAACACTATACCAAATGCAGCATACAACTATTCACCAAGAGTAAGAAGACATTTGGGAAGACCAAAGAAAAGATGGAAGAAGCAACAATTTGGAACCGGAATAGGCTAGTAAAAAGCCTAAAACGTGACGAAGAAGAATAATAAGAAGAAGATGAAGAAGATAATGGTGATGTCAGACAAATGTTAGGAAACTTTAAGGCCCAAACGGTCCCCAAATACCATCTGGAAATAGTTATCATAAGTAATGCTACGAGTGATTTCCAATTTACCTAGAGAATATGGAAATCAAGAGTGGCATTTGTTAGGACTATTTAACGAATAAAATTAAGCTGTTTACTCACAAATCATTTTTTAAATATAGTTACCGGTATTTTAAAATAATAATGTAAAAGGCGATGTTAGAAAACAAATCAGAAATGTGAGGTTATTGTATATTCACTGCAACTTGATCATATTATTTTTTGCTAAATAGGATCGCAATATTGTAAGAATGTACTCTAGTGGAGAAATAATAAAACTCATCAAAAACTGTATATTATATAAACATTATAGGTTATTAATTTTTTTCAAGTAAACAAGTCAGTAAAATCAAGGAATCCGTTATTATTTGCTAGGCCCCTATTCAATGTATTTGTTGGAGAAAAATAATGCTCTGTGCTCTTCAGAGTATTAAAGTAGAAGAGCTTTCTTTATCACAAAAGCAGGAGCCGATAAAGAGAAATCGATAAACAGCGAGGTGAAACACGTCTGTGACTGGTTGTAAAACAAAATTCATTGAAACGTGATTGGTCATTGACTACCATTTGGGGTATGCGTTAAATAGTCCCCATTATCTTATTCGTCTCATTAGATTGAGTTTAGTTTAAGGCTATTCCTGGCGCATCATTACCATTATCTTCTTCTTCGTCACGGTTTAGGCTTATTTACTAGCCCGTTCCGGCTCCAAATTGATGCTGTTTCCATCTTTTCTTTGGTCTTCCCAAACTTTTTCTTCCTCGTGGTGAATAGTTGTATGCTGCTTTTGGTATTCTATTCTCAGTCATCCTTGCTAAGTGTTCTTTCCAGTTTGTCCTATATTTCACTACTGTTGTATTTAATTCCTCTACTTTTAGTTGTTGTCTTATTTCTGTGTTATGTTTTTGTCAGTTCTTTGATATCCTTCTATTGGTCTGAGGACTTTCATTTCAGCAGCTTGTATAGTAGACGTAATAATATCAGAAGAGCAGACAGGTTTTAGGAAAGGAAGAAGTTGCACTGACAACGTATTCACTTTGAAACAAATAAAAGAGAAGCGTAGAAAATTCAACTTAGAAACGCACATCCTCTTTATAGATTATAAGGAGGTCTTTGATAAAGTGTCTAGACCAAAATTATGGAACATATTAAGTGAAAAAGGAATTCCACTACACTTGATAGCAGTAATTAAGAAAATGTATGAGAAAACAAAAATAAAAATAAATCAAAGTAAACCAATACATATAACAGGAGAAGTTAGACAAGGTTGCCCACTATCAACCACTCTTTTTACACGCTTTATATTAGCTTGACCTGTATCCATCTATCTATCTATCTATCTATCTATCTATCTATCTATCTATCTATCTATCTATCTATCTATCTATCTATGTAACGGAATCTTTCAACGCGATTTTCACCCACTTAAAATCATCGGATTGACTTGAAACTTTGTATACTTGTAGAGGACCCGTGACAATACAATAATTTCATATTTATTAATGTTTATTTTGACATGATAAGATCATGGAAGCAAATGACGACTGGGGGTATTAACTTAGGAAATATACGTAGTAATAAAAACAATAGCCTTTGCAGATGGCCAGATTTTAATAGGAAAAACGGAAGACGAATTAAAAAGAATGCTATATAAACTAAATGAAGTATCAAAAAATATACTTATAAATATATTATAATCACCTATCATATCATTGGGTCAGCGTAACCCCGCCTTCCAGGCGCCCCTACCTCAGAATTGGGTTACAAGTACGCCATGCCAGGAAAGAATACTAGAACTGTCGTAATGACAATCTGCTGTCATTGATAAAAAACAATACACATTTATAACGAACCACTATGAATACATTATGAACAAAAACTACGTGAGCTGTCATATTTTGGAAAACTTGTAACATACCAAATCTTTTGTGAAAATGTTTGTATTTGTGGACTTGAGAGAAAGCTTTTTGTTTAATAACGCGAATTCTCCTTAATGTAGATGTTTGTCTCCAGTCGAACAATATCAAAATATAATTTACAATATTGACATCTAAAATACACAAAGTTGGATATTACTTTTCAGAACTTCACTTTTTTTATGATGTTACGCCATTTGTCTCTATCCTGTACATCATCCTCCACTATTCCAAATCAAGATAGAAAGTGGTTGGCTGTTATTACAATTGAATATACCACAACCCACTATTCTCATGTGCTGAACTCTTAGAAGTTCAAACAACAATTAATTCAACCACAGATGTCTTCAAATATATGCCAATTTATGCCAGATCTTGGTGAGGGGTCGCAGCTCGCGTTGAGAAGCACTGGAGTTTACAGTCCAAATATTAACATATCTTTTGATCTATGAAATCTCCCGAATGGGAGAATTGTGTGTAATACTACACGTTGCTATGGTAACGTATTAATCTTAGAGACAACCTATCACTGTGTAACACTACTTCCTCTTCCAATCTACAAACTTCCACTTAGAATTTTTCACTCGCCTCTTTGATGTCGCCAGATACTTTGCAACTTCCTGATAGCAGCTCTAAAGTTTTGGTAATCTGCTATCTGACACATGGGTATAATATCGAAGCACAAATCATTATTTACAACTTCATATTCTAATCATATCTTAATAACGTGTGTTAATAATCGCATCTATACCTTATCCGCTCTTAGATTGATCCTAACATAAACAAAAGCTAATTGTATCCTTCCGCCATTCGCATCACAATATTAATTGTTGAATATTCATTCATAGTAATTCTGCCCGAAGGCAGGTCCTTCACGAATGTTTGTATGTCTGTCTGTTTGTTCTTTATAGACTTCTAAACCGTTCAACCAATCTTCGTGAAAATTTGTACATAGAGGTTTTCAGATGCTGCCAGTGTTTAGCCGTTATACATTATGCTCCAAAAAATTAGGTGTAGGATTCACCTGAAACAAAAATTTTAAAATCGGTATAGCGATCGCACTTTTCGATATTTCACAACAAAACTCGGAATATCCTATTAAAATAAATCGAAGTATGTATTATCAAAAAATCAGCGAAATCCGGCCGTTAGAAGTGGTGGTTCACCTGAAATTTGAAATTACAAATTTACTCTAGCAACCGCCATGTTTGGTTCGTCGCAGTTTATACTATATAATTAATTAATTTCAATATTTAATTTAAGCATAGCAGCACACGTTAGGTATTAGCTAGTCTTTTATGTAAAAAAACTTTCAAAATTCATTTATTTGAAATTAAACTATATCCATGTTTCGGAAAACTGACAACCTTAAAGAAACTTGAATTAATCATTTGGAGTCTCCAAAATGAAGCGGAAGTATTAGGACGTCCAAGGACAGGGTCGAAGGACATTAGTGACTTAGTAATGAATGAAGGGAATGCATGAATGTAATATTCTGCAAGCTTGAAGCAAAAAGAAGTAATTTGGAGATGTGAGACCTAAGAATGATTGAATGAACGTAATAAACCGTAAACATAATGCAAAAAGAAGGAAAAGAAGAAGTAATTTGAAGTCGCTGGCAGAATGGTTGAAGGAGTGATGGGTTGTCACCACTTTAATGCGTTTCAGGTTTGATGCGTTACCATGGTAACGCGTACACACATTTCTCGCATTCGAGAGATTTCATAGATGAAAAGATACGTTAATTGTACCGTATAATTCATCGCTGATATAATAGTTTACATTTGTCACCGTAACTTTTTTTTTCATAAAGTTAACAGTACCGACTGTGGGGAAAAATTACAAGATGAATTTATAAATCTGATATCAGCTTATATCATAATATATTACCAAGGTAATATCATTACTAGGGCCCTCCATGGTATCTTTACCTTGTCGCGGTGGAGTGGCTTGTGTGCTTAAATGATCCTGAGAGCTATGCCGGCGGTAGCATTGCTGCCGATAGTGTTACCCATGCCGGACTGGTCGAAGGTGATAAGCCAGACGAAATAAGTACCTTGGTCGAAAGAGTGACGATCTTTCACCGTAAAAATACAACCGTCAAGAAATGCGGACATGGGTTCAACTGGGGTAAAATTTTCCGGAGGTCAAATAGTCCCCCATTCGGTTCTCCGGGCGGGGACTACTTCAGGGAACCCATGCCAAAGGCTCAAACACAGGGACATGTTCCTAGGAACATGGAATGTTAGGACTTTATACAATAGCGGGGCACTAGAGATATTAACGCGGGAATTGGATAAATCGCCCTTGGATATAGTCGCTTTACAGGAAGTTAGGTGGCCAGGAGAAGGTAGTCAGGAATCAGGAAGCTTTGCATTATACTATGGGGGTGCAGAAAGACCTACATTTGGAACGGGTTTTTTAGTCAGAAGGAGGATCCTATCCGCTATCCGAGATATTAAGTTTGTTAGTGATAGGATATCATACATAATTCTAAAGAGTAAACGACATGATTTTATAATTGTAAATGTACATGCCCCCACAGAAGATAAAAATGACAAGATCAAGGATGAGTTCTATGAAGAATTAGAATGCTTATTTGATAGCCTTTCACGATATCATATGAAAATTGTCTTAGGAGATTTTAATGCAAAAGTGGGGCGGGAAGATATATTCAAACCAACAATAGGCAAATTCAGTCTTCATGAAGATAGTAACGACAACGGGGTTAGATTAGTCACATTTGCCACATCAACGAATCTCATTGTTAACCCTTAAATTGGCAAAACACACATTTCTTCTGTTAGATATTTTAATGTGGCGGACCGCAGTGAAAACGGAATCTTGTATAACTGTTATTATTAGGTATATTGTATAATTAGACACACATTTAAGTGGTTTATTTTTGTTCGTTTTCTTCTGATTTATTTAAAATATTAAATTAACTGAACCAACTGATGTATCTAAAAGGATACATTACGAACTTAAGGGTTAAGAGCACAATATTTCAGCATAAGGATATTCATAAATACACCTGGACGTCCCCAGATGGAGAAATTCGGAACCAGATAGATCATGTATCAGTGGGTAAACGCTGGCACAGTAGCATCATTGATGTTAGATCAGTTAGAGGGACAGACTGCAATTCAGATCATCATCTGGTCAGGGTGAAAATCAGACAACGGCTATCGCTTATGAGAGGAACAAACGCTAAAGATGATTCTGTAAAATATCATCATCATCATAGTACATTCACGAATTTAGGCCATTTGTTGACCTGTTTCGGCCTCAAGAGAAACACCATCCAGAAGTCTTTTGAGTGGACGTCCTGGTCTTCTTCTTCCTGCAGGTTGATATCTTAACATTAGTTTGGGTATTCTGAGATCTTCCATTCGATGAACATGTTGTATCCATCTTGACTTATAATCAGAAATTTTGTTTTCTAAAGATTCCATGTGTAATTCTTCTAAGATGTCTTCATTTTTTTTGTGATCTAATAGTGTGTATCCTGCAGTCCTCCGAAGATATCTCATTTCAGCAGATCTAAGTCTCTGTATATCCTTCTGTTTCAACGTCCATACTTCGCTACCATACAAAAGAGTTGGAAGAGCCAGTGTTTTATACACTTTCAGTCTTGAATGCTTTTGGACTAACTGTGGCTTGAAGATAGAATTTATTAACCCTAAAATTCTTAAAAATTTAGATATTTTTGCATTTACATAAAATATGAATTAAAAAACTTGAAAAAATGATGAAATGCGGCAAGAATACCAAATCAAAATTGCTAATAGATATGAAGTACTGGAATCTTCAGATGACAATGTGGCAAACGAAGAAGAAACTGATATAAATAAAGAATGGGAGGCTATAAGAGATACTATTAAATTGTCAGCATCAGAAAGCATTGGTTGTTTAAAAAAGAGGCAAAACAAGAAATGGTTTGATGAGGAATGTGCCGACATTGTAAAGAAAAGAAAGCTAGTAAAAATGAAATGGTTACACGAGCCAAATGAGGTAAATTTAGAGCAATTGGGTAGTGTCAGACGGGAAACCACCAAGTTACTAAAGAGTAAGAAGAGGGAATATTTGAGAGAGAAGATTATTGATCTTGACATGAATGCAAAAAATAGGAACATTAGAGAATTATATCAGGGAATTAGTATAGAGAAGAATGGGTTTCAGGCTAGAACAAACATAATTCGGAATGAAAATGGGGATATGATTGCAGATTCCAAGAGTATATTAAATAGATGGAAAAGTTATTTTAATCAGCTATTAAATGTACATACAGAACAGGACATTGAGGAGGATAAGTTACAGACAGCAGAAATGCTAGTCGCAGAGCCAAGTGCATTAGAGGTTAAAATGGCAATTGAAAAATTGAAGATGTATAAAGCATCAGGTTCAGATGATATCCCAGCAGAACTGATAAAATCAGGGGGAGAAAAATTGATGGACAAGATACGCTGGTTGCTTAGTATGATTTGGGAAAAAGAAGCTCTTCCAGATGAATGGAAGGAATCAATTATCGTACCAATTTATAAGAAAGGAGATAAAACTGATTGCAACAACTATAGGGGCATCTCATTACTTTCAACTTCGTACAAAATTCTAACAAATATATTAGTAAGCAGACTTACTCCCTATATTGATGACATTCTAGGAGATCATCAATGTGCATTTAGAAGAAACAGGTCTACAACAGATCAGATTTTAGTATAAGACAGATTTTAGAAAAGAAATGGGAATATAATGGTACTGTACATCAACTATATGTAGACTTAAAAAAAGCATATGATTCAATTAAGAGGGAGAAGTTATATAGTATCTTGCTGGAGTTCGGAATTCCTAAAAAGTTAGTTAGACTTATACGAATGTGTCTAAATGGCTCAACGAGTAGGGTGCGTGTAGGCAAACAGTTTTCAGACACTTTTGAAATCCAGAATGGGTTGAAGCAAGGAGATGCACTATCTCCTCTACTATTTAATTTTGTACTAGAGCATGCCATTAAATCTTTAGAGAATGAGGAAGGCTTACATCTGAATGGTATTAATAAGCTGTTAGTTTATGCTGATGATGTAGTACTACTGGCCGATAGCGAGGAGATACTAAAGGCCAACACGCACACACTATTGAGTAACACTAAGAAATTAGGACATATTCAAACCAACAATAGGCAAATTCAGTCTTCATGAAGATAGTAACGACAAGGGGGTTAGATTAGTCACATTTGCCACATCAACGAATCTCATTGTTAACCCTTAAATTGGCAAAACACACATTTCTTCTGTTAGATATTTTAATGTGGCGGACCGCAGTGAAAACGGAATCTTGTATAACTGTTATTATTAGGTATATTGTATAATTAGACACACATTTAAGTGGTTTATTTTTGTTCGTTTTCTTCTGATTTATTTAAAATATTAAATTAACTGAACCAACTGATGTATCTAAAAGGATACATTACGAACTTAAGGGTTAAGAGCACAATATTTCAGCATAAGGATATTCATAAATACACATGGACGTCCCCAGATGGAGAAATTCGGAACCAGATAGATCATGTATCAGTGGGTAAACGCTGGCACAGTAGCATCATTGATGTTAGATCAGTTAGAGGGACAGACTGCAATTCAGATCATCATCTGGTCAGGGTGAAAATCAGACAACGGCTATCGCTTATGAGAGGAACAAACGCTAAAGATGATTCTGTAAAATATGAATTAAAAAACTTGAAAAAATGATGAAATGCGGCAAGAATACCAAATCAAAATTGCTAATAGATATGAAGTACTGGAATCTTCAGATGACAATGTGGCAAACGAAGAAGAAACTGATATAAATAAAGAATGGGGGGCTATAAGAGATACTATTAAATTGTCAGCATCAGAAAGCATTGGTTGTTTAAAAAAGAGGCAAAACAAGAAATGGTTTGATGAGGAATGTGCCGACATTGTAAAGAAAAGAAAGCTAGTAAAAATGAAGTGGTTACACGAGCCAAATGAGGTAAATTTAGAGCAATTGGGTAGTGTCAGACGGGAAACCACCAAGTTACTAAAGAGTAAGAAGAGGGAATATTTGAGAGAGAAGATTATTGATCTTGACATGAATGCAAAAAATAGGAACATTAGAGAATTATATCAGGGAATTAGTATAGAGAAGAATGGGTTTCAGGCTAGAACAAACATAATTCGGAATGAAAATGGGGATATGATTGCAGATTCCAAGAGTATATTAAATAGATGGAAAAGTTATTTTAATCAGCTATTAAATGTACATACAGAACAGGACATTGAGGAGGATAAGTTACAGACAGCAGAAATGCTAGTCGCAGAGCCAAGTGCATTAGAGGTTAAAATGGCAATTGAAAAATTGAAGATGTTATAAAGCATCAGGTTCAGATGATTTCCCAGCAGAACTGATAAAATCAGGGGGGGAGAAAAATTGATGGACAAGATACGCTGGTTGCTTAGTATGATTTGGGAAAAAGAAGCTCTTCCAGATGAATGGAAGGAATCAATTATCGTACCAATTTATAAGAAAGGGAGATAAAACTGATTGCAACAACTATAGGGGCATCTCATTACTTTCAACTTCGTACAAAATTCTAACAAATATATTAGTAAGCAGACTTACTCCCTATATTGATGACATTCTAGGAGATCATCAATGTGCATTTAGAAGAAACAGGTCTACAACAGATCAGATTTTTAGTATAAGACAGATTTTAGAAAAGAAATGGGAATATAATGGTACTGTACATCAACTATATGTAGACTTAAAAAAAGCATATGATTCAATTAAGAGGGAGAAGTTATATAGTATCTTGCTGGAGTTCGGAATTCCTAAAAAGTTAGTTAGACTTATACGAATGTGTCTAAATGGCTCAACGAGTAGGGTGCGTGTAGGCAAACAGTTTTCAGACACTTTTGAAATCCAGAATGGGTTGAAGCAAGGAGATGCACTATCTCCTCTACTATTTAATTTTGTACTAGAGCATGCCATTAAATCTTTAGAGAATGAGGAAGGCTTACATCTGAATGGTATTAATAAGCTGTTAGTTTATGCTGATGATGTAGTACTACTGGCCGATAGCGAGGAGATACTAAAGGCCAACACGCACACACTATTGAGTAACACTAAGAAATTAGGACTGGAAGCAAATATCAGTAAAACTAAATATATGGTCACACGTAGAAATTCATTATATAATGGAAATGGACAGCTAATGACAAATGAGGGAAATTTTGAGGAATTGGCTGAATTCAAATACCTAGGAACAATAATCACAAATAGGAATGAGATGCACAAAGAAATTAAACATAGGCTCAATTCTGGAAATGCATGCTATTATGCATTGCAGAGACTTTTGATGTCCCAACTCCTTTCAAAAAACGTTAAGCTGAAAATATATAAAACTATTATTCTACCAGTTATATTATATGGGTGCGAAACATGGACTCTTACTTTAAGGGAGGAAAGGAGATTACGAGTATTTGAGAATAAAGTTCTTAGGAAAATTTTGGACCAAAGAGAGATGAACAGACAGGTGAATGGAGAAGACTTCATAACAATGAACTACATGGTCTTTATAGGAAGCCAGATATAATAAGAACAGTTAAGTCCCGTAGACTGCGATGGGCAGGACATGTTGCGCGTATGGGGAATGAAAGACGTGCATGGAAACTTCTTGTAGGAAAGCCAGAAGGAAAACGCCCAGTTGGTAGACCAAGAATGAGGTGGGAGAACAACATTAACTATGATTTGAGGGAAGTAGATTATACAGGGAATGATTGGAAAGCATTAGCTCAGGATAGGAATGTATGGAGAGCTTATGTCCGTGCGGCCATGAACCTACGGGTTCGATAGTGCCAGTGAGTAAGTAAGTAAGGGCACTCGATAAGTAATGGCAACACAAGTCTGCAATCCTAGCGGTGACCATTATAATCAGTTGTTGAACAGTCATCTTTGGACCCTATACAGAGTGATTCATAAGTCACTGTACAAACTTCGTGGGTGTAATGTAGAGGCAAAAATAAGACGAAAATGTTGTATACTACTTTTTCTGAACGTGTATCATTTCAGAGTTATGAGCGGCATTGGGATGTGCATGCACATGTGTACAGTAGTGTAGCTGCACTACTACAGTAGACTACTTACTACAGTGTATTAGTAAGTCATTCAACAGTTTACACCAGTGGTTGAGTAGGCTACAGTTCTCAGTGCACAGTACAATGGCAAACACATACAATGAATACGCAGATGTGCACCTCCTTTACGGCGCAGCAGACGGAAGTTCACGAGAAGCACGTCGACGGCACAGGGAATTGTTTCCAAACAGACGAGTACCAAACCATCAAACGTTTGCAGCTGTGGACAGGCGTATGAAGAAGTACGGCTTTCGTGATGTGGTACGGTATGGACGGCCGCAACTGCACGGAGTGGCTGTGGAGGAAAACATTCTGCAACTTGTCGATGTCGATCCGACTACAAGCACTCGACGCATTAGTGCAGCTGTCGGGATTTCACAAACATCTGTATGACGCCTGATTCGGATACAGAAATTACAACCATTCCATCTGCAGAAAGCACAGGATTTGCTACCAGCGGATTTTTGCTAGACGCCAGCATTTCTGTCAATGGTTACTCCAGCAACATAGGTTGATCCCTTGTTCACCCGTCGGATACTGTTTACAGATGAGGCATTATTTACCCATGGGGACATCATCAAATCGCACAACATGCACCTGTGGACTTATGTGAATCCACACGCAACTACTGTACGAGGGTATCAACGTCGATTTTCAGTGAACGTTTGGTGTGGTATTGTGGACAACCACTTGTTGGGACCGCATGTTCTACCTCCGCGCTTGAACGGTCCAGTGTACAGAAATTTTCCGAAACATGAGTTGCCTGGTCTGCTGCATGACGATGTCACACTCGGTACACGAAACTCCATGTGATTTATGCACGATGGCGCCCCTGCTCATTTCAGTCGAGTAGCCAGGGAGGTCTCGATGTTGCATATCCCAATCGGTGGATAGGTCGTGCAGGTCCAGTTGCTTGGCCACCCAGATCACCTGACTTAAACTCTCTGGACTTCTATCTTTGGGGGAGGTCTCGAAACGCTCGTTTATGCTACTGAAATTCCGACCGTAGCTGTACTAAAGCAGCGCATTGAAAATGGTTGTGCAACAGTGCGGAATGAGATAAATGTGATCTGCAACATTCCACGAGCATTGCGACGACGGGTACGGTACTGTGTTAACCTGAAAGGACGTCACTTCTAGCATGTTGCACGGTGAATGTAACGAGTTGGTGTTTCCTGTGTCATCCCTATGCTGCTGCATAACTCTGTAATAAAGCACTTTCAGATAAAGTAGTATAGAACATTTTCGTCTTCTTTTGACCTCTACATTACACACACGAAGTTTGTACAGGGACTTACGAATCACCCTGTATATCCATCGATAGTAATTCTGCCGAGGGCAGGTCTTTAACTGCAATCATAGCATTTTCATGCTATGTTTTGCAGCTTTACTAGGGAATTATAGTTGTGGTAGCTTCCCGTTGCTTTCCACACCGATGAAGGATGGTGATGATGGCCGGATGATTTTAGGGGACCTTTGGGCCCTAAGCTACTTGACATTTGTCTTACAGGTGAGGAAAACCCCCGAAGAAACCTCACCCAGGAACCTGACCCGACCGGGAAAAGAACCCGGGCCCGCAGCGTGATAAGGTAGCACGCTACCTCGAGACCACAGCGCGCAGCGGTGGACATATATATATGTGTATCAATATGTATATAATTCTACTGTACTTGTGTTTGTCATTCTACTCCTCCTAAATGATGGGACCAATTTTGGTGAATTTTTTGTGTGTGTCTGATTGGGTCCCTCGATGGTTTAGATTCACAATTGGATTCTCTAAAACCATTAAGTGTAGGAGTTCACCTGAAGTGAAACATTAAATATCGCTCTAGCGGTCGCATTTTTCCATGTTTCACAACGAAATTCAGCATATCTTATTAAAATAAACAGAGGAAGTTATTGTCAAAAAATAGCAAAATCCGACAATTAGAAGTGGAGGTTTACTTGAGATCCGAAATTAAAAACTGCCTAAACGACTGGACCGATTTTTATGAATTTTTTTTATTGTGTTTGAGTGGGCTCCTGGATGGTTTAGGTTCACAATTGGACTCAGGAGGTGGCTTTGTGATCGGGTTATAGGAATTTTCTTTATATCAGATGCGTAGTCATCTACATACACCGCGCGACAACAATGTGGTGTCATCATGCTCGCTACATGAACCACAACAGATAGCTGTGAGAGGTTTTCTTGCGAACTTATTTAATAATATTAAAATATATGTATACAGTCAATATGCCCAATTCACCAAATAATGTTTTAAAATGGTCAACACGTTTCTACAGCCAAGCTGTCATTCTCAAGACCAGATATTGACTGTAAAAAAAAAAGAGTCAATATCAGGTCTTGAGAATGACAGCTTGGCTGTGGAAACGTGTTGACCATTTTAAAACATTAATTGGTGAATTGGGCATATTGACTGTATATATATTTTAATATTTTATCACCAAGGAGATCACTTGTGTATACAATTATTTAATAATATCTAATTACGTCCTTAATAGTGCATTTTATGGTAAAAAATTAACTTATATTTTTATCATCCGGCCATGGCACGAGAATTGAACGTTCGGGCAGGACAACGTCTGCCGGGTTCGCTAGTAATTGTGTAAATATGTAATATTGAAAGTCTCGAAATAGCAATATTTTGGGAACACGTTCATTGTTCCTCACATGTAATAAAGAAATGCCGCCCTAAAAACTGTCAGTTTATGGTGATAATGTAGTTCTTTGGGCGATAGCGAGCAGATATTAAGGGCCAACACACACACGCTATTGAGTAATACTAAGAAACTGGAACTGGAAGTAAATATCAATAAAACTAAATATCTGACCATACATAGAAATACATTATATAGTGTAAATGGACAGCTATTGAGAAATAAGGGAAATTTTGAAAAAGTGGTTGAATTCAAATACACAAGAACCATAATCACAAATACGAATGAGATGCACAAAGAAATTAAACATGGGCTCAATTCTGGAAATGCATCCTATTATACATTACAGGATCCCTTGTCGTCCCAACTCCTTTCAAAAAACTTAAATTGAAAACAGGCTACATAAAATTGTTATTCTACCAGTTATGGGCCTATTATATGGTTGCGAAACATGGACTCTTACTTTAAGGAAGGAAAGGAAATTACAAGCATTTGAGAATAAAGTTTTAGGAAAATTTTGGGCCAAAGAGAGATGAACAGATAGATGAATGGAGAAGACTGTATAACAGTGAACTACATGGTCTTTATAGGAAGTCAGATATAATAAGAAAGTTAAGTCTCGTAGACTGCAGTGGGCCCCCTCCATGGTATCTTTACCTTGTCGTGGTGGAGTGGCTTGCGTGCTTAAATGATCCTGAGAGCTATGCCGGCGGTAGCATTGCTGCCGATAGGGTTACCCATGCCGGACTGGTCGAAGGTGATAAGCCAGACGAAAAAAGTACCTTGGGCGAAAGAGTGACGATCTTTCACCGTAAAAATACAACCGTCAAGAAATGCGGACATGGGTTCATCTGGGGTAAAATTTTCCGGAGGTCAAATAGTCCCCCATTCGGTTCTCCGGGCGGGGACTACTTCAGGGAACCCATGCCAAAGGCTCAAACACAGGGACATGTTCCTAGGAACATGGAATGTTAGGACTTTATACAATAGTGGGGCACTAGAGATATTAACGCGGGAACTAGATAAATCGCCCTTGGATATAGTCGCTTTACAGGAAATTAGGTGGCCAGGAGAAGGTAGTCAGGAATCAGGAACCTTTGCATTATTCTATGGGGGTGCAGAAAGACCTGCATTTGGAACGGGTTTTTTAGTCAGAAGGAGGATCCTATCCGCTATCCGAGATATTAAGTTTGTTAATGATAGGATATCATACATAATTCTAAAGGGTAAACGACATGATTTTATAATTGTAAATGTACATGCCCCCACAGAAGATAAAGATGACAAGATCAAGGATGAGTTCTATGAAGAATTAGAATGCTTATTTGATAGCCTTTCACGATATCATATGAAAATTGTCTTAGGAGATTTTAATGCAAAAGTGGGGCGGGAAGATATATTCAAACCAACAATAGGCAAATTCAGTCTTCATGAAGATAGTAACGACAACGGGGTTAGATTAGTCACATTTGCCACATCAAAGAATCTCATTGTTAAGAGCACAACATTTCAGCATAAGGATATTCATAAATACACCTGGACGTCCCCAGATGGAGAAACTCGGAACCAGATAGATCATGTATTAGTGGATAAACGCTGGCACAGTAGCATCATTGATGTTAGATCAGTTAGAGGGACAGACTGCAATTCGGATCATCATCTGGTCAGAGTGAAAATCAGACAACGGCTATCGCTTATGAGAGGAACGAATGCTAAAGATGATTCTGTAAAATATGAATTAAAAAAACTTGAGAAATGATGAAATGCGGCAAGAATACCAAATCAAAATTGCTAATAGATTTGAAGTACTGGAATCTTCAGATGACAATGTGGCAAACGAAGAAGAAACTGATATAAATAAAGAATGGGAGGCTATAAGAGATACTATTAAATTGTCAGCATCAGAAAGCATTGGTTGTTTAAAAAAGAGGCAAAACAAGAAATGGTTTGATGAGGAATGTGCCGACATTGTAAAGAAAAGAAAACTAGCAAAAATTAAATGGTTACACGAGCCAAATGAGGTAAATTTAGAGCAATTGGGTAGTATTAGACGGGAAACCACTAAGTTACTAAAGAGTAAAAAGAGGGAATATTTGAGAGAGAAGATTAATGATCTTGAAATGAATGCAAAAAATAGGAACATTAGAGAATTATATCAGGGAATTAGTATAGAGAAGAAAGGGTTTCAGGCTAGAACAAACATAATTCGAAATGAAAATGGGGATATGATTGCAGATTCTAGGAGTATATTAAATAGATGGAAAAGTTACTTTAATCAGCTATTAAATGTACATACAGAACAGGACATTGAGGAGGATAAGTTACAGACAGCAGAAATGCTAGTCGCAGAGCCAAGTGCATTAGAGGTTGAAATGGCGATTGAAAAATTGAAGATGTATAAAGCATCAGGTTCAGATGAGATCCCAGCAGAACTCATAAAATCAGGAGGAGAAAAATTGATAGACAAAATACGCTGGTTGCTTAGTATGATTTGGGAAAAAGAAGCTCTTCCAGATGAATGGAAGGAATCAATTATCGTACCAATTTATAAGAAAGGAGATAAAACTGATTGCAACAACTACAGGGGCATCTCATTACTTTCAACTTCATACAAAATTCTTACAAATATATTAGTAAGCAGACTTACTCCCTACATTGATGACATTCTAGGAGATCATCAATGTACATTTAGAAGAAACAGGTCTACAACAGATCAGATTTTTAGTATAAGACAGATTTTAGAAAAGAAATGGGAATATAATGGCACTGTACATCAACTATATGTAGACTTCAAAAAAGCATATGATTCAATTAAGAGGGAGAAGTTATATAGTATCCTGCTGGAGTTCGGAATTCCTAAAAAGTTAGTTAGACTTATACGAATGTGTCTAAATGGCTCAACGAGTAGGGTGCGTGTAGGCAAACAGTTTTCAGACACTTTTGAAATCCAGAATGGGTTGAAGCAAGGAGATGCACTATCTCCTCTACTATTTAATTTTGTACTAGAGCATGCCATTAAATCTTTAGAGAATGAGGAAGGCTTACAACTGAATGGTATTAATAAGCTGTTAGTTTATGCTGATGATGTAGTACTATTGGCCGATAGCGAGGAGATACTAAAGGCCAACACGCACACACTATTGAGTAACACTAAGAAATTAGGACTGGAAGTAAATATCAGTAAAACTAAATATATGGTCACAGGTAGAAATTCAGTATATAATGGAAATGGACAGCTAATGACAAATGAGGGAAATTTTGAGGAAGTGGCTGAATTCAAATACCTAGGAACAATAATCACAAATAGGAATGAGATGCACAAAGAAATTAAACATAGGCTCAATTCTGGAAATGCATGCTATTATGCATTGCAGAGACTTTTGATGTCCCAACTCCTTTCAAAAAACGTTAAGCTGAAAATATATAAAACTATTATTCTACCAGTTATATTATATGGGTGCGAAACATGGACTCTTACTTTAAGGGAGGAAAGGAGATTACGAGTATTTGAGAATAAAGTTCTTAGGAAAATTTTGGACCAAAGAGAGATGAACAGACAGGTGAATGGAGAAGACTACATAACAATGAACTACATGGTCTTTATAGGAAGCCAGATATAATAAGAACAGTTAAGTCTCGTAGACTGCGATGGGCAGGACATGTTGCACGTATGGGGAATGAAAGACGTGCATGGAAACTTCTTGTAGGAAAGCCAGAGGGAAAACGCCCAGTTGGTAGACCAAGAATGAGGTGGGAGAACAACATTAACTATGATTTGAAGGAAGTAGATTATACAGGGAATGATTGGAAAGCATTAGCTCAGGATAGGGATGTATGGAGAGCTTATGTCCGCGCGGCCATGAACCTACGGGTTCGATAGTGCCAGTGAGTAAGTAAGTAAGTAAGTAAGACTGCAGTGGGCAGGACATGTGGCACGAATGGGGAATGAAAGACGTGCATGGAAGTTTCTTGTACGAAAATCAGAGGGAAAACGCCCAGTTGGTAGACCAAGAATGAGGTGGGAGAATAACATTAAACTATGATTTTAGGGAAGTAGACTATACAGGGAATTATTGGAAAACATTAGCTGAGGATAGGGATGTATGGGGAGCTTATGTCCGCGCGGCCATGAACCTATAGGTTCGATAGTGCCATTCAGTTAGTTAATACCGCCCTAAAAAGATGATCAGTAGAGTTTGTTTAGAAGGTGGAATTGGGGAGTACTCGAATATAAAAAATATTCTCTAGACAGGAGCCCTTGTGACTATAACCTATTCTCAAAGATCAATGAACCTCTACGAGACATTCGATTACAATCAAGAGTTTATATCCAGAAATCTGTAGATCGATCAGATAAAAGAGATATCCAGAAATGGTGCTGCAGATGGAGTTTTTCGTTTCTAAGAGTTTGGCAACGTATAGTTTACATGGCAAGATATTATAAATGAAGTTCGTAACGTCAAAAATAGCCTAATTTTTTTGTGATGTTGTAGAAGTGTTATTACTTATCGAATATAAATGTCAATTAGATTTTTTGGAACAATTAACGTATAGAACATGTTACTGCACGAACTATAGCCTGCGGCCGCAGGGGGAAAAAAATGTTTCAGTGCACTAAAAAAGTAGCTTTTTGGACGCTTAAAAACCTTACGCTGCCTAAACCATAACAAATGTAACAAATTAATATAAGCTTAATCGAATAAATAAAAAAACTAAAGAAACCTCCGCGAAAGCATAACTTATGTCTATATATTACGGATAACTCACAATAACCATTTTTGTCTTTCCAAATTAGATTAAGAGTAAGGATTTAATTACAAAGACTTTTCCAAGAACACAATATTAGTGCTGTTATATTATTAAATGTTTAAGAATATTGCACATATTTTTATTTGATATTTGTTAGTATACAAATTTATAAATTATATATATATATATATGGATGCGAAACATGGACTCTTACTTTAAGGGAGGAAAGGAGGTTACGAGTATATGAGAATAAAGTTCTTAGGAAAATTTTTGGACCAAAGAGAGATGAACAGACAGATGAATGGAGAAAACTGCATGGCAGTGAACTACATGGTCTTTATAGGAAGCCAGATATAATGAGAACAGTTAAGTCTCGTAGACTGCGATGGGCAGGACAAGTGGCACGAATAGGGACTGAAAGACGTGCATGGAAGCTTCTTGTAGGAAGACCAGAGGGAAACGCCCAGTTGGTAGACCAAGAATGAGGTGGGAGAATAACATTAACTACGATTTGAGGGAAGTAGATTATACAGGGAATGATTGGAAAACATTGGCTTAGGTTAGGGATATATGGAGAGCTTATGTCCGCTCGGTCATGAACCTACGGGTTCGCTAGTGCCAGTGAGTTAGTTATATATACACATCCATCCTTAGTAATTCTGCCCGAGGGCAGGTCTTTCACTGCAATCATAGCATTTTCATGCTATGCTTTGCAGCTTTACTAGGGAATTGTAGGTGTGGTAGCTTCCCGTTGCTTTCCACACCGGTGAAGGATGATGGTGATAATGATAAGAATGATGATGATGGCCATATGATTTTGGGGACCGTTTGGGCCACAAAGATTTCCTGACATTTGTCTTACAGGTGAGGAAAAACCCCGATAAAAACCTCACCCAGAAAAACTACCCCGACCGGGGATCGAACCCGGGCCCGCTGCGTGACAAGGCAGCACGCTACCTCGAGACCACAGCGGTGGACATATATATATATATATGTTGTAAAGTTGAATAAAAATAATGTAAATTAAATAAGCATGAGTTTATTTAACAATGTATAGAAAAGTAAAATACACCGTGTCCACAAATGATGCACACAACTTCATGTATCTATAAAATAAAAAGCACACTTAATTTTTTTCTCATTATTAAAGGAGATCTAACTTCTACTGTCAAAGTTTAGAAATGTTGCGGTAGTTCGTGAGTGTGTAGTGGCGCTAGTGAGCTCAATAAACAGAAAATGGCGTCTCCGCAGGAAAAAAAAAAGTTATGTGTTGTTTCTGGTTAGCAGAGCTCAAATCTGTAACAGGAGTGCAGCGAAAATTGAGAAGAGTGTACCAATGAAAACCTCCAACACGAAGGAGCATCTGTCAATGGATGAACAAATTTAAAGATGCAGGAAGTGTTTTTATAAAGAGCAACAACATCACTCCGTGCGACTTCTTTATCCGGGCCTTTTAAAGATATCGTCTGCAACAGGCTTGTTAAAGCTTGCTCACTAATGTGTGAAAAGACAGCCGTCTGCGCCTACCCGCATCAGGTGAACTCACAATGAAACAACACAACTGATTAGTGAGTATCAGTGACTTACCCTGTTGCCTATCCGATGTAGGGTTGAATAGTGAGCACTTATGAACGGCCCTGATCTACAAGACAGAGGTGAGGTCCATCATCTATTTCCGGAAATGCATTACTGGTGCCTTTACGTAACACCTGAAATTCTACATCGTACATGGATGAAAGTGGAAAATCCTCTGGAAATCCTCCGAGCAACACATTGTTCGGATGTAGATATATGTTGAGATTGTTAAACAAAAATTTCACACGTGTGTTTATGTTTGAGAAATAATGATATTTGTATTTTGTTCTGTAACTTGGAATGAGATGCGCAAAGAAATTAAATATAGGCTCAATTCTGTAATGCACGATATTATTCAGGGACTCTTGTTGCCCCAACTTCTTTCAAAAAACTTTTGTCATTTATATTTTGTTCCATAACTTGGAATGAGATGCACAAAGAAATTAAACAAAGACCCAATTCTGTAATACATGATATTATGTATTACAGGGACTCTTGTTGCCCCAACTTCTTTCAAAAAACGTTTGTCATTTGTCTTTTGTTCCATAACTTGGAATGAGATGCACAAAGAAATTAAACAAAAGCCCAATTCTGTAATACATGATATTATGCATTACAGGGACTCTTGTTGTCCCAACTTCTTTCAAAAAACGTTTGTCATTTGTCTTTTTTTCCATAACTTGGAATGAGATGCACAAAGAAATTAAACATAGGCTCAATTCTGTAATACATGATATTATGCATTACAGGGACTCTTGTTGCCCCAATTTCTTTCAAAAAACGTTTGTCATTTGTTTTTTGTTCCATAACTTGGAATGAGATGCACAAAGAAATTAAACATAGGCTCAATTCTGTAATACATGATATTATGCATTACAGGGACTCTTGTTGCCCCAACTTCTTTCAAAAAACGTTTGTCATTTGTCTTTTGTTCCATAACTTGGAATGAGATGCACAAAGAAATTAAACATAGGCTCAATTCTGTAATACATGATATTATGCATTACAGGGACTCTTGTTGCCCCAACTTCTTTCAAAAAACGTTTGTAATTTGTCTTTTGTTCCATTACTTGGAATGAGATGCACAAAGAAATTAAACAAAGGCTCAATTCTGTAATACATGATATTATGCATTACAGGGACTCTTGTTGCCCCAACTTCTTTCAAAAAACGTTTGTCATTTGTCTTTTGTTCCATAACTTGGAATGAGATGCACAAAGAAATTAAACAAAGGCTCAATTCTGTAATACATGATATTATGCATTACAGGGACTCTTGTTGCCCCAACTTCTTTCAAAAAACGTTTGTCTTTTGTTCCATAACTTGGAATGAGATGCACAAAGAAATTAAACATAAGCTCAATTCTGTAATGCATGATATTATGCATTACAGGGACTCTTGTTGCCCCAACTTCTTTCAAAAAACGTTTGTCATTTGTCTTTTGTTCCACAACTTGGAATGAGATGCACAAAGAAATTAAACAAAGGCCCAATTCTGTAATACATGATATTATGTATTACAGGGACTCTTGTTGCCCCAACTTCTTTCAAAAAACGTTTGTCATTTATATTTTGTTCCATAACTTGGAATGAGATGCACAAAGAAATTAAACAAAGGCCCAATTCTGTAATGCATGATATTATTCAGGGACTCTTGTTGCCCCAACTTCTTTCAAAAAACGTTTGTCATTTATATTTTGTTCCATAACTTGGAATGAGATGCACAAAGAAATTAAACAAAGGCCCAATTCTGTAATGCATGATATTATTCAGGGACTCTTGTTGCCCCAACTTCTTTCAAAAAACGTTTGTCATTTATATTTTGTTCCATAACTTGGAATGAGATGCACAAAGAAATTAAACATAGGCTCAATTCTGTAATGCATGATATTATGCATTACAGGGACTCTTGTTGCCCCAACTTCTTTAAAAAACGTTAAACTGTAAATATATAAAACTGTTATTATTCTCCCAGTTATATTACATGGATGCGAAACATGAACTGCCCCAACTTCTTTCAAAAAACGTTTGTCATTTATATTTTGTTCCATAACTTGGAATGAGATGCACAAAGAAATTAAACATAGGCTCAATTCTGTAATGCATGCTATTATGCATTATAGGGACTCTTGTTGCCCCAACTTCTTTAAAAAAACGTTAAACTGTAAATATATAAAACTGTTATTATTCTCCCAGTTATATTACATGGATGCGAAACATGAACTCTTACTTTAAGGGAGGGTAAGATATCACGAGTATTTGGGAATAAAGTTTTTAGGAACATTTTTAGATTAAAGAGAGATGAACAGGCAGGCGAATGGAGAATAGGCCTACTGAAAAAAACAGTGAGCTATATGACCTTTATAAGAAAAACCTGATGTAGTAAGAACAGTTAAGTCTCTAGATCGACAGGACATGTGGCACGAATGGTGAATAAAAGAGGGGTAGAAGCTTCTTGTAGGAAAACCAGAGAGAAAACGCCCAGTTGATAGACCAAAAACGAGGTGGGAGAAAAACATTAACCACGATTTGAGGGAAATAGATTATACAGGGGATGAATGAAATGCATTTACTCAGGATAAGGATGTGTGGAGAGCTTATGTCCGAGCGGCCGTGAACCTACGTGTTCGATAGTGTCAGTTAAACTTATTTTAATTTTGCACGTAATTTGTGGACATTCTGTATAGTCTTTTGAATGATGCTACTTTCGGGCAGAGCCTCTAATTTCAGTAGGTAGTGAATTTCAAGATAATTGTATAATTTATGAGGGATTTTAAGCGTAAATGTTAAGTCAATATGTGATCCATTACTTACATCAAGAGAGAGACGTTGGACAGTCAGGGATACTAAGTAGTGTAACAGGAAAAGCAGGGCAAAGAGAATATAGATAGAATATGGAATTTATTGCCTTTTTTTTCAGAATAAAGAAAATACATATGCATTTACATTGCGCACGGGCCTGCTTGGCCGTACGTGCATTATTTTTCCATGAATAAAAAAATAAAACTAATAATATAAACCAATACCTACAAATACACCTGTATCAAAAACAATAACTGGCTACATATAAGTAAAATCTATGTCTGCACTAAATCAAAATAATACATATCTACATTCATCCACATTCCGTACATTAATATTAAAAAAAAATGCTAGAAAACAAATTAGAAAAAAAAAAGCACACACACATACACCCACACACCCCCACACATATACACGCACCGCACGCTCATACCCCCCTCCCCCCCGTCCCTGCAGACATTAAGTGCACTATTAGACTATTCAACTTATCAGACATACTTATTATATAACATGATTAAAGATCGAAAACAAAGACCATATTGAGATTCTTCTTATTGTTAATACATATATCCTTAATCTACAATTTTGTTATATCTCAATTTTCTTACTGTACCCAAAAATTTGCATGTTTTTGATTCACTCTCGATCCGTCCTAAAAGATCCCAACACGCCACTCTCCCTCGATCCGACCTGAGAAATCTCTCCGGCAGCATCTGTAATCTAAGTTGTTCTGTCTCTCTACAGAATGCTATAATATGCTGCCAGTTTTCATGGTCATCGTATAGTGGGCATAGTTTAATGCCTTCCTCATTTGTTAAATTATGGGCCATCCATCCCCCCAAATGAAACCATGCAATAGCACTTTTATCATCCCCATCCAAAGAGTCAATATATTTCTCCCTTCCCCACGAAAGTTTCAGTTCTGTCTGCAGGGTGAGCGATATTTTCTGACTACACTCTGCTTCTATATACTGTCTGTCTATATCGATTAGTCTCTTCTTAACTGCCCTCCAAACATTTCTATTATTCCGCGTACTCCTCTCCCATACCCAACCCATCCCTACGCCCTAGTGTTCGACGTGCATTTAGTCTGAGCCATGATAGATCTTTGAAGATGTATTATAGAGATTTCAAGCGATAGACCCAGGTTAATAGTCGGTTTTCCGAGTTCATGTAAGAATTTAATAGTGAAAATATACCCACAATTTAAAAAAGCTTTAGAAATTAGTGTAATTACTGAAATAATTAATCAAATCATTTTTCTACTTTTAGTTTAGGCAGTGATCAAATTTATGATGGCGTAATGTATAGGTAACATCATTGTTTTCTTCGATTATATATGAATTTTAATGAATTTTGGAGAGAACGTCTCTAAAAATCTCGGGCTTCATTTGTAATTATATTCACAAGGAAATTGAGTTAAGCCATCCAGTCTATGTATTAGAATCGTAGGTATTAGTTACGTTAAAACAGAACGATAGAATTTATAAATATTTAAAAATATTAATATAAGTACCAGCCCGGCCGACATTAAGTGCCGATTGTTTAGAAAAAGTGGGAGCCTTAACTTCCTACTACCCCAAGGGTCTCCTAAGGCCTGTAGTGGGTTCACTTTACTTCTGCATTTAATATAAGTACCTTTTTTATACCCGTCTTCCTCAACTAAAATCGATTTTTGTTTTAAAAAATTAGTAACGTAGGCCTTTCAAAACCTGATGGAACACTTTTTAGAAGATGATTTATAATAATTGTATTGTATTGTAAGCCCATATTTTCCCTTTACAGAGATTTAGGCGCTCTCCCCCTACAGGGAAGAATTTGAACCATATTAATTTAGTTACACTTGTTTTCGTATAGATGTCATTTTGAGTGGACCGTGGTCAGCGTTCCGCCTCATACTGACATCTAGGAAACCAAGGTAATGCTAGGACGGGAAAATTCGGTAAATTTTTCTTAGAGACCTTTTCATTCAGGCTTAAGGATTTTTTACGAGCCTGAAAATCTTCAGACTCGGGACCTATGGCTTAAAGCCCATCCTGGAGGACTTGCTCCTTGGATTTTTCCATCCTAAAAAATCCATCTACCCCGGCCGGGTTTGAACCCGCGACCCTCGGGACCAGAGGCAAGGATCATAACCACTAGTCCACCGCGGCCGATCATTTAAAATAATAACATGCTGAAAATGAAACATGTTTTGAAAGGCCTACACGATGTTAAATAATTAACAAACTTTTTTTTAACAAAAATCCATTTTAATTGAGGAAGAAGGGTATAAAAGATACTTACACAAAGTGTTCCAAAATGATGGACGGGGTTTTAAAGTTATTTCGAGTTTTCATAACATACTTTATAAGTATTCGATGTGAGCACCTTTCGTCACAAGGCACACATCTAGCCGATAGTCGAATTCCTCCCAAACCTTGGTCAGTATATTTGGAGTAATGGATTCAACAGCAACGACAATCCTTCTTCTCGAGACTGGAAGGTCGACGGGAAGTGGTGGTACGTACACATGGTCCTTCACATACCCCACAGGAAGAAATCACAAGGTGTGAGATCGGGAGACCGTGGAGGGTATGGAAATGAATCATGTCATCCGAACCGACGCGTCATTTGGTATTCGTGGACGTCCTGGACTTTTCCTTTTACAGATACATCTAGTTGTTTGTAACTGTTTATACCATCGAAGGATAATTTTATCTATCGGAGGATCAATTCCAAATTGCCGTCGGAAAGCTCGCTGAACTGCAACAATGGAACCAGCCCTCACAAATTGCAACACACAGAATGACTTCTGTAGGAATCGCCATTTTCACAAATTTAACGCTGGCAAAGTAATAATGACAAGAAACAAATTACTGTATACAGGATATGAAACTTCCACAGTTTTTCTTTCATGATAGGATATAATCATGCACCCAATTTCGTTTGTAAAGCTACCAACTTATCAAAACATCGTCCATCATATAATTTTGGAACACGGTGTATTAATATTTAAAAACATTTCAATATATAACCTTAATTGAGATTATAATAAATTTTAGAAATATTTTTGAAATAAGTGAATATTTAAAATAATAAATAATAGTTTAAAAAAAACTAAAACAACACGCTTCATTAGAAAACCGAACTAAAAAATGAAAAATAATTTAATTTGCAACACGCTTGGGATAAAATTAAAGTGGTCAACAAAAAATCATCTCTAACACATCTAGAATAAAACTAAAGTTATCTAAAAAAAATAATAATTTTACCATCAAAAGCGTAGCGTGCTTTTTTATGATTTTTACGTTTTCTTATTAGATACATTACTTTTATTTTCAAATATATTAATTGGTATAGAGCACCCCACGCTTTTGATAGTAAAATTATTTTTTTGTAGGTAACTCTAGTTTTATTCTAGACGTGCTGGAGATGATAATTTTGTTGACCATTTTAATTTTATCCCAAGCGTGTTGGAAATTAAAATTATTTATTTATTTTTTAGTTCGGTTTTCTAATAAAGCATGTTGTTTTAGTTTTTTAAAACTATTATTTATTTTTTTATTTTTTAGTTTGGTTTTCTAAAAATGTAAAAATCTTTATATTCGATACTATTGTAGTATGAGCTAAAAGTAATACTCTTCTAAAAGAATCCTCCGGGCCGGATTTAAACCAGCGACCTATGGATTACTCAATTTATATATCACTACAGTCCACCACTTTACCAACTGAGCTACCATAGGATATAATATTAATTTCTTACACCGATGGCCTAAAATAGTCTTTAATTCTGCAACCTATTATATATTATTTATGAAATTATTGTATTGTCATTGGTCCTTTACAAGTATACAAAGTTTCAAGTCGTACCAATATTTTAAGTGGGTGAGAATCGTGTTAAAAGATTCCGTTACATAGATAGATACAGGTCAAGCTAATATAAAGCGTGTAAAAATACCATCCCAATGATACAATATGGTTTTTTAGTAGATTGAGTTAGCGTGATGAATATTTGGTAGAATAGAGCTTCTATTACTGAAATTAAGTGACCGTTTATTATACAAGATTTCATGGCAATTACCACTAACATGGAGATGTTATTACATGTTGCCTGTAGGACAGGAAAGATCGTCTAACTTCATGGACCCATCAATAACCATATTTTTATACAGAAGTCGAGAAATAACAATTTTAACTAAAGGGACTATATTTACTATAAAATCTAAAAGTAAGTGCAATTATTCGTCTTCGGAGTAATTTCATTACAAACTCAGTATAATAATAATAATAATAATAATAATAATAATAATAATAATAATAATAATAATAATAATAATAATGTGCTGCCTTATCACGCAGCGGGCCCGGGTTCGATCCCCGGTCGGGGCAGTTATTCTGAGTGAGATTTTTATCGGGGTTTTTCCTCACCTGTAAGACAAATGTCAGGAAAACTTAAAGGCCCAAACAGTCCCCGAAATCATATGGCCATCCTTATCATAATCATCATTATCATTCTTCACCGGTGTGGAAAACAACGGGGAGCTACCACACCTACAATTCCCTAGTAAAGTTGCAAGCATAGCATGAAAATGCTATGATTGCAGTGAAGGACCTGCTTTCGGGCAGAATTACTATGGATGGATGGATTAATAATAATAGAATATTATTAGCAGATGATCGAGTGGTGGTCACTTCAGGATGTGAAGATGCAAACTACATGGGTAGGAAACTAGGGGAAGAATACTCAAGATGGAGTTTAATAATTAATTATAATAAAACATAATATTTGAGCACAACTCTTTCCGAGGAATTAGAAATAAATGGAACAATGATTAAAACAGTGGAATATTTTAAGTATTTGGGATTAATAATTCAAAAAGATGGAGATGAACGAAGACTAACTGCGGCAGAAATGAAATTTATGAGACGTACTGCAGGTTACTTAAGAACAGACCATAAAAGGAATTCTGAGATTCTCAAAGAATTACAAACAGAATCAGTCATGGAATATGTACAAATACAGAAACAACTGGAAATCTCACATAAGAAGAATGAGCAGAACAAGAATACCACGTCAAATCTTAAATTACCAGTCATCAGGCAAGAGATCGTTGGGCAGACCCTTCAAACGTTGGATTCAGACCGTAACAGACCACTAGGTCTATCACATGAAAGGAAGAAGAAGAAGAAGAAGAAGAAAAGATGGATCTTCTGAATTAGACATCGAAAAAGGAATAATAGAGACAAAGTAAGTTATTGGCATATTAAATTCTATTTTGTAGAATAAGCATATAATCAAGAAGACTAAATTAATAATATATAACACAATTGTGAATAGTATTTTATTATATGGTGCGGAAACATGGGCGTTGAAACAAAAATACAGAAATAAATTATTAATCACAGAAATGGAGTTTTTAAGAAGATCGGCAAGAATATCAAAATTACATAGATAAAATAAAAAAAAATGAATACAATAAAGAAAAATATGAATGAAGAAAAAGATATTGTACAAGAGATTAAAAAAATCCAACTAAGATGGTATGGACATATAATGAGAAGAAGGGACGCAGAAACAAACGAAGCATTGAAATGAATACCTCCTGGAAAAGAGAATCGTGGTAGACCAAAGCCAATGTGGATAAAGGGAATTCAAGACAACATGAAGAAGAGAAATATGACAGAAGCAGACACATAAGACCGAGAAGTGTGGAAGAAAAAAAAATATATTTTGGTTGAGGATACCTGTGTAAATAACAGAAACAATACCGAAATAACTAAATAATAATAATAATAATAATAATAATAATAATAATAATAATAATAATAATCTTCTTGTCTTGTATATTGTAAGCCCATGTTTCCCTTGACAGAGATTTAGGCGCTCTCCCCCTACAGGGAAGGATTTGAACCACAGTAATTTAGTTACACTTGTTTTCGTATAGATAATAATAATAATAATAATAATAATAATAATAATAATAATAATAATAATAATAATAATAATAATAATAATAATAATAATAATCTTCTTGTCTTGTATATTGTAAGCCCATGTTTCCCTTAACAGAGATTTAGGCGCTCTCCCCCTACAGGGAAGGATTTGAACCACACTAATTTAGTTACACTTGTTTTCGTATAGATAATAATAATAATAATAATAATAATAATAATAATAATAATAATAATAATAATAATAATAATCTTCTTGTCTTGTATATTGTAAGCCCATGTTTCCCTTAACAGAGATTTAGGCGCTCTCCCCCTACAGGGAAGGATTTGAACCACACTAATTTAGTTACACTTGTTTTCGTATAGATAATAATAATAATAATAATAATAATAATAATAATAATAATAATAATAATACCTCTTTTTTTTCCAAGAAGTGAACCATTGACACGATAAAAAAATGATTAACTAATAAGATTTATTCTATCATGTATTAATCAATATACAAAACAGTAAGTATACTAAGAACATGGAGAAAAGAACGCACAGATTTTACTCTTTAAATCTCAATTGTACAATTACGTTACTTGCCACACAAGTGCGGGGTGGTCAACATCACTTTCCGCATAAATGCGGGGTCGTAAATAACTTGTCCCAGAAGTGCGGGTTCAGGGCGTCATTATAAACTTAAATATGGAGTCGCCATTGTGACCAATGAAAACCAGGCTTAGTAACTTTCATCAAATACATCTCGGGACTTATAAACATTCCTGAAAACATCACATTCGAACTTACATTTTTTTTAGCAATGGTGCGTTTTGTCGTACTTACACCAATGGCGACTATGATTCTAAGTTCAACTTCCTACATTTTGGGGTTGCTAACCTAAATAACTATACTGTAATATTACATATTACAAACCATGAGCGGGAAGTAAAACCACTGCTCTCTATGTATACTATGTACAATATATACAATGTATATACGTAGTGTTAATATACATTATACGAAACAAATCACTACATTTTAAATGAACTGAACTTTATTTGAAACAATATAAAACAATAAATACGTACTTGCCGCCATTTTATCACTGATTGGTGCCACCGTCTGCTGTAATTTCAACTAATAAACATTGTAACGTTAGTCAGTTGTTTATAATGAACACAAATATTTCCAACAAAGATGTTATTATTTTACTATTATTTATTATTTTGAAAACACCATCGCGCAAAAAATAATGTACAACGGGCGTTTGTGAAGTGTTTTACAGAATCTCGCAAACTAAAAACCGAGCTATTTTCCCCGCTTCTGTAAAAACCACTCCCCAACCTCGTATCGTAATATACTATTATTGACGCCACAACTCAGTAATTGGATATTTTTTATTCAATATCCCGGGTTGTCAGTTCGATATTTCTGCTGTCCTCTCCTGACATTTGCGTAATTGTCACCATTTCTTAGGTTAGGAAGCCTGGAAGGTTGGATTACGCTGCTCCGATAATATTATAGATGATGATAAAGATGAAAAAATAGCTGCCAAATATAATATGTAAATATCAATTAACAAAATTAAAATTATGACATTTCATGGGAAGGGCCACATACAAATAAAATCTGTCTCCAGAATAAAATTTTAGAGAGATCTAATCAATTTAAATATCTTCGATATTATCTCTCTATCTGGGATGAAAAGGATATCCCTGAAAACATTACCAGTTATAATAAAAGTTTGGGAATTATTAATCAAGTTATGAAACCATCCCTTGTACAAAAAACACCACATTACGTTTATATAACACTTTGGCTAGACCAGTGTTGACCTATGGCAGTGAAGCATGGACACTAAAAAAACAACATGAAAGCAGAATAACGGCTTCTGAATTGAGATTCATGCGCAGAACAGCGGGTTACACAAGATGGGATCGGAAAAGGAACACCAATATCTTAAAAGAATGAAGACTACGCCAATTTTGGAATATATTAAACAGTACCAACTAAATTGGAAACACCATCTTGAAAGAATGAGTTCAAATCGGATCCCCAAAGCTGTGTATAATTATATACCAAGAGGACGAAGATCTCTGGGCCATCCTATGAAACGCTGGAGGGAAAATTTTCTATAGGATCGTAACAGGCCTTGGCCTAATAGTGGGTAGGAAGAAGAAGAAGATAAAGATGATAGGGTTCGCCAGGAGAGTAGTTAATCCTAAACTTAATTTTATTCAATCACGGAATAGGCTTTAAAGCTTAATCCGGCTTCACATATTCTCCATCCAACATTCGCGTGGTCTTCCCAAATCTCTCCTTCCTTTAAGTTTGTAATAAAAAATCTTCTAGAAATACGACTGTGCCTCGTTCATGTTAGATGCTTTCCCATTGATTTGTGTAAGGATGGATCCTTTCCTCTAATGATATTACCTTTAATTATTTTCTTATATCCTTATTTTTAAATTTATCGAAAGTTAATTAAGACACATATGAATTATGATAGTTTTGATGGCCAGATGATGTTCGGTGACCGTTTGGGCCTTAAAGATTCCTGACATTTATCTTATAGGTGAGGAAAAACCTCGTTAAAAACCTCACCCAGGTAATTTGTCCCGACCGGGGATCGAACCCGGTCCGCTGCGTGAAAAGGCAGCACGCTACCTCGAGATCAAAGCGCTGATTTCTCCGAAATCTAGCACACCTGCTTCGTTAAATTGTTGCAAATTATTTGTGCGAAATATCAATTTCAATAAATTATCTATATTCACATATTATTTGTTCTTATTTTCCAGTACTATCATTCCGATCGTCCAAAATAATTCTTGTGATCTCAAGCTTACCGATTGTAGTTGGCTAACATACAAATAAATTACCGATCCCTTTATTAATAGAGTTCACGTGTTGCCCAAAAGTTGGGGCACAAATAAGTAACCGACGACTCATAGAACATTACGTAGAACCCACTGTTCTATCTTTATCAAGTAAGAATATGTATGTGATTTGAACAAGATGGGGCACCGCCACTCGTTACTAGAGACGGAACAATTTCTTCGTAAACAAGATATTAGCATATGAATGATACAATCATTCTACGTGACGTTACATTAGTTATATTTCACACCAAATATTCCGAACAGTCAGTGCGCAACTTTTATATTCCACCGAAGTATAGATACAAAATGCTATATATAGTTGTTATACAGTTAATATTTTCATTGTGTGGAACTTAAGATATTAGTTAATTTGGATTTAAATAATGATAATGATTCACAGCCCCTGGCATGACTAGGAAGTGAGTTCCATGCACTAGTCAGACATTTTGTAAGATTCAGAGTACAAACATGTCCTGTGCTGTGGTAAAGAAAGTAAAGAAATATATTGTGATCTTTTCCTAAATTGAACTTGGTAAATATACGCAGAATTTGGAATAGTAAAACAATAGAATATGAATGTTTGCACGGGCGAAATAGAATTTCTAGATGAGTTTCGCTAGCGTATTCAGCAAGTTGATGAGATCAGAAACAGTGACGTATTTGCCCAGAATTCGTGAAAATTTGATGAAAATGGATAAAACATGTTCCAGACCAAGGTTCCCATTTCTAACATATGCAATCAACGTGTTTCATAACAAACGAAAGTAAGATATTATATTTCAGTCAATTTTAAGCCTAGCTTTCGTCTCGATTCATTTCACATAATTACTGTGGCACCTCAGAATTATATTTATGCTCATGGTAGAACGTTTCCCCTAAAGGCTATCCGCTTTTAAATTGATAATCAAAACAAAACCATGTGACCTGCTAGCTCTTTCATTGGTTATGAACACCGACGTACGATGTACAAACAATAAGTTCGCGAAAAAGTGTTTCCCTTGTTTAATTAAAAATATATCCTTTGAATATACTTGTTATTCTTCGTGAATGAAAATTATAATATTAAAAATATAGAACATGTTTTAATATATATCTAATCTATAATTAAAACCTAAAATAGTTTATTACATATGGATGAATCGGCCGCGGTGGACTAGTGGTTATACTCCTTGCCTCTGGTCCCGAGGGTCGCGGGTTCAAACCCGGCCGGGGTCGATGGATTTTTTTAGGATGGAAAACTCCAAGAAGCAAGTCCTCCGGGAGGGACTTTCAGCCGAGTCTGAAGATTTTCAGGCTCGTAAAAGATCCTTAAGCCTGAATGAAAAGGTCTCTAAGCAAAATTTACCGAATTTTCCCTCCTAGTACTAAGTTGTTTCCTAGATGTCAGTATGAGGCGGAACGCTGACCACGACCACTCAAAAGACATCTATACGAAAACAATTGTAACTAAATTAGTATGGTTCAAATTCTTCCCTGTAGGTGGAGAGCGCCTAAATCTCTGTTAAGGGAAACATGGGCTTACAAGAAGACAAGAAGCAGACATGTGGATGATGCATTTGAGTCATGCTTCAGTCGATTCTGATGCAACAAAATGACTGAACGTGTCGAGTCTTCAGTTGCTATGTCGCCATCTAAATGTTTAAAACACAAGCCAGGCAAATCTTTGACTACCTAATGGTAAAAAATAGTTATTTTAAGTGTATTTCACAAGTTCAGTGGAAAATCTCACCAGCTTTCTTGTAATCTATCTCGTTTCTAGTTCAATGATCACATGTCTTATATACTTATCCTCATCCCTCCTCATCACACTACCTATTATTCGAAATCTTTTACAGTTTCTCTTGCTAGAACATGGAATTCACTTCCACCCTATGTCAGAGACTGCCAAACTTTACCATCTTTCAGAAATAAATTGAAAATAAAATCACTAATAGAAACAACTCACTAATATTACTTTTTAAGAATTAATAATGCGTTTTTGCATTATTTAATAAAATAGACTTAGGATTTGTTAATATATTTACCTAATGCCTTGTATAAAAAGAATAGATTAATTCATTGTAGTTTATTACTTTCTTTGGATTTTTTTTCTTTTTATGTATAGTAGATTCGAGCTGTTATTCCTTTTTTTATTCATTGTATCATTAATTTAATTTTAATTGTATTTAGTTTCATTGTATTATTAGACATTATTTTCATTATTATTCAATATGACAGATAATTAATTGTTCAATGACTATTATTGTAACTTTTTTTGTATTCATATGTAACATATGTTCGTCCTGTTTAATATGACTATTATTGTAATATTTTTGTATTCATATGTAACATATGCTTGTTCTGGTGAGTGGAAGAGAAGGCCACATGGCCTTAACTCCACCAGGCTAAATAAATCTATTCTAAATTCTAAACTCTAAATACTTCACGCGTGTACCCTGTCAATGTGACAGTAATTGTGGCGTGAATGGCGGAAGGATACAATTGGTGTTTGTTTATGTTAGGATCACTCTAAGAGCGGATAAGTTATAAAGGCTGCAGCTGTAGTTACGATTAAGATTAAAACCCCCACTGATCAGGCGTGTCTTCTTCTTCTTCTTCTTCTTCTTCACGGTTTAGGCTTATTTACTAGCCTGTTCCGGCTCCAAATTGCTGCTCTTTCCATCTTTTCCTTGGTCTTCCCAAACTACTTCTTCCTAGTGGTGAATAGTTGTATGCTGCTTTTGGTATTCTATTCTCAGCCATCCTTGCCAAGTGTTCTTTCCAGTTTGTTCTGTATTTCTCTATTGTTGTGTTTAATTCCTCTATTTTTAGTTGTTGTCTTATTTCTGTGTTTTTTTTGTCTGTTATTTGATATCCTGCTATTGGTCTGAGGAATCTCATTTCAGCAGCTTGTATTCTGGCAGATTGTTGTGTTGTCACTGTCCATGTTTCGGATCCATAAGTAATAATAGGCACTGCCATTGTCTTGTATAATTTCATTATAGAGTCTTTCCTGGCTTTATTTTTCAAAGTTCTTATTAGTGTTCCTGTTATATAATTAAACTTATTTAGTTTGTTATTTATATCTGTTTCCGCTGTGTATGATATTTCACAACTTAGGACGTTATATCTTACTACTTGTTCTATTGGTTTATTTTCTAATATTATCTTTGTCCGAACTGGATGAGCGCCCTTGTAGGCCATTGTTTTTTATTTTTATGACGATATTTCCATGTTGTATTTTTTTGATATTTCATTTAGTTTATATAGCATTCTTTGTAGTTCGTCCTCTGTTTTTGCTATTAAAATCTGATCATCTGCAAAGGCTACCGTTTTTATTACTATATTTCCTAAGTTAATTCCCCCAGTCGTCATTTGCTTCCATGATCTTATCATGTCGTCGAAATAGAAGGATCAGGCGTATACAAATTTGAATGAACCACAGTTAATAATTTACTTTCGGAAGTAAGTGATCGTTTAAGTTCAGCGAGTTAAGTGATAGTCTTCTTTAACAACCCAGCTGTCTCTGCCAGAGGAAAAGAGAGAATCATGTGCGCTGTTGCGATATTGCACACATTTTGGTCCTATTAATTCATAACTCTATTAATCACCAAAATTGAAGGAGAAATTGTATTTGTTTTATTATAATCAAATACTTCCTCCGGTTTGTGCACTTAAATTACTACTACTGTATATAGTTAAATTCTGCGCCCTTTCCGAGCGGTTAAAGGCATGATGCTTTGGTTGAGAGCTTAAGGGATTTGCGCTGGTTCGAATCAATATCAGGGAAGAAATTTTGTCATAGAATTTCAGCCAGTAAGGGACAACACCCACTAAAGGTTGTCGAACTGTCTTTTACTCCCGCTCGCTCTCGTAAGACGAGGGCTCGAGAATGAGAAGTCCCGGGATTTTCGCTGATAAAGTCATGCAGTGTTCGTGCAACATAACAACTGTACGAAGCCATACGTTTCTCAATAGCCAAATTAATTTCTTCTTTCAGGATTGTGAAAAGTCTTATGTAGGCCAAACAAAAAGATTCATAAGAAAAAGAATCGACGAACATAAAAAGAATATTAGTACACCAGGTGCAGAACTTTTAGTAATCATTGAACACATAATTAATCAAAATCATAAAATGAAATGGAATGACATAAAAATTTTACACAAAGAAAATAATTATCGAAGAAGATTAATAGCAGAAATGGCCTATATAAAAAGAACAAAATAAAGAATTAAATAAACAAAAAGATTTAAATGAATGGTGTGGAACATATTATTCCTTGCTAAAATATTTTTAATTATAAATTGAAATTTTAAATGTATACATTTAAATTTGATATATATTCATATAAAAAAAACAAAAAAATTAATTGTCTTGGTAACAATAAATTTATAAACAACCATGTCTTGAAAATAATCTCACAACAGGAGATTGAAACGTCGACACAATAAATTTATGTTTTGACTGAGAAAACATTTATTTTTTTTGTAATTATAATATTAAACATTTATTGTTATTATTATTATTATTATTATTATTATTATTCTTCTTCTTCTTCTTCTTCTTATTATTATTATTATTATTATTATTATTATTATTATTATTATTATTATTATTATTGAATCGGCCTCGGTGGACTAGTGATTATGCTCCTTACCTCTGGTTCCGAGGGTCACGGGATCACACCCGGCCGGGGTCGATGTATTTTTAGGATGGAAAAATCCAAGGACCAAGTCCTCCGGGAGGGACTTTAAGCTGTGGGTCCCAAGTCTGAAGATTTTCAGGCTCGTAAAAGATCCTTAAGCCCGAATAAAAAAGCCTCTAAGCAAAATTTACCGAATTTTCCCGTCCTAGTACTACATTGGTTTCCTATATGTCAGTATGAGGCGGAACGCTGACCACGGGCAGCTCCAGTGACATCTGTACGAAAACAAATGCAACTAAATTAGTATGGTTCAATTTCTTCCCTGTAGGGGGAGAACGCCACTCGTTAGGGGAAACAAGGGCATACAAGACAAGACTATTATTATTATTATTATTATTATTATTATTATTATTATTATTATTATTATTATTATTATTATCATTATTATTATTATCATTATTATTATTATTATCATTATTATTATTATTATTATTATTATTATTATTATTATTATTATTATTATTATTATTATTATTATTATTATTATTATTATTATTATTATTATTATTATTGAAATATGATGTTTTAAGAAGATCAGCTGGAAAATCTAGAATGGATAGAATACGAAATAAAGAAATAAGGGAAATTATGGGTGTACAAGAGGAGCCGGACATCATAGACATCATAGAAAAGAAAAGATTGCAGTGGTATGGTCATGTCAAACGAATGCCAGAGCAAAGATTGCCAAAAATTGTTATGGAATGAATCCCAATAGAAAGGAGGAAGAGAGGAAGACCGAAGAAAACTTGGATAGAAGGGGTACAAGCAGCTATGAATATCAGAGGAATGGAGGAAGATCAATGGATGGATAGAGAGGAATGGTGTTTGGTTTCCGGAAGACGGCGGCAGCTGCCATGATACCTGATGATGATGATGATGATTGAAATATGAATATTCTAAAACATTTATGGATAATTCCATATGAAATCTGCAATAAAATATAGAAAACCGAACTCACATTTCCAAAAGTTTACAATTTGTTTATAGTAAAACATTATGATGCACCGAACATCTAAACTGAATTTCAGATCACAGTTTGATATACTGTAATTAAAGAATAATATATCTATTAATTTATCGTATTTTTAAAAAGAACTATTTTTAAAATAAATTTCTCAATGTGTAACTATTCCCTGATCTTAAAAGTGTAATCACATTTTATATAATTTTGTGCACTATCGCTTGAAAATTAGTAGTTGATATTTACGGCGTAAATTCAGTTAATGTATAACTGACCATTTTAACCATTTTATATAAATAAATATGTTATTCCATGCTGACCAACCATTGTCTCTATTTTTATTTAATGCTAGATGAAATAAAAGCTCATAATGTCATTAACAATTGAGCATGAAAATAAATTGATGTAAATTCTAAGTACTCTAGTGCTATCGGTAAAAATTAATTATATAATTAAGTTCACATTTAATTAATGTTTTGACATGTAATATACAGGCTTATATTCAAAACATAAGGCTCCATCATATAATGTATTTAATACATTATCTTTACCTTTTGCAATCAATGTATACATTATTTTGCTTATGAAGACTGTTAATTGCTCACGGAAATCTCATCCTATGAGACTCCCAGTCGCTCTCGCCTGCATTTTACTCCCACGGATGCGTTTGGCATTTCCTTCCTACTCCCCTGAATACAAGTTCCTCCGTAGA
Organism: Diploptera punctata; assembly: GCA_030220185.1. NCBI lineage: Eukaryota > Metazoa > Arthropoda > Insecta > Blattodea > Blaberidae > Diploptera > Diploptera punctata. The sequence goes on from JASPKZ010007262.1 coordinate 949,130, forward strand.
AGCAACGAGAGTCGGAAGATCGGGGAGCGACATTCGGGCGGGAATTAATGTATTATTAATCGACTGTACTATCCACTCAGTTTCGTGAAGAATTTGTGCAGCTACAAGTAACGTTAGGAGATAGACAAAACCATCAAGGACGGCTGAAGTCCCGACATGCTGACCACATGCCACTCCGAATACTGGCTGGATGATCGTCCACCTCTTTGATTACACACATGTGGATGCGTTGATAGGTCAAGGGCTTTCTATCAGGGTATTCTATAAGTAATCGCAACACTGCTATATCATCACAAAAATATTTAAATTACTTTTGACATTACGAATTTTATTTAGTCTATATTCTCTTGCTAAGTCAACTATATGTAACCAAATCGTTGAATACAGTGAATTTCATCTGCAGCACCATTTCTGGATATATCTTTCATTGATCCATCTGGAGCTTTCTTGATATCAACTCTCGATTGAAATCGAATGCCTCGTAGAAGTTCTTTGATCTTTGAGAATAAGTTATAGTCACAAGAGCTCATGTCTAATGAATTTGTTGGATGTTCCACTACTTCCCAATTCAAACTTCTAAACAAATTCTATCATCATCATCACTCCAGGGATTAGGCAATTGCCCGTTCCGACTTCATAATGCATCAGCCCAACGTCTTCTAGGTCTTCCAACATCACGTCTTCCTCTTGCTTGATAATTTCTTGCTAACAATGGATATCTCTCCTTACTCATTCCATCCATGTGATCAATCCATTTCCGTCTGTAATTCGTGACTTTATCCAATAAAGGCTGTACTTTCAATTCTTCTCTTATATCCTTATTTCTTATTCTATCAAGTCTTGTACATCCTTTTACTTGTCTTAGGAACCTCATCTCCGCCGTCTGTATTCTATCCTTCTGTCTTTTCACTGGAGCCCAAGTTTCACATCCATACAATATTGTGGGAACAGCCATAACATTATACATTTTTATCTTGGTTTCTTTTATAATTTTATTTTTGAATGTTCTCTGTATTGTTCCACACACCGTCTGAAATTTATTTATTTTGGAGTCAATATCTCTTTCCACATTGTAGCCAACATCACAGCCCAAATATTTGAAACTAGACACCTGTTCTATACTTTGATTTTCTAAAATAATTTTGGATCTCACTGGATCTCTTCCTCTAAAAGCTATGATCTTCGTTTTCCTTACAGAGGAAGCAGCCCTTCCACCATCCTTGTCCTGCGAATCGCTCGTAACGCTTCCAGGAGACATCTATCTTACTGAGAAGCTTCATGGAAATCAGCCGGATTGTCATAAACAAATTCTACTAATATTATATTACAATGTATATGGTTGGGAAGTAGTTTTTACAGAATCGAGGAAAATGTTAAAAAAACCGAGCGATAGCGAGATTTTTAATTTCCTCGTTTCTGTAAAACACTTCACAAACATGCGTTGTAAATATATTTTTTTTTGCGGGATGGTGATTTCAAAATAATAAATAATAGTAAAATAATAACACGTTTGTTGGAAATATTTGCGTTCATTGTAAACAACTGACTAACATTAACATGCCAGCAATGGTTATTAGTTGAAAGTACAGGAGGCCGTGAGAAAATATTAGTTATAAAATGGCGGTATTTATTTTATATTGTTTCAAATAATGTTTAATTCATTTAAAATGCAGTGATTTGTTCCGTATAATGTATATTAACACTACCTTTTGGATTTTTTTGTGTATATACATTGTACGTAGTATACATAGAGGGCAGTAGTTTTACTTCCCACACGCGGTATTTAATATACAATATTAGTGTAGTTATTTTATTACAGTATAGTTATTTAGGTTGGCAATCCCGCGCCGTAGCCGAGCGGTTAAGGTAGGAAGCCTTGGCGCAGAGCTACGGGACTTGCGCTGGTTCGAGTCTCCATGGGGAAGAAATTTTCTCATGGTATTTCGGCCAGTATGGGACCGGTGCCCACCCAGCATCGTGAGACAATTGGGTAGCTACAATAAGTAGCGGCTCCAGGTTGAGGAACCAGCTATAACGGCTGAGGGACTCGACATGCTAACCACATGTCACCCCTACACTGGCTGCTGATCGTCTACCTCTGTGATTGACACATGTGGATGTGAAGGGCCAGCAGCCGGCTGGTAAAAGGGCAACCGCTGAAAAGTGGAAAGACCCTCAATCGGAATATTAGTGCAGTTATTTTATTACAGTATACCGGTAGTTATTTAGGTTGGCAACCCCGAAATGTAGGAATTTTAACTTCCAATCATGGTCGCCATTGCTGTAAGTACGACAATACACACTATCGCGCAAAAAAATATTTTTGGGACTGTATTACTGAATGTATTCATAAAATATTGCTATTTGAAGACTTTCATTCAATATTACAGATTTATACAACAAAGATTGCTCAAAAATATAATACAAGATTACAATAATCACCACTAGGATCGCTGATTTACAACAGTGTTTTCATTACTTATCGAATGCCCTAGTATTTCTGTCGCGCAATAAAGTTTTTTTTATATATAATAGACCATCGTGAATGCCTTAGATTAAAACGCGGTTCAATTCGTTTTACATGCGTTAATTGAAGTTTATTTTCTATTTCCGAGTGTGTATTTACGTAGCTAGAAAATAAATGAGTAGAGCGAGAATTAGTATTCGCAATTTAACGTTACTCAAAGTAACAATAAAGTCTGGACACAATTTCTTTTTTCAAATTAGATTTTTCCCCTATTTTCCTTTGCTAATAACTTCATTCACTTGTTTTATTAATGGCGAATGTTATACATGTGACCTAGAAAATGAACTACACGTTAAACACTGTACATTCGGTTATATTTCATAATCATAACGTACAGCAAAAAATGAGATATTTTCAGGTATGTAATGCTGAAGGTATTCAAAAACAGATTATTATTAGAAAACTTTATATCTACAATTCCAGGATTTTTCAGCTGTTAATAAATTATTAGTTTTAATATTTTTTTAATTCATGTTTTTTATTTTTGTATAGGTATATTTATTATCGGTTTTATATTATTTGTTTTTAAAAGCCTAAAGGCAAGTCCTAAACTCCGAGCTCGTTCCTTCTTATTGCCTTCCATTTTAGTACCAACATACGAGAATTGCCAGTCAGAAACGCTAAATATTACACCACATATTCAATTCATCTGTACTTCAAAATACTACATAATACATGTTTTATTTTAATGTATAACAAGAACAACAATAACATTAATAATAATAATAATAATAATAATCAACAACAACGATTAAGCCCAATGGCCTGTTCCGATCTGATTATAGGTCGAATTGGTCCTTCCATCTCTTCAATGGTCTTCCCAATATTCTTCTCCCTTTTGGTTTATAATTATACATTCTTCTTGGTATGCGCTGTTCATTCATTCGTAATACGTGCTGAAGATAAGCATTTTGATAATATTTTATTCTTTCACAGAGATTAAATATATTAAGTCTGTTCTTATATCTTGGTTTTTCTTTTTATCGGTCCTTCGGTATCATGCTATTGCTCTCAACATATTCGTTTCAGCAGCCAATATTTTTGTTTACTATCTTCTGGTTTTTACAGCTGCTGCCGTCTTCCCGTGCCAAACCTCCAAAGCCTACGATCTTGGGCGTCTACAATGCTTAGCCCTCTTGCTTGCATTACTGTCTTCATGTTTTCCTTCCATGTTGACTTTGGTCTCCCTCTTTTCTTCTTTCTGGTCGGTTGTCATTGATATAGTTGCTTCGGCCATAGCTCATCTTCCATTCTTAAACTATGTCCTAACTACTTTATTTCCTTCTCCTCAATTCTTTCAATTATGCTTTCTCCTGCTTCCATTATGTTTCTAATTTCCTTATTTGTGGCATGTTCTAATTTTGACTTTCTGGCACTTCTGTGTAAATAATCCATTTCTAGAGCTATTAGTCTATTATTGTAGAATTATTGATTGTCCATACTTCACTTCCATACATTGCAACAGATTCCACAAATATTTTACTAAAATATATTTTTTGTGTCTTTCCAAATATGCTTATCCCACCATATGGAATTTAACGATGATATTATTTGCTACTCAATTCAATTCTATGTTTTATGTTCTCTTTGCCTATACCTTTAATGTTATCCATAATTATTCCCAAACATTTAGTTTGTTTCACTTGCCTTATTTAAATTCCTTCTTCCAATATTAAATTATCTCTTTCATTTCTATTTAATAATAATAATAATAATAATAATAATAATTTATTTACACTGGGAGTGTTAGCATAAATATACAAGTGCAGATTTAGAATAAAATTACACCTATATAACTGAATAATTCACTGGCTCTATCGAACCTTTAGGTTCATAGTCGCGTGGACATAAGCTCTCCATTTTCTATATTCCAATCACAATTTAACCCTTAAATTAGCAAAACACAAATTTCTTCTGTTAGTTATTTGAATGTTGCGGACCGCAGTGAAAACGGAATATTGTGTAACTGTTATTATTAGGTATATTGCATAATTAGACACACATTTAAGTGGTTTCTTTTTGTTCGTTTCCTTCTGATTTATTTAAAATATTAAATTAATTAAATCAACTGATGTATCCAAAAGGATACATTACGAATTTAAGTGTTAAGTACACGATCGCACCAAAACCTCATATTTCACATCCCACAACACAGAAAATCCCTAATTCCTATACTGTATATACTGCCGCACCACGGAATTCCTTACCACAAAAAATCAGGCACTGCCGGACATTATAAGAAATTGACGTGCGCCGCAAACCACTTTCTCGTTCTGCGCAGATTTGTAGTAGTGGGTATCAGCTGTACTATAGAGTTTGCGTGTGTTAGATAATCTCTCTACCAGTACGTGTTACACTGTGTTGTATTAAATCTCCTTGATTCAATAAATTCCTGTCGAAGTCGACTCGGATTGCGACTAATGTAACCCAGCCTACTTGACTGCTCACCAACTATTGTCGGACCAATATGCCTGTGCCCATTCGTGCTGCAGTCGTTGTTGGAAACATTAACGCGTGTACTGTCCACAGACGAAGTGTATGAAAACAGTAGGTATTTCATACTCAGCACATTATATCATGAAGGATTGTACTGTAACTTACCTTTATTTAGACGCTGAGCGGGCGTGTTGGTTCCGAGTCTAACGGACACGCTTCAAAATTTTAATCATCACCCTTACCTCACAGTGAACCAGAACCATGAAAATATAAAGTAACTGAACTGAATAAGAAGAGCAAATGTAATTGCCGTAAAACACAAAATATAAAACATAAAATTGATTACGCCTGAAAAATCTACAGTTGTTAGTGACATCATGGACTGTTCCTATATTCTCAGGTAGTAAGTCATCCTGCTGGAGTTCGGAATTCCTAAAAAGTTAGTTAGACTTATAAAAATGTGTCTAAATGACACAAAGAGTAGGGTGCGTGTAGGCAAACAGTTTTCGGATACTTTTGAAATCCAGAATGGGTTGAAGCAAGGAGATGCACTATCTCCTCTACTATTTAATTTTGTACTAGAGCATGCCATTAAATCTTTAGAGAATGAGGAAGGCTTACAACTGAATGGTATTAATAAACTGTTAGTTTATGCTGATGATGTAGTATTGTTGGCCGATAGCGAGGAGATACTAAAGGACAATACGCACACACTATTGAGTAACACTAAGAACTTAGGACTGGAAGTAAATATCAATAAAACTAAATATATGGTCACACGTAGAAATACATTATATAATGGAAATGGACAGCTAATGACAAATGAGGGAAATTTTGAGGAAGTGGCTGAATTCAAATACCTAGGAACAATGATCACAAATAGGAATGAGATGCACAAAGAAATTAAACATAGGCTCAATTCTGGAAATGCGTGTTATTATGCATTGCAGAGACTCTTGATGTCCCAACTCCTTTCAAAAAACGTTAAGCTGAAAATATATAAAACTATTATTCTACCAGCTTTATTATATGGGTGCGAAACATGGACTCTTACTTTAAGGGAGGAAATGAGATTACGAGTATTTGAGAATAAAGTTCTTAGGAAAATTTTTGGACCAAAGAGAGATGAACAGACAGGTGAATGGAGAAGACTACATAACAATGAAGTACATGGTCTTTATAGGAAGCCAGATATAATAAGAACAGTTAAGTCTCGTAGACTGCGTTGGGCAGGCCATGTTGCACGTATGGGGAATGAAAGACTTGCATGGAAGCTTCTTGTAGGAAAGGCAGAGGGAAAACGCCCAGTTGGTAGACCAAGAATGAGGTGGGAGAATAACATTAACTATGATTTGAGGGAAGTAGATTATACAGGGAATGATTGGAAAACATTAGCTCAGGATAGGGATGTATGGAGAGCTTATGTCCGCGCGGCCATGAACCTACGGGTTCGATAGTGCCAGTGAGTAAGTAAGTAAGTAAGTAAGTAAGTCATTGTATCGTTTGCAATACACCGTGCCCCCTTTCGTCCCTTGCTTTCATTCTTCTCGTCTGAGGGGCTATACTCACTCCATTTCACGCGCTTCCCTTCCACCACTTCAAACTAGCAGCCAGGATAACTTTCCGAGTAGGGATGTTGCCAAACTTCCTCCAAACAGTATCATGATCTTGAATATTGTAATGTTAATTATTACTTCTTCATATTTAAGTAGGCCCACTGATACTGATTCATTTTTATTATTTATTTAATACTATTTATTTCACCACTCCGTGCTACAGTGTTCATGTTGAGTTGACAACACTGGACTGCAAGTACAAATAATCTGTCCCCCAAGAAGGCTCAAAATTGTGAGTAGTGGGAGGAGCGAAAGATAAGAGAGAGAGATAGGAATGCAGGAGGGAAATGATTTACCGAGGCAGAAAAGGAATTAATGTTCAGTTCGCATATCTTACAGGGGCACAGATCCGTTGGACAGAGAATATGTTGTCTCGTCTAGCAGGGTCATGTGAGTACTTCAAACTTCCAGGGTTAATTCCCAACGTGTAGATCATAGCTACCTTTAAATAAAATTTAAATATACTTCTCTTGTAACTAGTATTTCCAAGGATTGATTGATGGTTCCTGATTTTTTGCTTTTCTAAATATAGTGACTTTCCTCGTTTATTAAATCCGTTCGGCATTTAATTCTTGAACTTTTTAGCATTATACATTTTTTAAAACGAACAGGGAGCTAGCCTGTTGCGTCAACCCCCAACCTGGAGGACTAGGAAATTTTTAATCAAGTTCCTCCTCCTTTAGTCCTTGATGAACTAATATATTTTAATTAACCCTGATACACAAGGTACAAAAATAGTATAAACAACTTTTAAAATAAATAATGTTATGCCTAACTGCAACTCAGCAGTACCTGTAACCCTAAGCAGGAGCTCTCACAAGATACTCTCAGCCAAACATACTGGATTCTGGTTTTCTTAACGAGGATTGCTGTTTTTTTTTAACGAGGATTGATGGTGTTTTGAGCAGCATGATGGGAAAAATGATTGGACGATGAAGATTGGAATGACAGAGAAATTTGGAGGAGAATGGCAGTAGATTAATTGGGTGTATAAGACGTTATGACACATTGTGAAATTTGCTAAGTAATGAATAAAAAGAGAGAGACTTGATTTATTTTATTTGCAGTTTTATTTGTAGGCCTATTAAAAATATTTGTAATTGCAGGTCTATATGTTACGATCTTATGTAATTTTGTTTCTGTATTTTATATTTCTTGCAGTTGAGTAGATGAGATGGCCTTATAGCCATAACTCGGCCAGTTTAAAATTATTATTATTATTATTACTATTTTTATTATTATTATTATTATTATTATTATTATTATTATTATTATTATTATTATTATTATTATTATTATTAAATTGGGACTGGAAGTAATAATCAATAAAACTAAATATATGGTCACACATAGAAATGCATTATATTTTGGAAATGGACAGCGAATGGCAAATGAGGGAAATTTTGAGGAAGTGGCTGAATTCAAATACCTAGGAACAATAATCACAAACAGGAATGAGATGCACAAGGAAATTAAACATAGGCTCAATTCTGGAAATGCGTGCAATTATGCATTGCAGAGACTCTTGACTCCCAATTCCTTTCAAAAAACGTTAAACTGAAAATATATAAGACTATTATTCCAGCAGTTACATTATATCGATGCGAAACATGGACTCTTACTTTAAGGGAGGAAAGGAGATTACAAGCAATTGAGAATAAAGTTCTTAGGAAAATGTTTGGACCAAAAAGAGATGAACAGACAGGTTAATGGAAAAGACTGCATAACAGTGAATTACATGGTCTTTATAGGAAGCCAGATATAATGAGAAGAGTTAAGTCTTGTAGACTGCGATAGTCAGGGCATATGGCACGAATGGGGAATGGAAGACATGCATGGAAGCTTCATGTAAGAAAACCAGAGGGAAAACGCCCAGTTTGTATACCAAGAATGAGGTGAGAAAATAACATTAACTAGGTTTTGAGGGAAGTGGAAGTGGGATTATACAGGGGATGATTGGAAAACCGTGGCTCAGGGATAGGGATTAAATGGAGAAGCTTATGTTCGCGCGGCCATGAACCTTCGGGTTCGATAGTTGCAGTGAAGTTTATATTATTAATTATTATTATTATTATGTTATTAATATTATTAAAAAAATGATATTTGGAAGAAAAGATAAAGGAAAAAAACAATAAGTTTCCAGTGTTTTAAATTGCAGTTGTTGGTTAATTTGAGATTTATTATTTTTATTTCCCTTCGCGAATGGAAGGATGTGCACAGTAGAATTCCCTTTTGAAATTTCTGTGAAAGGACTCTGCGCCATTTGCAGTTCTGAGGCTGTTTTCATTTGTATTTGTGCTCAAAGGTTTGGTGGGAACTGACTCCACTCTATGGATACAATTAGAAATAAAACCTACGGTGAACGCGACATTGCCAAACCGTTGGAATACATGATTAATTTTTGTTCGATTGAAGTAAATATTTGTTCAAGTGAATTGAATTTTTTTGCTCAAGTAGATCTTTTTCCATTATTTTAACAAATGTGTGCTACACGTGTCTCTAAAAAAGCCGGAAGGAGTGGGTATGTAAGAATACCTTATAAATAAAAATATCCTCAATTCGTGTCCAACTTAGGGTCCGATCGAGGGATGAAATGAGATGAAGCCCTATATTTATAGAGGTCTGTGAACTACAAAGGTGCAAGCCGACCACTCCTGACGCACCGTCACAGGGCGGATGAATGAAATGGATGAGATGAGTATGGAGAAATGTTGGAATTAAATTTTTGGCAGGGGAAAACGGGAGAAAGTCCGAGAAAAACCTGCCCAAGCTCCGTTTCGTCCACCACGAAACCCACATGGAGTGACCGAGACTTGATATCGGCAGCCCAGTGCTGAGAGGCGAGCGTCTAACCACATATATGAAATAAAAAATAAAAATATTAAAAAGTAATTTAAACAAATAAAAAATTACCATAGGCACTAAAGAATCCATTAAGGAACAAAACGAATCAAAACATTAGGAACGCTAAGTTGCGGTATGCTCATAGTCTCATTGATCCAAACACAAATGCAAGTGATATGTGGAAACGTATTAGATCAATGGGTCTACGGCAGCCGACAACCAAAGGAGAGAGCATTAACATATAACTGGACGATCTAAACCAACATTTCACATCGTACGCCACACTTAACATAAACACTACGACCAAACAACAAACTATAGATGAGCTCCTATTCACACCTACTCCTTCCCGAGAAAAAAATCTTCTTTTCCTATATAATGCCATTCGACGTTAAACTATCCCTGGACCGCATTAGAACTAAGACACAAGGTATAGACAATATAAGTATCGACTTTTTAAAGAAAAATACTCCATGTCATACTCCCAACTGTAACCCATATATTTAATGCCCCAATCATAACCTCAACTTACCCCGAACTTTGGAAAAAAGCTATAGTCAGACCAATCCCTAAAATTAAATTACCTGTAACACCAAACGACTTAAGACAAATCAGCATCCTCCCAGTCCTATCTAAGGTCTTGGAGCGCATTGTTCATGAACAATTAACTGATTACCTTAACACATATAACACACCAATCAGGTTTTAGGACAGGCCATAGTACGGCAACCGCACTTCTTAAAGTTACCGAAGATGCGCGGGAAGCAATGGACGATGACCAAATGACAATATTTACACTCTTGGACTCCAGTAAAGCTTTCGACACTGTTGACACTGACATACTAATAGCAAAATTACGCGCTCTGAATCTTTCGGACAATGCTGTTAACTGGCTTGGATCCTACCTTTCTGTCTCCTTTTTAAAATATTGGTATTGCAATAGATTTTGTCCAACTTACAGGAATGTCTTTCCCTGCCCATAGTTTATTTAAGAATGTTATAAATCTGTCTAAAAACGGAGGATTTGCATTTTTAAATAGTTCAATACTGATTCCATCCTCTCCAGGAGCTTTATTGATTCTCATTTTCATTAATACTTCTGATAGTTCATCCTCTGTAATCAAGTCTGTAGAGATGTTATTGGATGATGGCAAAGTGAGAGTATTTGGAGTTTGGGTCCATAGATTTTAAAAATAATTTGACCATTGACTATTATAATCTGGTCATCAGCGAATAATAAATTGTGCAGTAAATGGCCATTAATGTCGATTCCCATTCCTCTACATGACTTATTCCATTTCATTAATACATCTTCTAAATATATCTTGAACAATGTTGGTGACATCCCGCATCCTTGTCTTAATCCTTTTGTTATATCAAATTCTGAGGATATTCTATTTCCAACCTTAATACTTGCTTTACAATCATACATTCTTTTTTTATAAAATGTATGAGAGATTTAGATATTCCAAACTTCTCCATTGCCACCCAAAGCTTGTTGATGGGTACAGAGACATATGCATTTTCCAGGTCTATAAATGCCATATGAACTTCTTTTCCTTTAGCCAACATCTTTTCCGTAATCTGCCTGATCACAAATATATTATCAAGGCACGATTTACCTGCTGTGAAACCTGTTTGTTCTTCTGATATTCTATTTTGTATTAGTTCCTCCAATCTGATTTTAATAATTGTACTTAACGTTCCAAGGAAGACCAAAACATCGGTGGAAAGATCAAGACCATCTTCGCTAGGTTTACCGTACAGGCCACATGGCCTAAAACGAATTTGTTCATGATGATGATACTTAACGTTCTACTAATTGCTGCCATAACACTGATGCCTCTATAGTTTGATGGATCTCTTTTATTCCCTTTATTTTTGTATATTGCACTAATATACGATAACTTCCACTCATCTGGAATAGGATCTCCTTCTATCACTTGGTTAAAAAGTCTAGTTAAAATTCTTATAATTTCTGAACCACCATATTTAATTAGTTCCATGGTTATTCCTCCAGGATCTGCCACTTTTCCATTTGTTGCTGTTCTCTACACGTTTCTTACCTCCTCTTCTGTTATAGGTTCTATTAAGTCATCCTTTCCATTATCTAGTGTAGCATAGTCTATAAATTCTCTCCTAGTTTCTGTTAAAAGTATTTTAAAATATTCCTGAAAAGTTTTCATTGGTACTAAATTAAAACTCTTTGTCATATTATATGTATATACAAAATGCTGAATATAGTTGCTATGCAGTTAATATTTTCATTGTATGGAACTTAATTTGGATTTAAATAATGATAATGATTGACAGTCCCTGACATGACTGGGAAGTGAGTTCCATGCTCTAGCCATAGATATTGTATAAGATTCAGAATATAAACGTATCTTGTACTGTGGTAGATAATGTAAAAACGTATCTTGTGATCTTGTTCCTAAATTGTGATGGTGAGCCCAAACATTTTGAAAGCATGTTAATTTACTTGGTAAATACGTGTGCAGAATTTAGAGTAACAAAACATGTGACTGTAGAGTTCTTTTGTCATTTAGACGTAGCCATGATAATCAGAAATGTGAAAATTATCTGGAAAATACTAGTGAATTGCATATTTTTAAGAGCCATTTTGATGTGAAATTAACAATACCGGTAACGGTTTTTTAATAACGCAGTGTTGTATATCAAAGAGGATGTTGTGATAATTAATCATACCAGTTCATGATTTAGTTCAGCTTCGAGATCTTGAAAGAAAAAAACTACGTAATCTACAGTATTCCAAAGTATTTCTTTTTTTTTCTTCTTCTTCTTCCAACCAAGTCTTTGGCCTATAGGCCTGTTACGATCACACTGATGAATTTTGTATCCAGCGTTTCCTTTAACGGCCCAGAGATCTCTTCTCTGTTGTACGAGTACAATAACGAAGCATGGCTTTGGGAACTCTACCTGTACTCATTCATCGCAAATTATTCATCCAGTTGTTTCTGGTATTCATGTATGTATTTAATGACTGGTTCTAAACGTAGTTCCTTGAAGACATCGTCATTGCGTTTGTGATCCCATTTGGTATATCCTGCTGTATACCTCATGAATCTAATTTCACTAGAAGTTATCCTGCTCTCTTCTCCTTTACTCAAAGTCCATGCCCTACTGCCGTAGCAAAGTGCAGGTCTTGCTAAGGTTTTGTATAACCATACTGTGGTATTTCTCTGGACTAGCGAAGGTTTCATTACTGAATTTATTATTCCCATGGTTTTATTAAAATTAAGAATTTTATTTGATATGTCTACTTCACCCAAGTACGTTAATGTATATACAAGACAGATAAATTAATTTGTGTTTCCAGAATTTTTTGAAATTATAAAAAAAATTGTTTCCGTCTTTCATCCGAGGCTTCATCCTTGGGACTGCGAGCAATGTATAAGATACACCTTGAAGTGGGCTGCTAGCCTGTTTTCATGGCGGGTTTATTATTCGGGGTTTCCTCCCTAGGCCGATTGCCTTCACCCAGCTCCAGAGCTCAGCCTGCCCCGTTTTATTTCGGAGTTGTCTCTCCTAGATGGGTTGTCTTGCAGGACTAACGAACCCCTTCCGCCCGTGTGTCAATCTACAGGGCAGTAGATGAGTTGCCTCTTCCGTCAGGTACACCGTGCCGAAGGACTCCTCCGCTGTATCTGCTGTTGAGGTCTTCCTCCGAGGAGTGATTTTGGAAATAAACAGGATGGAAATCCTACAAATTAAGTTTAAGAAGAAGACGAAGATAAAGAATTTGCTACGTACAGGGTGTTTTCCTTGAAACACCATTAATTTTGTTTTCTCTGTATTGATTTTCCTGTTATATTTGGTGGCAGAGACTTAGATCTGCTGAAATGAGATATCTTCGGAGGACTGCAGGATACACACTACTAGATCACAAAAAAAAATGAAGACATCTTAGAAGAATTACACATGGAATCTTTAGAAAACAAAATTTCTGATTATAAGTCAAGATGGATGCAACATGTTCATCGAATGGAAAATCACAGAATACCCAAACAAATGTTAAGATATCAACCTACAGGAAGAAGAAGACCAGAACGTCCACTCAAAAGACTTTTGGATGGTGTTTCTCTTGAGGCCGAAACAGGTCAACAAATGGCCTAAATTCGTGAATGTACTATGATGATGAAGATGATATTTGGTGGCTATTTTGTTAAAATTATATTCTGAATGTTGTAATTCGTCCAAAGAATTTTTACCCCCTTAAATTACGCAGGTGAAGTAGAAGTGTCTGCAAAGGCTGAGTTGAAAGTAAAGCAGAGAGAGAGGGGGAAAGTTATTCCAAGAAAGCTGTGCCAGATAAAATTAATTAACAAATTAGTGAGTAGAGACATCAGTATCTGTATCTGATTCACGAATGACATCACACGCTCGATATCCATCCCCGTTTTATTTATCTGACAGTAGCTGTTATTTAAAATGAGATTTGTGAGGTAAAATGTTTATCTTCTACAGTTAAATCAATCGCAGCAGATATGATACAAAACAAAGCTTTCATTAAAATATATTCTCTTTTCTCTAAACAACATTATTTCAGTGGATTTTAGTTGACTGTAAATGACAGAAATTCCTTCAAATAAACATTATATTGTTTAGTTTTAATAGATTTTACCGTATCTTCTCGTCTATAGAGAATATCATTAAATACAGACACAATTGCAAATACCGCTCCAATAGATAACGCTTTGTTATTAAATGGGAATAGATAATACTTTAGATTAGTAGAGAGTCCACCGCTGTGGTTTCGAGGTAGCGTGCTGCCTTGTCACGCAGCGGGTCCCAGTTCGAATCTCAGTCGGGCATTTTTCCTGGATGAGATTTTTTCGGAGTTTTTCCTCACCTGTAAGACAAATGTCAGGAAACTTTAAGGTCCAAACGCTTCCCGAAGATCATATGACCATCATAATTATAATTAATATTCGCCTTAGATTGAGTTTAGGATTAAGGGCTCCCTTGGCGCACCACTGATATGATCGGCACCCATCATACTATTGAATGCTATGAGAGAAACCCAGAAAACGTCGAAATGACAACCTGGAGTATTTATATATAGGTATATATATTATCTACCACTGTGGTCTCGAAGTAGCGTGTTGCCTTTTCACGCAACGGGCTCGGGTTCGATTCCGGTCGGGACAGGCTTCCTGGGTGACGTTTTTCGGGTTCTTTCCTCACCTGTAAGACAAATTTTAGGAAGTTTTGAGACCAAAAAGGTCCCCGAACATCATCATCATCATCAACATCCACGGTGTGGAAAGGAATGGGAAGCTAACACACATATATTTGCATTGTAAAGCTGCAAAGCATAGCATGGAAATGCTATGATTACAGTGAAAGACCTGCCCTAGGGTAGAACACTGTAAATAATATATATATATATATATATATATATATAGTCCACCGCTGTGGTCTCGAGGTAGCGTGCTGCCTTGTCACGGAGCGGGCCCGGGTTCGATCCCCGGTCGGGGCAGTTTTTCTGGGTGAGGTTTTTATCGGGTTTTTTTCTCGCCTGTAAGACAAATATCAGGAAAACTTTAAGGCCCAAACGGTCCCCATGTAAATGCTATGATTGCAGTGAAGGACCTGCCTTCGGGCAGAATTAATATGGATGGATATATATATATATATATATATATATATATATATATATATATATATATACATATGCCTATATTAGTAGAGATGGGTACCAGACGTACTCATTTCCATTAGAGACTAAAACAACCCCACAGCCAGAATGTTAAGGTAAGTTTAAATCCTGATCCCATCGGAACTCAAAAGCGCGATATTTTGGTTTGTAGTTTATTGCCTTAACCAAATATGATACGAGTACTTTCACACACACACACACACAGACACACACACACCGGTATAACCGCAGCCGATGACGGATGCAATGTAATCAAATGAGAGCTTTCTCATTAGTCCGATCCGGCAACCAACACTGCCATATACAGTCGGTGTTAAACTCGACAATTCGGATGCCGGGATGTGTTTTGTGGTTTATTTACACAGCAGTATCACAGTTGTTCTCATCGCAATCGGTATTTCATTGGTTTTCTGTATTTCTGTCAGTGCGGAAATGAGTAGACCTACATTTTTCAAGTATATGTACGATGTTGTGACATTGATAGAACGTGTGGGAAGTAAAACAGATGATTGTTTTAAATACAAAATTGAAAAACAAAAGGCGTGAAATTAAGTGTATGCATTTTTAGAAGAAGATTTCCAACGAAGAGTCAAAAAAGAATAATCAAATATATGGATTGCATTACTATTGAGTTCAAGTTAATAACATACTAGTTTCTATTGTGAGCCTCTTTTTATAAGTATTGTACTCTATCTTACAACAGGAGGAGTTGACAAGGTCGTCCACTATCAACCACTCTTTTTAACATATTTTGACGACATGATAAGATCATGGAAGCAAATGACGACTGGGGGAATTAACTTAGGAAATACAGTAATAAAAACAGTAACCTTTGCAGATCACCAGATTTTAATAGCAAAAACAGAGGACGAACTACAAAGAATGCTATATAAACTAAATGAAATATAAAAAAAATACAACATGGAAATATCATAAGAAAAAAAAACAATGGCCTTCAAGGGCGCCCATCCAGTTCGGACAAAGATAATATTAGAAAATAAACCAATAGAACAAGTGGTAAGATATAACTTCCTAGGATGCGAAATATCATACACAGCAGAAACAGATATAAATAACAAAGTAAATAAGTTTAATTATATAACAGGAGTACTAAAAAAGAACTTTGAAAAATAAAGCCAGGAAAGACTCTATAATGAAGTTATACAAGACAATGGCAGTGCCTATTATTACTTATGGATCCGAGACTTGGACAGTGACAACACAACAATCTGCCAGAATACAAGCTGCTGAAATGAAATTCCTCAGACCAATAGCAGGATATTAAAGACAGACAAAAAACTTAACACAGAAATAAGACAACAACTAAAAGTAGAGGAATTAAACACAGCAATAGAGAAATACAGAACAAACTGGAAGGAACACTTGGCAAGGATGACTGATAATAGCATACCAAAAGCAGCATACAGCTATTCATCGCGATGAAGCAGAAGTTTGGGAAGACCAAAGAAAAGATGGAAATAGCAGCAATTTGGAGCCGGAACAGGCTAGTAAATAAGTCTAAACCGTGCAGAAGAAGAAGAAGAAGAAGAAGAAGAAAAAGAAGAAGACTCTAACTTACGTCCAGCTGTGTCGTCCGTGATGTGCCGACGGTGCGCATAGCCCCGGCATGGAGCAGAAACACTAACCGTGAATTTTAAAGGCCAAATGGAGAAACTTGAGCTAAAGGAATGGAACAATTTAAGGAAAATCATAGGACCAACATTTCAAGATAATGAGATACCGGTAATATACATCAATAATAAAACTCTCTACAAAAAAAAATTGAAAACTTTTCAGATACTTTGCGAAAAAGGAGAATAACGTTTTACGGCCATCTTCTCAGAATGAATTCTAAGAGATTAACCAAACAAATCTTTGATCTTATTTCCACAACCGCAAAACAAAACTCAACTGGTTTAAAAAACTGAAAAGACCTGGTAGAATTACAGATTACAGAAAGTTCTATAATGGATCTAACAGCTAAATTAATTATTCAAGATGAAAACATAAGTTTCGAAGATAAATATACACAAAAATCCAAACCAATTATCTGGGAAGAAGAAGATTCAGAAATAATGAAGAAATACTGGACACTAAGAAAGGAACAACACACAGATAAATGATTGTTCTAACTTTCCCCAAAGAGGGTGAACCGAATAAAAAAACGACCTTTTATAACCTATAATTTCCCAGTCATAACAATACAAATGATTAATTAATATTAATGACTCATCTGACTAAGCCTACAATGCTTGGGATCATAACAACCGTCAACGACAATGGCACCACCACCGGCTGCGGTTTTTGCTGGTGTGTATGAAAGCTCACTAAGGCGCGGCGTACTCCCCAACTAATTGATACAACATCGAAATGCAACTCTTCAGTAAGTGGGTTCTTCAGGAAAACTTTGTCTATTTAGTCCTCTATATAGTCACACTATTGAGTAACACTAAGAAATTAGGACTGGAAGTAAATATCACTAAAACTAAATATATGGTCACACGTAGAAATACATTATATAATGGAAATGGACAGCTAATGACAAATGACGGAAATTTTGAGGAAGTGGCTGAATTCAAATACCTAGGAACAATAATCACAAATAGGAACGAGATGCACAAAGAAATTAAACATAGGCTTAATTCTGGAAATGCGTGCTTTTATGCATTGCAGAGACACTTGATGTCCCAAATCCTTTCAAAAAAGTTAAACTGAAAATATATAAAACTATTATTCTACCAGTTATATTATATGGGTGCGAAACATGGACTCTTACTTTAAGGGAGGAAAGGAGATTACAAGTATTAGAGAATAAAGTACTTAGGAAAATTTTTGGACCAAAGAGAGATGAAGAGACAAGTGAATGGAGAAGACTACATAACAATGAACTACATGGTCTTTATAGGAAGCCAGATATAATAAGAACAGTTAAGTCTCGTAGACTGCGATGGGCAGGACATGTTGCACGTAAGTAAAGTAAAGTAAAGTGATCCCACAACAGGCCCGGAGGCCCTTGGGGTAGTAGGAGGTTAAGGCTCCCACTTTTTTCTAGACAATCGGCACTTTGTCAGCCGGATTGTCAGCCCTGCGTGACGGCCGCCTTTACCCCCAGAACAAGCATCTGGTACTCATTTTACGTTAGAGGCTGAGTCGACCCCAGGTCCATAGTGCCGCCAGAGGGTTTGGGTCAGTTTACAAATCCTGACCCCAACGGGACTTGAATCCTCGACCCTCCGGCTTGTAGCTCAGTGCCTTAACCACTACGCTACGGCAACACATGTTGCACGTATGGGGAATGAAAGACTTGAATGGAAGCTTCTTGTAGGAAAGCCAGAGGGAAAACGCCCAGTTGATAGACCAAGAATGAGGTGGGAGAATAACTTTAACTATGATTTGAGGGAAGTAGATTATACAGGGAATGATTGGAAAGCATCAGGTGTGGATAGGGATGTATGGAGAACTTATGTCCGCGCGGCCTTGATAGTGCCAGTAAGTAAGTAAGTAAGTAAGTATATAGTCTACAGAAGAGTGTTAGGAATTATCAAATATTTTTTACATAGGGCGATTTTTAATTACGTCGACAAACTGCAGGAACTGATTCCAGATTGTAAATGGAGGAAAAAATGTCCTATGAATAAGTGTCCACAAATGCATCGTTGCCACGGTAGATGGCACTGACGTGTGGCATTCTCTCGGTCCTTTTGCATGGCCTGCAGATCACCGGACTTAAACCTCCTGGATTGTTACCTCTGGGGCATGTGAAAAGTGTTGTGTATGCTGAACCAGTTCCTGATGTACAGCCTTTGAAATAATTGATGGCGCACAGATAATGTTCAAGTCCCAGAAAGAAGCCACTGCGCATGAGCAGAGATCAGCTATTTGGTTCACAAGTATACAGCTATTTGAGAAACTAAAATATCTTTTATTTCGTTGTGTGTCGTGCAGTGGAAAATAATTTCGCGTAAATAAGTAGTGCGGTAAATATTGAAAATAAAACGAAGCAAAACGAATGAAACAAAAGAAAGAACATTAATTCAAATAAGGACGAGAGAGAGAGAGAGAGAGAGAGAGAGAGAGAGAGAGAGAGAAGAGAGAGAGAGAGAGGAAGAGAGATAAGCATGAGAGCGGGATCGAACACGCGACCTCATACATGGGAAACAGAAGCTCCCTCCATTAGACTACAACCATCCCTCCTAGAAATTGTCTGTATAAAGCGTTGAAATACTACAGGCCTTACTTGCATAATGAAATTATATATTAACTTGACTGAATTTAAATTAATCAGATGCGTTTTATATTTGCAGTGGAAATAAATGTTTTATGCCTTGTGATTTGTAAACAAAATAATGAGACGTTACAATCGTTATTCATTTTGTATATATATATATATATATATATATATATATATATAGTCCACCGCTGTGGTCTCGAGGTAGCGTGCTGCCTTGTCATGCAGCGGGCCCGGGTTCGATCCCCGGTCGGGGCAGTTTTTCTGGGTGAGGTTTTTATCGGGGTTTTTCCTCACCTGTAAGACAAATGTCAGGAAAACTTTAAGGCCCAAATGATCCCCGAAATCATATGGCCATCATCCTTATCATTATCATCCTTACCATTATCATTATCATCATCATCATCATCCTTCACCGGTGTGGAAAGCAACGTGAAGCTACCACACCTACACAATTCCCTAGTAAAGCTGCAAGCATAGCATGAAAATGATATGATTGCAGTGAAGGACCTGCCTTCGGGCAGAAGTACTATTGATGAATATATATATATATATATATATATATATATATATACCAAAGAGAGATGAACAGACAGGTGAATGGAGAAGACTACATAACAATGAACTACATGGTCTTTATAGGAAGCCAGATTATAATAAGAACAGTTACGTCTCGTAGACTGCGATGGGCAGGACATGTTGCACGTATGGGGAATGGGAGACTTGCATGGAAGCTTCTTGTAAGAAAGCCAGAGAGAAAACGCCCAGTTGGTAGACCAAGAATGAGGTGGGAGAATAACATTAACTATGATTTGAGGGAAGTAGATTATACAGGGAATGATTGGAAAGCATTAGCTCAGGATAGGGATGTATGGAGAGCTTATGTCCGTGCGGTCATGAACCTACGGGTTCGATAGTGCCAGTGAGTAAGTAAGTATATATGTGTTTCCTTTAATTATTTCTCTATATATACACATTTATTTATATAACTGGGAGCACGCCGTAGCGTAGTGGTTAAGGCACTGAGCTACAAGCCGGAGGGTCGAGGGTTCAAGTCCCGTTGGGGTCAGGATTTTTAAACTGACCCAAACCCTCTGGCGGCACTATGGCCCTGGGGTCGACTCAGCCTCTAACGGAAATGAGTAACAGACGCTTGTTCTGGGGGTAAAGGCGGCCGTCACGCAGGGCTGGCAACCCGGCTGACATAAAGTACCGAAAAAGTGGGAGACTCAACCTCCTACTACCCCAAGGGCCTCCGGGCTTGTTGTGGGATCACTTTACTTTTATTTATATAACTAAGCCTGGTAACAAGCAGGCATTGTGAAAATTAACGATATTACGTAGTAAAAAAAAATCTTCCTGACCCGGTCCCGCGTCGTCGCAAGACAACATTTTGCCGACTACTCCACTGAAGCAAATTATATGATATATGATTATTGCATGAAGAGAGACTTGCGCCGCTCTCAAACGAGTCAGCACATGTAATATCGTACTGGCGTGAATCGCTCTTCAAACTCTAACTTTCCATCATCAAGAGTTGCGCCATCAATTTTTCAAAGGATGTACATACCCTTCAACAGTGTGTTCACGTCGACTGTGACTCTATTCGGAGAAAGACCGGAACATGCGAAAAAGTGAGCCAATCCATGATACGATGTTCGAACGCGTGTATTGCATCACACGGAGCCCACATTGAACATCTGTTGTGTCGTGGATGCGATTATACTATGTACTGTGTGCCGGGTCGATTTGTTATCGTTGCAAGCACATCGTTCATTCCTGGACACATATTTATAGGATATGTTTTCCTTAATGTTGAAAGATTCCGGGTTATGTGGCCATGGTCCATAGTTGGTGTTGATACCAGACGTTTCGCCCTCAACTGCGGAGGGCATCTTCAGTGGCGAGTGCTTCTAGGCGTGTTTCCTGGTCGGAAGATCTACTTAGAGTGAGCGCTGCGGACGTTGTGGACGTTGTATTAGTGGTGGGTGCAGGGTGAGTGGGCGTGGCTCTTGCTGATTGGCTAATGGTCGTCTCCTTGTTGTCCCTAGTGTTAATGCATTTATTTTCTAGTGTATGATATCAGGCCTTAGCCAGTTTGATACCTTCCTCTTTTCTGTTGATATTTCCCTTATGCTTGTATATTTCTATAGCCAAGAGCCACGCCCACTCACCCTGCACCCACCACTAATACAACGTCCACAACGTCCGCAGCGCTCACTCTAAGTAGATCTTCCGACCAGGAAACACGCCTAGAAGCACTCGCCACTGAAGATGCCCTCCGCAGTTGAGGGCGAAACGTCTGGTATCAACACCAACTATGGACCACGGCCACATAACCCGGAATCACTCAACATTATGATTACCGGCCGTGAAAGCCTGCATTCAACATATGTTTTCCTTCATTTCCAATCAGGAATCAATCGCTGAAATTAGTCGGTTTAATTACCGTTCACCCTGTATTTAGTGTTGTAACTGTATATTATAAGAGAGTAAATTGAGGTGTTTTAGAATATGGTGCAGCAGGACATGAAGAATGAGATGGTTTAATAACGTTGTTAGGTGAAGAGGTTCATTACAATAATATGGCGCTGTGAGCACAGGAGAGCGAGTTTTGTTTCTTACTCAAGACATCTATCTCAATACCCCGTTCTTACCTGTCCAACTGGAACATTACATATTACATAACGTTTCTTCAGCCTAACTTAGGCCCCAGAATTAATAGGCGTGTTTAATTTTCTACCAACAGTATTGTTTAAAATGTTAGTGTTACTACTATAATTCACAGAATATGTGTATCAGGTTAATATTTAATGTCCGAAAATATGATCAAATTTCAACATTTTTACACGCTTTATATTAGCTTGACCTGTATTTGTCTATGTAACGGACCTGTATCTACGTAACGGAATCTTTGAACACGATTTTCACCCACTTAAAAACATTGGATAGACATGAAACTTTGTATACTTGTAAAGGACCCATGACAATACAATAATTTCATAATTTTTTTCTAAAATCCTGGCCAGAATCATCAGAAAATAAAAGAAAAACGGTATAATAGGTTGCGGACTTATCTACTTTTTAGCCAATAGTTGTAAGAGCTCAGTTGGTACAGCGGTGGACTGTAGTGGTAGCCTATATAATTTCAATAATCCATAGGTCGCTGGTTCAAATCCGGCCCGGAGGATTTTTTTTAGAAGAGAACCGGTATTAAGCAATTCAATTTTCATGGGATTCCGGTTTATGACAATCAATTAAACTAAAAATAAAAAATATATATATAATTGTTCAAAAAAACTGAAACAACACGCTTTATTAGAAAACCAAACTAAAAATTAAAGAATAGTTTAAAAACTAAAACAACACGCTTTATTAGAAAACCGAACTAAAAAATGAAAAATAATTTTAATTTCCAACACGCTTGGGATAAAATTAAAGTGGTCGACAAAAAAAATCATCTCCAACACATCTAGAATAAAACTAGAGTTATCTACAAAAAAAATAATTTTATCATCAAAAGCGTGGGGTGTTTTTTATGATTTTTACGTTTTATTCTTAGAGACTTTACTTTTACCCCAATATCTGTTTACTATCAAATATATTAATTGATATAGAGCACCCCACGCTTTTGATGGTAATTTTTTTGTAGGTAACTCTAGTTTTATTCTAGATGTGTTGGAGATGATTTTTTGTTGACCACTTTTATCTCAAGCGTGTTGGAAATTAAAATTATTGTTCATTTTTTAGTTCGGTTTTCTAATAAAGCGTGTTGTTTTAGTTTTTTAAAACTATTATTTATTCCATGAATTGCCATGGCTCTAGCTCAAACATAGAAGAAAATTACAGAGTCTAGTTCTCTTATTTGATATTTTACATACCTCGACTCCCAATTATTTATCCTCTCGCTTCTAGTATCTATCCTCCAACCATAATTTAAACACACGATAACAACATAATCTGTTGCTTTAATACACCGCAACATACGATATCCATATCACATACCATCTCCAATTCTCACAACTGGAATTCCCTATCGCAGGAAACCAGGGACGTTAGAATAATTTAAAAGAAATCTAAATTTATGTGTGCTCTGATTTTTACTTGATTTACATGTATTTATTGGTATTCGCCGTTTAATCTATTATTATTATTATTATTATTATTATTATTATTATTATTATTATTACTGTCATCATTATTGTTATTATTACAATTACTGTAACAATAATAATAATAATAATAATGATAATAATAATAATAATTATTATTATTTATTATTATTATTATTATTATATTATTATTATTATTATTATTATTATTATTATGTTTAGTGTATAAAATTTTGTATGGACATCAAATTTAAACTGCAATTCTTTATGTTTAGTTTTTAATTAATTCATTATAATTAGTGTTTATATATATATATATATATATATATATATATATATATATATATAAATTTAACATTTTCCAATACTCTTATTTTAACATATTTCCAATAATGGATCATATTATAATGATATTGTGAAAACAAAAATTAATGTCTCAACCAGGAATCGAACTGTAGACCTCTAATTCTCTGCACGAGTGAGCAGACCACTACACCATTGGTACAAACATTAACAATTCTTTCCACACATACAAATCTATAATTCTCGTTTTGTCCGCTGCCAGGTAGGTGTCACTACCAACACCAACGGTCGGCTTCATTTAGAAGTATCTATGTTTGAGAACTTTACACCACCATGTACGGAGAACGAGAGGTCCACGGTTCGATTCCTGGTTCAGACATTAATTTTTGTTTTCACAATATCATTATAATACTATATATATCAGTCCATTAATATATATTTATATATATATATATACTGTAAATATGTAGGCTTATTTGTTTATTTGTGCTGGTTGAGTGGAAAATAATGCGTTATGGCCTCATCTCTGCCAGAATAAATAAAACATTACTTACTTACTTACTCACTGGCATCATCGAACCCGTAGGTTCATGACCGCGCGGACATAAGCTCTCCATACATCCCTATTCTGAGCTAATGCTTTCCAATCAATCCCTGTATAATCTGCTTCCCTCAAATCATAGTTAATATTATTCTCCCACCTCATTCTTAGTCTACCAACTGGGCGTTTTCCCTCTGGCTTTCCTACAAGAAGCTTCCATGCAAGTATTTCGTTTCCCATACGTGCAACATGTCCTGCCCATCACAGTCTACGAGACTTAAGAGTTATATCTGGCTTCCTATAAAGACCATGTAGTTCATTGTTTTGTAGTCTTCTCCATTCACCTGTTTGTTCATCACTCTTTGGTCCAAATTTTTTCCTAAGTACTTTATTCTCAAATGCTTGTAATCTCCTTTCCTCCCTTAAAGTAAGAGTTCATGTTTCGCACCCATATAATATAACTGGTAGAATAATAGTTTTATATATTTTCAGTTTAACGTTTTTTGAAAGGAGTTGGGACATCAAGAGTCTCTGCAATGCATAATAGCATGCATTTCCAGAATTGAGCCTATGTTTAATTTCTTTGTGCATCTCATTCCTGTATAAATACAAATATAGGCCTATATACTAGCTAATAACCGGTGTGCGCTGCTACGCCTGAGTAAATGAAATATTATTTTTAAAGTTTCGTTTCAGGTAAACTCCTATATTTAATGTTTTTAGAGCATAGTAACAGCTGAATACTCGCCCTACCTGAAAATGTGTATACACAAAGTTATTCATTGCGACGAAGCAAACATGGATGTTTGATAGACGCATTTATTTTCGGATATCAAGTAAAACCCCACTTCTAATTGTCGGATTTCGCTGAGTTTTGGATAATGCCTGCCTGGGTTTATTTTAATAGTATACTGAGTTTCAATGTGAAACAACGAACATTGCAACCGCTAGAGCGACTTTTTAATTTTCATTTCTGGTGAAATACTAGGCCTACACATAATAGTTTTAGAGCATTATATATTGCGGCTGGACACTCGGCGTACTTGAAAACATGTATCTATAAATTTCCATGAAGAACGGTTGCGGAATTTAGAAGTGTATAAATCAAACCATACGTAGGTGAATTTATATGTATATATATATATATATATATACGCACACACACACACAAATATAAATAAATAAATATATACATATACTATATATATATATATATATATATATATATATATATATATTTCTGGAAAAGTGGATGTAAGATTATTATATAAAATATGTATTGGTTCACTGTAAATTTAACAAATTAAAGATAAAAAGTAAACAATACACTAATTTAAATATATATATACGTCCACCGCTGAGGTCTCGAGGTAGCGTGCTGCCTTGTCACGCAGCGGGCCCGGGTTCGATCCCCGGTCGGGGCAGTTTTTCTGGATGACGTTTTTATCGGGGTTTTTTCCTCACCTGTAAGAAAAATGTCAGGAAAACTTTAAGGCCCAAACGGTCCCCGAAATCATGTGGCCATCATCTTTATCATCATCATCCTTATCATTATCATCATCATCATCATCCGTCACCGGTGTGGAAAGCAACGGGAAGCTGCCACACCTACACAATTCCCTAGTAAAGCTGCAAGTATAGCATGAAAATGCTATGATTGCAGTGAAGGACCTGCCTTCGGGCAGAATTACTATGGATGGATGGATATATACACATACATAAATACATACTAGAAGTCGCGGCCACGCGTTGCTGTGTCTAAGGTATACGTTACAAATTTAAATTAAGTTGCTGTCTTTCAGCCAGATTACTTAAAACTAATACTTACACACGAAATTAATAATATCGAAAATAAAATAAACACTGAACACACTTACATTATGAAATGAACAATATTTGTAATTCAATTGAAATTCGCGGTTGCAACAAAAAGCACAGCCATCTGGATCTCTCTTTGTTAAATAATAAACCAATTACCTTACACCGCCATCTGTTAGAATCATATGGAACTCACATAACTCTTTGTTAAATAATAAACAAATAATTTGCAATAAAAAATAATGCGACTATAAATTTAGTTATAAACTACCCTAAGTCTCAAGTTGGATCAAACTGCACACAGTGTACAATATTTTATTAAAATCGGTTCAGTAATTTAGGATTCCATCGCGGACAAACAACGTGACACGAAATTTTTATATATTAAAATATATATATATATATATGACACTACATGCAGAATACATTTAATTGCTTGACAAAAAATAAGTAGTCACGCGTAACTTTGAGAAAATTCATTATGTATAGAATAAAACAATTTACCTTACTAGTAATTCTGCTACAAAAAGCCAGCAATCAATCTGGGATGCAAATCTATCCAATTAAAACCACAAATGCCTGTAAAAGTGATAGAAAAAAGACAAGAAACATACTCAAATCGATTCTGACACGTGTACGAAACATGGACTCTTACTTTAAGAGAGGAAAGGAGATTACAAGTATTTGAGAATAAAGTACTTAGGAAAAATTTTTGGACCAAAGGGAGATGAATAGACAGGTGAATGGAGAAGACTACATAACAATGAACTACATGGTCTTTATAGGAAGCCAGATATAATAAGAACAGTTAAGTCTCGTAGACTGCGATGGGCAGGACATGTTGCACGTATGGGGAATGGGAGACTTGCATGGAAGCTTCTTGTAGGAAAGCCAGAGGGAAAACGCCCAGTTGGTAAACCAAGAATGAGGTGGGAGAATAACATTAAGTATGATTTGAGGGAAGTAGATTATACAGGGAATGATTGGAAAGCATTAGCTCAGGATAGGGATATATGGAGAGCTTATGTCCGTGCGGCCGTGAACCTGCGGGTTCGATAGTGCCAGTGAGTAAGTAAGTAAGTATCTGTGGTTGTAATTGGACGGATTTGCGTACTGTTTTGATTGCTGACTCTCAACTGAATTCGGTAAATTGTTTCGTTTTATGAAAAAAGTATTCAACAAATAATAAACAAATTGTATGGGAATGCATAAATTTGGTTTTAAAATTTACATAAATGTGTGGTGTTATTTGTCATGGCCTTTAATTCTTACATCAACGGTTATATAATTTTCTGAATGGTCGATTAAAATGTAGTATGAAGTAAATGAATAGTTTACCCAAAACAGATTCTGTATGACTAATATTTTTAGTTCATTGATCAGATCACAGAATTCAGAAAATACGGTTTAATTATAATCTCTAAGGATGAAATAGCGCTAATCTCTTTTGTTATAACCAGCGTGTGTGTTACTAACGAGCTCACATTAGTGTTTGAAGTTAGTCATTATAACGTTTGCAATGATCCGCGTGTCATTAACTTCATTTTCCTTGATGTATTAAAATTTTAATTGTTTGTGAATCCTACGTTCTGGTTATCATGTCATAACACCATTCACATATACATCTATAGATAAAAATCAGCAACGATTCAATTAAAATGTAAACTTATGGATGTCCAAAGAGCCAAAATAAGTGTTGTTACAGAATTGGGTCTCTCCCGCTTTGATTTCATTCTTGGAAAAAAAAAAAAAACAGTAAGTAGGATTAACTATAATATAAATCTGACCCATTACTTTCTGAATTCAACTCAAATGTTATAATTAACTACAAGGTGTCCCATTCAAACCTCCCATATTTTAATTAATCATAGCTAACAAAGTATGCGGAATTATGAAATGAGGCCGGTATTAAACGAAACAGAAACTCAAAGAATTTTCATTGCCACACACTAGAACACCTCTATCCTGTTCTAACTTCTTCAATATTTTCTTCTGAAACACGTGTACGAGCACCTCCTGATTCTTTTTTTAATGCTTCAAGTCGCCAGAAACTTCTAAGCCATGCCTTATTAGTCTTCCCATCAAGTGCATTTCCTCCATATTCTCTACGGTAATTTATTTGCACTGTAATTATTGACTTCGTCTCTGCATACCAGAAAATAGTTTGTACTCGTTGCTGAGGAGTCGCCATTTTGTTTTATGTCATTATTGTTCAACATGCGACAGATGAATTAACTGCAACTATGAAAACAAACATTCTTTGAGTTTCTCTTTCTTTTAATACCAACCTCATTTTCATAATTCCGCACTATTTGAGAGTTATGATTAATTAAAATGTGGGAGGTTTGAATGGGACACGGTGTACTATCCTGCATTTAAGAGGCTCATTCAAGGAATCCTATTTTATGGAAATAAAATAGGATTAACAAAAATTCAAAGCTAATAAATTAGCTATGATTTTATATTTGAACTTATAATAATTATTATAGGCAATAGGAGGAGAATTTCTACATAAAAATTAGGAAGATAACTGCAATTAGGAAAAACCGAAGTGAGAAAGGGAGGCGAGCAGATCTTTTAGGATCAAATTCACACTCAAAGGGGAAAGCTTTTTCTCGATCTTCGTTGATGTTTTTTTTTCTTTTTTTGGATAGGATTGAGGCAAGACTTAGTACAATTGTGGATAGGATAATAATAAACAGAGTTATAATCATCATAAGTAATGCCACGAGTGATTTCCAATTTATCTAGAGGATTTGGAAATCAAAAGTGGT
The DNA here is from genome assembly GCA_030220185.1 of Diploptera punctata. NCBI lineage: Eukaryota > Metazoa > Arthropoda > Insecta > Blattodea > Blaberidae > Diploptera > Diploptera punctata. The sequence continues at coordinate 978,012 of JASPKZ010007262.1, forward strand.
ATTTGTTAGGACTACTTAACGAATAAAATTAAGCTGTTACTCACAAATCATTATTTAAATCTAGTTATTTTAAAATATTTATATAGGCCTACTTAATGTAAATGGCGATTTTTGAAAACAAATGAGAAATGTTTGATTAGTTTCATTTGTTCATACACTGTAACTAGATCATATTATTTATTGCCAAATAGGATCGCAATATTGTAAGAATGATCAATTGAGTTGGTGTTTACTTGATGACAATCCATATTTATTAATTAAATAAAAATAAAACGTAGTTTTATTTGATTTTCATATTTATTATATAATTCAGTGACAGCTGTTTCGGTACACTGTACCTTCTTCAGGCATGTTAACAAATTATGAATTGTGTTCCAACTGATCTAAGCAACAATACAACAATATTTATTTAAATTTTTTAATTTAACAAAGGGGATTCATTCAAATCAAGTTGAGAATTTAACAGTTTTTTACTACTTTTAGAAATTTTGTAGAAATTAATAAGTTTAAAAGTAGTAAAAAACTGTTAAATTCTCAACTTGATTTGAATGAATCCCCTTTGTTAAATTAAAAAAATTAAATAAATATTGTTGTATTGTTGCTTAGATCAGTTGGAACACAATTCATAATTTGTTAACATGTCTGAAGAAGGTACAGTGTACCGAAACAGCTGTCACTGAATTATATAATAAATATGAAAATCAAATAAAACTACGTTTTATTTTTATTTAATTAATTGTAAGAATGCATCCTAGCGGAGAAAAAATCAAACACACCAAACTGTATATTATAACCAACTTTATAGATTGTTAGTTATTTTTACACGCTTTATATTAGCTCGACCTGTATCTATCTATCTATCTATCTATCTACGTAACGGAATCTTTTAACGCGATTTTCACCCACTTAAAATAATTGGATCGACTTGAAACTTTGTATACTTGTAAAGGACCCGTGACAATACAATAATTTCATATTTATTTTTAGGAAACAACTCTGTAAAATCATTATTTAAAAAACACAATTTTGAACACACAATTATCAAATGCATAGTTCCAAGTAATCTATTCATTATTTTCTATATTATTATTTATCATTATTTTCTATATTATTTTCTATAATATTATTTTCTATATTTTCTATATTTCTATATTCAACGTATTTGTCACTGCAAAATAATGTTCTGACCTGTTCAGAATATTAAAAAGGAGGAGCTTTCTTTAATATGATAAACAGAAGTAGATAAATATCGAGGTGAAACACGATTGCGATTAGTTGTAAAACAAAATTCAATGAAATGTGATTGGTCATTGACTCCCATTTGGGGCATGATTTAAATAGGCGTAAGTAATGCGACGAGTGATTTCCAAATTATCGATAAATTCACGACTCACGAAAGCGTGGGGTGCTTTTTATGATTTTTACGTTTTCTTCTTAGAGACTTCACTTTTACCAACATCTGTTAATTTGTTAATTGATATAGAGCATCCCACGCTTTTGATGGCAAAATTATTTTTTTTGTAGATAACTCTAGTTTTATTCTAGATGTGTTAAATATGATTTTTTTATTGACCACTTTAATTTTATCCCAAGCGTGTTGGAAATTAAAATTATTTTTCATTTTTTAGTTCGGTTTTCTAATAAAGTGTGCTGTTTTAGTTTTTTTAAACTATTATTTTTTTAAAGAGAGAATTTGGGATGCCTGAAGTCTTTGTAATGCGCAATAGCATGCATTTTCAGAATTGAACCTATGTTTAATTACCTTCTGCACCTCATTCCTGTTTGTAATTATTGTTCACAAATATTTTAATTATTTAGCAGGTTTCACATATTCCTGAGTCCAATTAATCTCCTGTCATTCTCCTCTACATCTCCCTGTCATTCCAATCTTCATCATCCAATCATTTTACTCTCATGCTGCTCAAAACACTATCAATCCACATTATTCTTCGCCGTCCTCTTCTTCTTCTACCATGTGACGCCCATTCTAGTATTCTTCTTGGCAGTCTGTATTGTCATTCTTTTACATGACCATATTTTTTATATAAAATCCAAGATCGAAGTTTAAACATTCATATTTAGTTTAATTACACTGTTTCTTATTGTATATATATATATATATATATATATATATGTGTGTGTGTGTGTGTGTGTGTGTGTGTGTGTGTGTGTGTGTGTGTGTGTGTGGCCACGAGGTAGCGTGCTGCCTTGTCACGCAGCGGGCCCGGGTTCGATTCCCGGTCGAACAGGCTCCTGGGTGAGGTTTTTTCTGTGTTTTTCCTCACCTGTTAAGACAAATGTCAGGAAGGTTAGGGCCCAACGATCCCCGAAAATCATTCGGCCATCATTATCATACTTATCGTTATTGTCATCATTCACCAGATGTGGAAAGCAACGGGAAGCTACCATAGCCCTACCTATAATTCCTTAGTAAAGCTGCGAAGCATAACATGAAAATTCTATGATTGCAGTGAAAGATCTGTCCTCAGGCAGAGCACTATAGAATATATATATATATATTATATATATATATATATATATAACGTCCTGGAATTTGATACAATAGATATAGAATTAGAAATTCAAACCCTAAAGAATAAAAAGGCACCAGGGCCGGGAAACACACCCAATGAGTTAATTAAATATGGCCCAAAAAATTTAATAGGTAGATTGAGGGACTTGTTTAATAAGTGCATTGCAATACAGAAGATTCCCGATGAATGGAAAATAAGCTACATTGTACCAATATACAAGAAGGGTGATAGAAGAGAGGCAAAAAACTACAGAGGACTAAGTATATATAACACATTATATAGAATATTTACGAAGTTATTAAAAACAAAGTTACAAAACGATATTAAAGACAAATTACGAGAAGATCAAAATGGATTCAGACCAGGAAGGTCATGTGTTGACAATATATTTGCAATACAACAGTTAATTGAAAAACGGACTGCAGTTGGAAAAGAAACCCATTTGACAATGATAGATTTAGAGAAAGCTTATGACTCAATTCCGAGGAACAAATTATGGGAAGTATTGGAGAAATACAATATTGGTAGAAACCTAATAGAAATTACTCGTATTAAACAAATTTATAAAGATAACTCCGCTTATGTTAAATTGGAAATATAATGTCTAATCCTATAAAAACCACAAAGGGATTGAAACAAGGCTGCAGTCTTTCACCAATTTTATTTAATATTTATGTAGAATCCATATTAATGAAATGGAAACAAAGCTGCAAAGGTATGGGGATCCCAATAGGTAACAGATTTTTGCTGACATTACAATTTGCCGATGATCAACTGGTTTTAGCGCAAGACAAATTTGATATGGAATTCATGATAAAAAGGTTGAAAAACACATATGAATCATGGGGTCTCACAGTAAATTTACAAAAAAAACAGAATATCTGGCAATAAATAGCAATGAAGGAGAAAATTTAATATTGGAAGAAGGAATCCAAATAAAGCAAGTGAAACAAACTAAATATTTGGGAATAATTTTGGATAACATTAAAGGTATAGGCAAAGAGAACATAAAACATAGAATTGAATTGAGTAGCAAAATAATATCATCGTTAAATTCCATATGGTGGGATAAGCATATTTGGAAAGACACAAAAAAATATATTGGTAAAACATTGGTGGAATCTGTTGCAATGTATGGAAGTGAGGTATGGACAATCAATAAGTACTACAAGAATAGACTAATAGCTCTAGAAATGGATTATTTACGGAGAAGTTCCAGAAAGTCTAGATTAGAACATGTCACAAATAAGAAATTAGAAACATAATGGAAGCAGAAGAAAGCATAATTGAAAGAATTGAGGAGAAGGAATTAAAGTGGTTAGGACATGTCTTAAGAATGGAAGATGAGCGATGGCCGAAGCAACTATATGCATGGCATCCGAACAGAAAGAAGAAAAGAGGGAGACCAAGGTTAACTAGGAAGGAAAACATGAAGACAGTAATGCAAGCTAGAGGGCTAAGCATCGAAGATACCGAAGACCGTAGGCTTTGGAGGTTTGGCACGGGAAGACGGCAGCAGCTGTAAAAACCTGAAGATAGATAGATAGATATGATTAAGAAAGTTTTCCTGGGTTTTCCGCATCATGGATTCAAGGTCGGCCTCTGGCCACTGATTCCGAAGTTTCGGCATGATCCCACATGCCATTATCGTGGAATGATAGGTTCGAGTCACTGGTTTAGGTCTTATATAATGAAACACATTGAGTTTTCACTGTGGTCCGAAACGTCGGAATCAGTAGCCAGAGGCCGACCTTGAACCCATGACGCGGAAAACCTAAGAAAACTTCCGTAATCAAACTTATATCCGCGAAAATCTACTAATACATATGTACACATGCTACGTAACCTACTTTCAAAGATTATAAACGTAGACGTTTGAGCATCGTTAATAAATTCTCTCTGGAAAATATATAACTATGTCAATTTAAAATCTCATTTGTCACTGTCAAAGATAGGCCAAAGGAACTATATATTTTGATAGCGAAGGGGAAATACAGACTTATCTCAAAAGTGCCACAGGGTTAGCGATAAAGAATATGAATGGGCAATTCGGGAACGAGTCGTTAAAGCGAGGTGATGCAAAGAGTACAGTTGAACCACATTCTGGATCCAATGCTATGCTTTGAGTGACATTTTATATCCTATATATCCGGAGCAAAAGTCGATATTCACCGGTATATTGCTCTATATGCCACCTGGGGTCTTGCTCTCCAGCGGTTGTTATGTTCCTGTGACATATTATTAGAGTTTCCAAACAAAACAATAAATTAAATTCTACATTATGGTCGAGCAATGGGATGAGAGGAACGCAGAGTTCTGTTTGAAAAATGTAAGTTAGTACAGTATTTCGTGAAAATGTTTTTATTTTATTTCAATATTTTTTTCTAGCTTTGGGATGATGTGACATTTATAGCCTACAGAATTAAAGTTTACCATGGTCAAATGAATACGTAAGAGGATACAAAATACTTAGTTTATAATTCTGTGCTTTGGAGCAAGACAAAGATACGTATCAACGTGACCACTTCAGCATTTTTTATTATAACTTTTTCTATCTTCATGTTTTATTTTGTCTTTTTTTCGCCTTACTTTTTTTATTTTTGCTGCAACGTTCTGTTTCCTACGCACACATTGACATGTTAAAGTTACAGTTTCAGTGATGTAAGATCATAATTATCAGTTGTAAAATTGTAACGATTGTAGACCTAAAAGGCTCTATGATAAATTTGGATTCAGATAACACATCTAAAATTATATTTTTATTCATCACCATCATCATCAGATTTCAAGACTAGTTAATTAGCCCGTTGCTTCGTCAAATTTCTCTCTCAATATTTTCCTCGTGTCCTTGTCGTCTTCCTTTATCTCGCGTTCTTCTGGATTGCTACTATAATATAATATTTGGAATTCTTTCTGATTCCATTCTCTGAAGAAGTTGGAACTAATTACATTTTCTTGACTATTTAACTCATGCCACAAATGCTAGTCAATGACCAATCACGTTTCAATGAATTTTGTTTCACAACCAATTACAGTCGTGTTTCACCTCGCTCTTTATCGATTTCTCTTTAGCAGCTCCTGCTTTTGTGATAAAGAAAGCTCCTCCTTTTTAATGTTCTGAACAGGTCAAAGCATTATTTTTCTCCAACAAATACATTGAATATAGCAAATAATGAAAAGATTCCTTGATTTTACTCAGTTGTTTACTAAAAAAAATAAATGAATAACCCGTAATGTTGATTATGATATATAGTTTGATGTGTTTCATTATTTCTCCACTTGGGTGCACTCTTACAATATTGCGATTTTATTTGGCAATAAATAATGTGATCAAGCAGCAGTGAATGAACATAACCTCACATTTCTGATTTGTTTTCAAACATCGCCGTTTACATTAAATATGTAAATATTTTAAAATAACTATAGTTAAACAATGATTTGTGAGTAAACAGCTTAATTTTATTCGTTAAATAGTCCTAATAAATGCCACTCTTTATTTTCAAATTCTCTAGATAAATTTGGAATTCACTCGTGGCATTACTTATGAGAATAAAGTTAATAGGAGGATTTTTGGACCAAAGAGAGATGAACAAACAGCGAATGAGAAGACTATATAACAGTGAGCTACGTTATCTTTATAGCAACCAGACATAATAAGAACAGTTTATACTAGTAAAATTAATTGTTTAAAACCGTTGAGGTGGATAGTCATAAAATAAAATTAAAATATGTACCTTCTTAGGTTAGTGCCGTCGTCCTCAACTTCAAAAAAAAAATATGTTTTTTGTCTGTAGGCCTTTCAGAATCTCTATTCCATCATCAGCAGGTCTTTCTTCGCTACATGTATTGATGTTCTCGATGATGTTCTTAATGTAATGTTATCCGTGACTAAAGTTTTTTTTTCACTTTAGTCACTACATTAAGACCAGCATCGAGATCATCAATACATGTAGCGAAGAAAGACCTGCTGATGATGGAATAGAGATTATGAAAGGCCTACAGACAAAGAGCATACATATATGTTTTAAAAGTTGAGGACGACGGCACTAACCTAACAACGTATATGTTTTAATTTAATTAAATTTTAATAACAGTTAAGTCTCGTAGACTGCATTGAGTAGGAAATGTCACATGAATGGGGAATGAAAGGGGGGCTTTAAACTTATTTTAGGAAAACCAGAGAGAAAACGTCCAGTGGTAGATCAAGAATGAGGTGGGAGAAAAACATTAACGGGAAATATTCTTGTGGTGTGGTCTGGAATTTAGGTTAAGGACTATCCTGGCGCTTCATTATCATCCAGGTAACGTAACTACGCCTTCCAGGTGCCCCAACCTAATAAATAGATTTCAATTCCGCCAATCCCAGGGGAAAAGTCACAAGTTTAATAAAATATAACCTGATGACATTGGACAATAAATAAATAAATAAATAAATAACCTCATTTCCACACAGAATTTTTTTTAGGATGGAAAAATCCAAGCAGCAAGTCTTCCGGGAGGGACTTTAAGCCGTGGGTCCCCGAGTCTGAAGATTTTTAGGCTCGTAAAAGATCCTTAAGCCTGAACAAAGAGGCCTCTAAACAAAATTTACCGAACGATATCAAACATCCTAGTAATACCTTAGTTGTCTGCTAGATGTCTCATTGAGTCGGTGTGTTTGACCATATGCCACTCATGCCATCTTTGGACAAATAAGGTAACTAAAAATGAACTTGGTCTATAAACTCCTGATAAAGGAGAGGCTATTGACTCAACAATGTGTTACATCATTAATCAAGTTAATCAATTCATAAAAGCAATTATATCGACAATATATAAGTAAAGTGGTCCCACAATGCCCTTGGGGTAGTGGGAGGTTAAGGCTCCCACTTTTTCTAGACAATCGGCACTTTATGTCAGCCGGGTTGTCAGCCCTGCGTGACGGCCGCCTTTACCCCTAGAGCAAGCGTCTGGTAATCATCTCCGTTAGAGGCTGAGTAGACCCCAGGGCCATAGTGCCGCCAGAGGGTTTGGGTCAGTTTAAAAATCCTGACCCCAACGGGACTTGAACCCTCGACCCTCCAGCTTGTAGCTCAGTGCGTTAACCACTACGCTACGGCGTGCCCCCCATCGACAATATATTTCCATTATTATATTTTTATACACAAAAATATTTTAGATTTCTCTACTGAAATTAAACTTACACAATATTCACTCACTCATTTATTGGCACTATCGAACCCATAGGTTCATGACCTCATGGACATAAGCTCTCCATACATTACTATCCTGAGCTAATATTTTCCAATTATCCCCTAACTTCATCATAATCATCATCATCTTAAGGCACGACAACTTCAAAAGTGAAAGTTTTGGCCTTCTCAACAATCCTCCTCCATGCCAATCTGTCTCTTGCGATATTCAAATTAGTCACTTTCATTTTCTTTATATCGTTCATTGTGTCATCCTCCCATCAGATCGTCGGTCTTCCAACTGCTCTGCCTTCTATAGGTTTCCACTTGCAGAGTTTTTTGACCAGTCTCTCATCATCCATTCTTATCAAATGTCCAAGTCAACCAATTCTGAGAGATTTTGTATGGTTTACTATATTATGATTTTTGATTAATTTGTTTAGTTCGTTATTTGTTTTGATTCTCCAACAGTTATCAGTTCCTGTATTTGGTCCAAATATTCTTCTTAAAATGTTTCTTTCAATAATTAGTAATTTCTGTTTTATTGTTTCTTTTAGGACCTAAGTTTCACAAGCATATGTAATCTGCTGGTCTAATGAGTGTTTTGTATAACCTTATTTTTGCAGTTTTTGATATTAGTTACACAACATTATTCAATAAAATCATTCTTAATAACATTTTGTATGAACCTAAATAACCTATTTCAAATTATACCATATGATAAGCAATAACTCATGGTAATGCATGTGGTTCGTTTTCATTACGTCTGAAATTTTTCATAAGCTGATATCAGAAATTGAGTTCAGTAATTTTACAAAATAAATATATATTCCCTAAACCAGCAAAATCGGACCACAAATTCGATTTACTGAGAGATTCTCTTAGTTTACGCAATTCCTACGTGACGAATTTTTTTAGAGTTGTTACGGAAACAATATACATATTTTTTAAATGCCCCAGGTTTGTCTTTCGACATTCCTGGTTTCTCTCCTGGCATTGCGTACTTGTAACCAACTTCTGAGATTGGGGCGCCTGGAAGGCGGGGTTACGTTACCCCGATGATATGGTGGGTGATGATGATGATGATGGTGCGCCAGGAGAGTCCCTAATCCTAAGATGAATAAGAATGATGATGATTGCGATGGCCATATGATTTCGGGGACCGTTTGGGCCTTAAAGTTTTCCTGACATTTGTCTTACAGGTGAGAAAAACCCCGATAAAAACCTCACCCACAAAAACTGTCTCGACCGGGGATAGAACCCGGGCCCGCTGCGTGACAAGGCAGCACGCTACCCCGAGACCACAGCGGTGGACACATTTGAAAATAGTGAAACTGCAATATTATACTCCAGTTTGCTTTCCAATTGGATAGTTCTGAAAACAAGTATTACCAAGTCCAGTATACTAAGCTTTGAGATGCATGCCGTTAAATATTATTAAACCATGATTAATTCTAGGGAGCATTCCAAAACTCTGTCTGAAATTACATTTTATAATAACAATGTTAAACTATGATCATGGTGAAATCTAGTTATAGGCAGTTTTTTTATTAAATAGGCCTAACAAAGTGTTTACACATTATCGGCTTGTGTTCTTAACAATCGAATTAATTGTGTACTTCATTTTTCTGTTTTATATCTCTTTAAGCATGTAGAAGTATAACTTATTTACAGCCTGGATATTTCAAATAAATTATTAGGAATAGTTTCATTATAATCACCGTTTCATAGTACAGTAAAACTTGCTCAAAGCGGAATCGCGTGGGACCATTTTTTTCCACATTAGACAAAATCCGCATTATAAAAAATACTAAAAGTTATTAATAATCTTAGATTATAGAGTACCGTATAAATTATGTCTTTTTACATACCTTGCATTAATTGTAGTTCCGCTGCTGTTGAAAAATCAAGTAGCCTATATTATGTACGAGCGACTTCGACGGTAACGCGCGAAAAAAAAAATAGTCCCGTTTCGTCAGCGTTAAAAATGCCTCTTAGGCGCGTATCCTGAAATTAAAGTATGCAGTTTCGAATTCCGCTCACTTACTACACTTGCGCCCACATCCTTTGATTCCCCGCAAATGTAATTCCATACTACATTGTGTCGTCTTTTAAAACTGAAGATGCCTTGAAATCGTTAGTCCCTAGGGATTTAGCAACAGTTACAGCCTGACTTTGGAGCACCGATCCGGAAATTTGGAGATTTATCTTCAATCACTTTCACTTTTTCGTTTAATGACAATGATACATACGTTTTAGCCATTATTATTCCGTAAATTCAGAACGCTACCTGTGAAAGACCAGTCTCAGAACTTAAACTAATTTCAGATTTTACAGTGCAATGGTTATTTGTAATATCCTGTATTTCGCATAACGAGTGTGCAGTGAGACCGAAAGAACATTTCAGGTACAGGTAAAATCTGTAATTCACCCGGTGGCAGGAATCATCCTTATTGTTTTCTTAGCCTAACAGGAATTCAATGAAGTGGAAACAAATTTATCTCTTGTCTTTCCGCTTTATATTTTTTTTCACGAATTGTGTAGAAATTTCCTTCCGTTTCCGCGTTGGACATATTCCGTTTTATGCAAAATAAATACACGTAAAATTTCTATTATTTCGCCGGGACCAATACATTTGTTCACATTGGACAGATTTCCGAATTATTCAAATTCCGGATTAAACAAGTTTTACTGTATAATTCTTCTTCTTCTTTATCTCAGTTTAACCTCTCATCTTACATGTCACACACCACCCGGATTTACAGTGGTAGGACCTATCGGGAGAAAGATTTTAAACTATGGATCACATACTTACGTTTTGACCACACAAAGACCACACTAATGAGGCATAGCTCAATATCAAAGCATCTTCTGAGACATCACAGAATTAATACGAACCACACCATTCACATGCACACATTCATACTAAATACAACGAATATTATGATGATGATGTTCGGGGACAGTTTGGGCCTTAAAGTTTCCTGGCATTTTTCTTATAGGTGAGCAAAAACCTCGAAAAAAAATATAATTCAGTAAATAGGAGATCAAACCCGGCTCCGCTGCGTAGGAGGCAGCTACGTTACCGGAGACGACAGCAGTGAACTTCTAAGCATAATTAAAAACATTAAATAAGTTAATTTCTTCAGAAAAATATAAGACGAAGAATATATTATAAACATGCCTAGAGCAGACACTTAAAATTTCCAGACGTCATATGATCTCACATGTCTATAGATAGAAATAAAATAAAAAATAAATAAGTATTAGAAACTACAATATCCTTTTAAATGCTAGGATACGCCTGTGACGTCACGGAGAGAGAGAGAGAGAGAGAGAGAGAGAGGGAGAGAAATTGTGTGGGGGTGTGGATAGGTCAGGTGTCATATTTGTACTATAGTCTTCCCATCTTGTCCACACCTCGTGGCTATTTTAAATTTTTATACTGTATTTTTAGAAACAGAATTTTAAAAAGTTTTCCATTTCTCAGAATTAACGCCGCTTACAATCCCGGAGGCGTACTCATTTCATCTAAAAGTATTGTATTACTTCCAGACAATTGTATGTTCAGTGTTGTCAACCATAGCTAGAACGTAGCACGACCGTATATCACTTGAACATGCACCGTGTTCTTTTAAGAACAGGATCGTGTAATAAGTTTCAATGATATACTGTATTTTAGAATGGCCCGAAGGAATATAGCTGTTGACGCTGTAGTTATAAAACATTTTTTTTTAATTTGCTAGAAATCTTTATCACTCTACTTACTATATATATATCTTAATATATAAAAAATTCGTGTCACGTTGTTTGTCCGCGATGGAATCCTAAACTGCTGAACCGATTTTAATAAAATTTTGCACACTGTGTGCAGTTTGATCCAACTTGAGGCATAGGATAGTTTATAACTAAATTTATAGTCGCATTATTTTTTATTGCAAATTATTTGATTATTATTTAACAAAAGTTATAATTATCTGTGAGTTCCATATGATTCTAAAAGATGGCGGTGTAATTATCTGTGAGTTCCATACGATTCTAACAGATGGCGGTGTAAGGTAACTTGGTAAGGTAATTGGTTTATTATTTAACAAAGAGAGGTCCAGATGTCTGTGCTTTTTGTTGCAACCGCGAATTTCAATTGAATTACAAATATTGATTATTTCATAATTTAAGTGTGTTCAGTGTTTATTTTATTTACAATATTATTGATTTCGTGTGTAAATATTAGTTTTAAGTAATCTGGCTGAAAGACAGCAACTTAATTTAAAATTTTAACGTATACCTTAGCCACAGCAACGCGTATATAACAGGTACACTAAAAAGAACTTTGAAAAATAAAGCCAGGAAAGACTCTATAATGAAATTATACAATACAATGGCAGTGCCTATTATTACTTATGACTCCGAAACATGGACAGTGACAACACAACAATCTGCCAGGATACAAGCTGCTGAAATGAAATTCCTCAGACAATAGCAGGATATCAAAGAACAGACAAAAAACATAACACAGAAATAAGACAACAACTAAAAGTATAGGAATTAAAGTCAACAATAGAGAAATACAGAACAAACTGGAAATAACACTTGGCAAGGATGACTGAGAATAGAATACCCAAAGCAGCATACAACTATTCACCACGAGGAAGAAGAAGTTTGGGAAGACCAAGGAAAATATGGAAAGAGCAGCAATTTGGAGCCGGAACAGGCTAGTAAATAAGCCTAAACCGTGAAGAAGAAGAAGAAGAAGAGGAGGAAGAAGAAGGATATATATATATATATATAGTATTAGTAGTAGTAGGACTTTATTAGACAAAAAGTAAGATATTTACAATATTATTTACAAATATGGGTCGCACGGGCAGTAAGCCGTACGTGCTGTTGACAGTCCGTTACAATAAAGTAATAATTGGTACTAGTGTAAAGAAAAATAAACAACAAAAACAGCAATAACATTACAATTACATAAAGAAAACACAATAATAATATTACAATTAAATGATAACACAATAGCATTATACACTAAAAACATTAACATTACAATTACATAAAGAAAACACAATAATATTACAATTAAGTAATAACACAATAGCATTATACACTAAAAAAAACATTAACATTACAATTACATAAAGAAAACACATTAATATTACAATTAAATAATAACACAACAGCATTATACACTAATTAATTTATATATAATTGTTAATAATTAATGGTATATTATTGGAAAACATTACCTGAGGATAATGATATATGGAGAGCTTAAGTCCGCGTGGCCATGAACTACGGGTTCGAAAGTGCCAGTCAGATCATTATATATATATAAACATTTATTTATATATATATATATATATATATATATATATATATATATATATATATAACGATCTGACTGGCACTTTCGAACCCGTAGTTCATGGCCACGCGGACTTCAGCTCTCCATATATCCCTATCCTCAGCGAATGTTTTCCAATAATTTCCTGTAAAATCCACTTCCCTCAAATCATGGTTAATGTTATTCTGCCACCTTATTCGTGGTCTACCAACTGGGAGTTTTCCCTCTGGTTTTCCTACAAGATGATTCCATGCCCCTCTTTGATTTCACATTCGTACCACATGTCGCAGTCTGCAAGACTTTACTGTTTTTATTATATCTGGTTTCCTATAATGTTCATATAGCTCACCATTATTATAATCTTCTCTATTCGCCTGTCTGTTCATCTCTCTTTGATGCCAGTCAGTTAGAGTTATTTTCTAATGTTTAACACACTGTATATATATGACGTATGCCATAGTATAATATAAATATAATTTTTACGTTAGTTCCTAGACTACGTGTTTTCCCCTGTTATTGTGGTATAAATGTGTTTTATGTAGACATTTTTTTTTTGTAATTAAGTTTATATTGAAATGTTAATGTTTTTTTTGCGATAGTGAGTTTTGTCGTACTTACAGCAACGACGATCATGATTGCAATTTCAATTTCCTACATTTCGAGGTTGCCAACCTAAATAACTATACTGTAACTAACTAACACACTGGCTCTCTCAAACTCGCAGGTTCATGGCTGCGCGGACATAAGCTCTCCATATATCCCTATTCTGAGCCAATGTTTTCCAATCATCCCCTGTATAATCTACTTCCCTCAAATCATAATGCTATTCTCTCACCTCATTCTTGGTCTACCAACTGGGCGTTTTCCCTCTGGTTTTTCTACAAGAAGCTTCCATGCACGCCTTTCATTCCCCAGTCGTGCCACATGTCCTGCCATCGCAGTCTACGAGACTTAACTGTTCTCATTATATCTGGCTTCCTATAAAGACCATGTAGTTCACTGTTATGCATTCTTCTCCATTCACCTGTCAGTTCATCTCCCTTTCGTCCAAAAAATAACTATACTGTAATATTACATATTACAAACCTCGTGCGGGAAGTAAAAGCACTGCCCTTTATGTATAAAACGTACAATGTATATACTAAAATATATCCAAAAGTAGGGTTAATATATATTATTTGAAACAAATCACTGCATTTTAAATGAACTGAACTTTATTTGAAACAATTTAAAACAATAATTACGTACTTGCCGCCATTTTATAACTGATTGGTGTCTCGGCCTGTTGTAGTCACAACCAATAAACATTTCCCACACTGTTAACGTTAGTCAGTTGTTTATAATTTATATTTCCGACAAATATATTATTATTTTACTATTATTTATTATTTTGAAAACACCATAGCGCAAAAAATAATGTACAACGCACGTTTGTGAAGTGTTTTACAGAAGCGAAGGTCAGAACATTTTTCATCCTTCTTTGACATTGGCTTCCACATAACGGTACATGAACTTTATTTGGGAGTTCCTCGTTTCAGATCTCGCGTCTGACATTCACACGGTTCAAGGCAAACTTAAGAATTTTAAAATCGTGTTTCACCGCCAGCAACTGGACTCGCTAGCATGTTGTCATCTCGATTACTTATTGACTCTTTGAGCCTAGCCATAGCCTCTAACTTAAGTTTGCCTTGATATAAAAAAAGAATAGAATTCCTTTGGAGAGAAATGAATGTCACCACATCTGTTGTTAAGAGGATTGAAAATCAAATGCTTAAATGGTATGGCCGTGTACAAAGAATGGAAAATGAAAGATGGCCAAGAAATATACCAATGGTCACCACCTGGAAGAAATAAATGTGGCAGACCAAGATGGAAATGGAAAACCTACGTCACAACAATAATGGATGATAGGAATTTGGAAGAGGGAGATTGGAATGATAGAGATAAATGGAAACTGAAGACGGCAGGCCTATAAGTGGGGGAAAGCCGAAGAAAAAAGAAGAAGAAGAAGTTTGCCTTGAACCGTGTGAATGTCAGACGCGAGACTTGAAACCAGGAACTCCCAAATAAAGTTCTTGTACCGTTACGTGGAAGCCAATGTCAAAGAAGGATGAAAAATGTTGTGATTTGACGGGAAACAAAACATTTCTAGGCTCAAATCGTCTGCTCGATTGAAATTCGCTTCTGTAAAAATCACTTCCCAACCTCGCATCATAATATACTAATCCATCCATAGTAATTCTGCCCGAAGGCAGGTCCTTCACTGCAATCATAGCATTTTCATGCTATGCTTCCAGCTTTATTAGGAAATTGTGTAGGTGTGGTAGCTTCCCATTGCTTTCCACACCGGTGAAGGATGATGATAATGATGAGGATGATGATGATGAAGATGATGGCCATATGATTTCGGGGACCGTTTGGGCCTTAAAGTTTCCCTGACATTTGTCTTACAGGTGAGGAAAAACCCCGATAAAAACCTCACCCAGAAAAACTGCCCCGACCGGGGATCGAACCCGGGCCCGCTGCGTGACAAGGCAGCACGCTATCTCGAGACCACAGCGGTGGACAATATACTAATATCGATTCTAATAATTAAATTCCAATCTAACATTTTAATCAACAATTGAAATATATCAGGAAAATACCATGACCAATTTAATATTCCCTCAAGATCCCCGGAAACAAATATCAAACACTATGTTATAGCTCAATACCAATTATATGATATCCATTTTTTTCCCATGTTCCATTACAGAGTTCAGGTTATGAAGCCTGTCCCGAGGCTTATTCTCCTAATGATTCTTTCCATCTCTTCAGCTTTCCCCACTTCTTCGTTGTGGTTTGTAAAATATGGGTTACCTAAAAAAATGTAGAAGGATTTATTTTATCGACATGTTCTTTCTATGCTACCTCTTTATGTCCACTTTCGTAAGCCGATCTACCCTTGGTTACTCCTAGTAAAGCTCTAAAAAACCGTACTTAAATTACTTTCAGTCTCTATGTTCCTTTCCTCCCTCAAAACATATGTTTGAAATACTCTGAATTACTAATAAATAAACAATAGTTTTAAAAAACTAAAACAGCACGCTTTATTAGAAAACCGAAGTCAAAAATGAAAAATAATTTTTAATTTCCAATACGCTTGGGATAAATTTAAAGTGGTCAACAAAAAAATCATCTCCAACACATATAGAATAAAACTAGAGTTATCAACAAAAAGAAAATAATTTTACCATCAAAAGCGTGGGGTGGTCTATATCAATTAATATATTTGATAATAAACAGATATTGGTAAAAGTAAAGTCTCTCAGAAGAAAATGTAAAAATCATAAAAAGCACCACACGCTTTTGATGGTAAAATTATTTTCTTTTTGTTGATAACTCTAGTTTTATTCTATATGTGTTGGAGATGATTTTTTTGTTGACCACTTTAAATTTATCCCAAGCGTGTTGGAAATTAAAATTATTTTTCATTTTTGAGTTCGGTTTTCTAATAAAGCGTGCTGTTTTAGTTTTTTAAAACTATTGTTTATTTTTTATTTTTTAGTTTTGATATTTTACAGAATAAGATAAAAGTGTGAATATCTTTAAATTCGATACTATTGTAGTATGAGCTAAAAGTAATACTCTTCTATAAAAAAACCCTCCCAGCTGGATTTGAACCAGTGGTGTATGGATTACTGAAATTATATACCACTAAGAGTTCACTGCTCTACCAACTGAGCTCTTACAACGATTGACTAAAAAGTCGACAAGTCCGTAACCTATTATACCAGTTTTCATTTTTTTGATTTTCGGATGATTCTGACCAGGACTTTAGAAACAAAATATGAAATTATTATATTGTCACGGGTCCTCTACACATATACAAAGTTTCAAGTCCATCCAATGTTTCTAAGTGGGTGAAAATCGCGTTGAAATATTCCGTTACATTGATACAAATACACTTTTTTTGATTTTCTGATGTTTATGGCCAGGATTTTAGAAAATAAATATGAAATTATTGTATTTTCACGGGTCCTCTAAAAGTATACAAAGTTTCAAGTCGATCCAATGATTTAAGTGGGTGAAAATCGCGTTGAAATATTCCGTTACATTGATACAAATACACTTTTTTTGATTTTCTGATGTTTATGGCCAGGATTTTAGAAAATAAATATGAAATTATTGTATTTTCACGGGTACTCTAAAAGTATACAAAGTTTCAAGTCGATCCAATGATTTTAAGTGGGTGAAAATCGCGTTGAAAGATTCCGTTACATAGATAGATAGATAGATAGATACAGGTCAAGCTAATATAAAGCGTGTAAAAACTGTCTAAATTCAAAATAAAATCAGAGACCTCTTTAGAAACATTAAATAATAGCGTAATAATTAACTCCTAGAAAATCCTGGTAGATAAATGAAATTAATGAGATAAAGAAAAGGTCATTCCTGGTGGGATCAAAAAAAGAAGTTAACGTAGTCTGCAAGAACTTCAGTAATAGTCAGTTAACCATTTTATATACCTATAATTAGCTAATACCCGGCGTGCGCTGCTACGTCTAAATACATGAAAATTGATGTGTTTATGTTCGGTTGAATAAGTAAAAGGGAAAAAATTATAATTATTTTTTGATACCCCGTGCTGATTACCCACTCTTGCCCTGGAATCTACTTATCCCGATGTTATTGGTATAAATGAGTTGAAAGACAAAATTAGTTATGAGTTATTCGTAAAGGAATAGGCCTACCCGCAGTGCGCTGCTACGCTTGCCCGAGAATCTACTTATCTCGATCTTCTTGGCATCAATGAAAGACAAAAATGGTTATTGTGAGTTATCTGTAAAAGATAAACAATGCTGTCGGGGACTTTTTTCTAGAGTTTTTTTTTTTAGATATTAAATTCTGTATACATTAATTTTGTGTATTTATTTTGGTTTAGGCCAACACGCACACACTATTGAGTAACACTAAGAAATTGGGACTGGAAGTAACTATTAATGAAACTAAATATATGGTCACACATAGGAATACATTATATAATGGAAATGGACAGCTAATGACAAATGACGGAAATTTTGAAGAAGTGACTGAATTCAAATACCTAGGAACAATGACCACAAATAGGAATGAGATGCACAAAGAAATTAAACATAGACTAAATTCTGGAAATGCGTGCTATTATACATTAGAGGGACTTTAACCCCAACTCCTTTAAAAAACGTAAAAATGAAAACATGTAAAACTATTATTCTACCAGTTATATTATATGGATGCGAAACATGGACTCTTACTTTAAGGGAGGAAATGAGATAACAAGTATTTGAGAATAAAGTACTTAGGAAAATTTTTGAACCAAGGAGAGATGAACAGACAGGTGAATGGAGAAGACTTCATAACAGTGAACTACATGGTCTTTATAGGAAGCCAGATATAATTAGAACAGTTAAATCTCGTAGACTGCGATGGGCAGGACATGTGGCACAAATGGTGAATGTAAGAAGTGCATGGAAGCTTCTTGTAGGAAAACCAGAGGGAAAACACCCAGTTGGTAGACCAAGAATGAGGTGGGAGAATAACATTAACTATGATTTGAGGGAAGCAGATTATATAGGGGATGATTGTAAAACATTAGCTCAGGCTACAGATGTATGGAGAGCTTATGTCCGCGCGGCCATGAACCTACGGGTTCGATAGTGCCAGTGAGTTAGTTAGTTAGGCAGTTTAAGCCTTTAAGCGTCCAAACGCTACTTTTTTCACATTTTTCACTACAAAGCGTGATGATAAGGGGTGAAAAGGTGGAATATTACAACTCTATTGTAGCATGAAACCTTCCCGGGAAACTCCTGAACATATTGCAAAAAACCACTTCTTAATAGGATAAACGGTATGGTAGCGCATATAATACGAACAAACAAAAATTAATTCTTATGTATTAGATTATTCAGTATAATTGGAAAACTCATATAACGTATGTCTATGGACAGGATCCCAAAATCCATGGAATGAAATCTTTAGGCCTTCCAGAAGAGACGGATCGAAACTCCAGGCTTGAGATCGTAACAGCCCATCAGGCCTGTCATTTTTATGGAAGAAGAAGAAGGAATGATAAAATACTATTTTATTATATATAACATTGATTTTTCAGATTTCACACATTTCAATTTTTTGTTATATTCCTATATTGTTACTTCAAAAAACAGTTAAACTTAAAATACATAAAACTGTTATTCTTCCACTTATATTATATGGATGTGAAACATGGATTCTTACTTTAAGGGAGGAGAAAATATTACGATTATTTGAGCATAAAATTCTAAGAAACATTTTTGGATTAAAGACGAACAGACAGGTGAATGGAGAATATTGCATAACAGTGAGCTATATGATCTTTATGGAGAATCCTGATGCAACAAGAACATTTAAAACTCATATACTACGATGAGCAGGTCATGTGGCACAACTGGGGAATGAAAGAGAGACATGGAAACTCATTGTAGGAAAACCAGAGGAAAAGGGCTCAGTTGGTAGGAATGAGGTGGAAGAATAACATTAAATATGATTTGAGGGAGGTGAATTATACAGGGAATGATTAGAAAAAATTGTTCAGGATAAGGTTGTATGGAGGGTACATGTCCGTGCGGCCATGAACCTGCAGGTTGGACAATGCCAGTAAGTTATTTAGTCATATTTTTGTCACTAATATCCTCGAACATCATCTGGCCATTATAAATATCATCATATTCGCCATATTTAGTATAACATGTGTGTGAATGGTGTATTTCGTTTCAATGTTGCGTTTTTTTCGGAGGAGGTCCTGACATTGAGCTGACCGCACATTCGGGGAGGCCCTCCATGCCATTATGTAGTCAAAAAAGTCATAGTTCAAATCCCTCTCCCAATAGATCGTATGCTTCTAAGGTCCGGGTGGCGTTTGTCATATAAAAGTACCTGTGAGGGGAAAGGTTAAAGTGTATTAATGGCATGGAATTAATCATTAATACAAATAACTTGAGTTTATATTATTACAGTTACGTGATGATGGCATGTGTTTTTTGTTTGCAATTTAATTTGTTTAATTTCACTAGGTGTTTATCTTAATATATAAAAATTTCGTGTCACGTTGTTTGTCCGCGATGGAATCCTAAACTACTGAACCGATTTTAATACAATTTTGTACACTGTGTGCAGTTTGATCCAACTTGAGACTTAGGGTAGTTTATAACTAAATTTATAGTCGCATTATTTCTTTATTGCAAATTATTTGTTTATTATTTATCAAAGAGTTATAATTATCTGTGAGTTCCATACGATTCTAACAGATGGCGGTGTAAGGTAATTGGTTTATTATTTAACAAAGAGAGGTCCAGATAGCTGTGCTTTTTGTTGCAACCGCGAATTTCAATTGAATTACAAATATTTATTATTTCATAATTTAAGTGTGTTCAGTGTTTATTTTATTTTCAATATTATTAATTTCGTGTGTAAGTATTAGTTTTAAGTAATCTGCTGAAAGACAGCAACTTGATTAAAATTTTTAACGTATACCTTAGCCACAGCAACTTCTAGTGTATATATATATATATATATATAAAGTCGGATTAGTTACACTATTTATAACTCAAGAACGGCTGGACCGATTTTTATGATCTTTGATTTGTTGGATTTGTTTCCGCCCCGAATAGCACATAACTATTAAAACATCGGAAAAATTAACGTAAAAATATTTAAAGGCGATACCACGTTCGCCGGGCCAGCTAGTAATATATATACACATGTCCACCGCTGTGGTCTCGAGGTAGCGTGCTGTCTTGTCACGCAGGGGGCCCGGGTTCGATTCCCGGTCGGGACAGGCTCCTGGGTGAGGTTTTTTCGAGGTTTTTCCTCACCTGTAAGACAAATGTCAGGATGCTTAAGGCCCAACGGTCCGCCGAAAATCATCCGGCCATCATCCTTATCATTATCATCGTTATCCTTCACCTGTGTGGAAAGAAACGGGAAGCTACCCACCTATAATTCCCTAGTAAAGCTGCAAAGCATAGCATGAAAATGCTATGATTGCAGTGATATACCTGCTCTCGGGAAGAATTACTATGAAATGAAAGTATATATATGACATAATGTAATTGCAATGTTATCTAGCCTAATTGTAATATTATTGTGCTTTTTTTTTGCTTACTTTGTATTATTACCAAACTTATTGTAACGGACTGTCAACAGCACGTATGGCTGACTGCCCGTGAGACCAATAATCATATATAACATTGTATGTATCTTACTTTTAGTCTAATAAAGTCCTACTATTACTACGAATTATTATACGTGACATGATAAGATAAATAAATGCTTGGACGGGGATTTTAACCCGGACTCTGAATTGATACTTCAGTGCGCTACTGATTACGCTACCCAAGCAAATCTAGTATACACATTTATTTTCTTTTATATATGTTCTGTATTACGAGCGGTAGCGGAAACTCAGCCTCCACTCCCCTCTAGTAGCTCCTATAACAAGTAAGCAAATTAAAGATAATTTTTACTTTATAGCTGTGACGCTTCTTTATTTCGATGTTATAATTAATTATTTGACATTGAGTAATGCAAGCTTAATATGACATGATAAGAAAAATAAATGCTTGAACGGGGATTTGAACCCGGACCTCTGAATTGATACTTCAGTACGCTACCGAGTACGCTACCCAAGCAAATCTAATACAAACATTTATTTTTCTTTATATTTTTATTTATTTATATACAGAATTTTAATGTTTACACATCTTTCTGTGCCTAAAGTTTTATTTTTCTTCTCCACTCGTCTCTCTCCATCCAATCCATGTCCTCCAGTCCCCTTGCTCTCATTCCAGTTCTTATTTCCTGCATCCACGAGTTTCGAGGTCTTCCTCTCCTCCTTCTTCCAGGTGGACACCATTCCAATGTTTTCCTGGGCAATCTTTCTTCTTGCATTCGTCGTATGTGCCCATACCAATTTAATTGCTTATACTGTATATAATCTACTGTTGAATAGTCAATATTAATTTTTTCTCTTATGGCAGTGTTTCTTATTTTGTCTAATTTTGAACATCTTGCTGCTCTCCTCAAGAAATCCAATTATGTCTTGGTTAAGCATTTTCATATATATACTCTATTAGGAGAGGTAGCGGGTGTATTATATAGGGCTATATAATTGTTTATTGTTGAATAAATTGGTTTTATTTCTTTATACACGTTCTGTGATTTGAAACCTAATTTTAATCTTATAATTTATAAGAGATGGTATTAAGGGCTATTTTATAATTAATTACGAGATATTAGTTTTAACGTGGTTGTTTAAGGGAGGAAATGAATGTGGAAGCAGTTCCTGTGCGCGGAAATTGCCGGATCAAAATGAAACGCTTTGTATGTCACAGTGGTACAAGCTACATATTGAGTTATGCAAGTTTGATACGTCGCACAGATGGAATTCTTTTCAACAAGAAGCTGTGGTTCCTTCACTGTACAAACATTTAACCACAACTTCTTTAAAATTTAATTTGGTGCAAAGAATCGAATCGCGAAGTCAAACAATGCATGTTCCTAACCTCCTCTGTACATAATCTAATATTTACATGTTTCAAAGCATGGGATTTTAGTTTAAGCATTATCATCATCGTGGTTTTCCTTTCAACCCATACCAACTCCAGTGTTCAGACCTTTTATGGTTAATGTTCTGCTCCAACCTCATTATTGGCTTAACTTCTAGCCCAGGGGTCACCTACTGGCGGACCGCGGCCCGAGATCCGGACCTTGGGGTTTTAGTTTTCGGATCAATTAAATTTCGAATTAATACAATTTTTTAAAATCGGTTAAAAATCAAATACAACAATTTGTACTAAAATTTATGTAATGGTAGTAAGTTATTGTTGGCTCGGTTGGCAGTACTGTTTATGGTCGGAGATTTGACTGAAGATGAACGGGATTCCATTTGAAACCTGGTATCATGAAAAAAAAACACGAAATTTGTGAAGTGAGATATTTAAATACTACTCTTACCATAAGTTAAGTTTATCATAAGCATATTAATAATTATTAGACAGAAACTCAAAAAAACAAAACAAATCAATGAAACAACCGAAATGAAAGTTTTAAGGAAAATCATAGGAAAATCGCTGAGAGAGAATATTCGCAGCTCTGTTATTAGAGAAGAATGTGAAATTGAACCTATAAACCTCTGGATAAATGATAGAAGATTAAACTGGAATGATCCAATAGATAGAATGGAGAACAGTAGATTAGTGAAGAAATTACGTGACTGGTCACCTCAGCAGAAAAGGCCTTTAGGACGAACACAACTACGATGGAAGGACGTCACCATACCCCGAACCTGCAGTGAATGAACACGCAACAAGCTGCCAGCTTTCATGCGTAGAGGAAGAAGAAGAAGAAGAATTAATAACTGTGTACTTATGTGCAGGATCCGAAACATGGACTCTTACTTTAAGGGAGGAAAGGAGATTACGAGTATTTGAGAATAAAGTACTTTTGAAAATGTTTGGACCAAAGAGAGATGAACAGACAGGTGAATGGAGAAGACTACATAACAATCAACTACATGGTCTTTATAGGAATCCAGATATAATAAGAACAGTTAAGTCTCGTAGACTGCGATGGGCAGGACATGTGGCACGAATGGGCATTGAAAGTCGTGCATGGGAGCTTCTTGTAGGAAAACCAGAGGGAAAACGCTGGTTGGTAGACCAAGAATGAGGTGGGAGAATAACATTAACTATGATTTGGGGGAAGTAGAGTATACAGGGAATGATTGGAAAGCATTAGCTCAGGACAGGGATATATGGGGAGCTCATGTCCGCACGGCCATGAACCTACGGGTTCGATAGTGCCAGTGAGTAAGTAAGTAAGTACTTCTCTGCAGTATCCTTTTATTATTTACCATGTGTCTTGTTTAATTAGTGCAATTCATACACATAATTTAAATCGTTTCCTTATAATATTAATTACTAAATAAAAGCTTCGTATGTTTAATTAAATGTGGTCCCGGCCCTCGATTTAATTTACTACTTTGAAAATGGATCTCCATGAAATCTAATTGATGATCTCTGTTCTAGCCCTTTCTATCTGGTTTTCCTACATGGAGTTTCCATGTTTCTCTTTCATTCCCAATTCGTGTCACAATTCCAGCCCTTCGCAGTCTACGAGATACAACTGTTCTTGTTACATCTGGTTTCCCATACAAATCATGTAGCTCATTGTTAGATAGACTTCTACATTCACCTGTCTCTTTTCCTCTCTCTCTCTCTCTCTCTCTCTCTCTCTCTCTCCCTCTCTCTCTCTCTCTCTCTCTCTATGTGCCTCAAATGCTCGTAAACTTTTTTCCTCCCTTAAAATAAGAGTCACTGTTTCGTATCCATACGATGTAACTAGAAGAATAACCGTTTTATATACTTTTGGTTCAACTTTTTTGAGAGAAGTTAGGATAATAATTTTAATTTCCAACACGCTTGGGATGAAATTAATGTGGTCAACAAAAAAATAATCTCCAACACACTTAGAATAAAACTAGAGTTATCTACAAGAAAAAAAAATTACCATCAAAAGCGTGGCGTGCTTTATATCAATTAATATATTTGATAATAAACATATATTGGTAAAAGTAAAGTCTCTAAGAAGAAAATGTAAAAACCATAAAAAGCACCCCACGCTTTTGATGGAAAAATTATTTTTTTTTGTTGATAACTCTAGTTTTAATTCTAAATGTGTTGGAAATTATTTTTTTGTTGACCACATTAATTTTATCCCAAGCGTGTTGGAAATTAAAATTATTTTTCAGTTTTTAGTTCGGTTTTCTAATAAAGCGTGTTGTTTTAGTTTTTTAAAACTATCATTTATTTTAAACTATTATTTATTTCTTAGTTTTAATATTTTACAGAATAAGATAAAAATGTAAATATCTTTTAAATTCGATACTATTGTAGTATGAGCTAAAAATAATACTCTACTAAAAAAATCCTCCGGGCCGGATTTGAACCACCGATCTACGGATTACTGAAATTATATAC
Organism: Diploptera punctata; assembly: GCA_030220185.1. Lineage (NCBI taxonomy): Eukaryota > Metazoa > Arthropoda > Insecta > Blattodea > Blaberidae > Diploptera > Diploptera punctata. The sequence continues at coordinate 1,003,093 of JASPKZ010007262.1, forward strand.
TACCACAGTCCACCGCTCTACCAACTGAGCTGTCACAACGATTGAGAAAGAAATTGATAAGTCCGCAACCTATTATATCGGTTTTTATTATTTTGATTTTCTGATGATTCTGGCCTGGATTTTAGAAAAAACGTTATGACATTATTGTATCGCCATTAGTCCTTTGCAAGTATACAGTGTTTCGTTCGATCCAATGATTTTAAGTGGGTGAAAATCGCGTTGAAAAGATTCCGTTACATAGATCAAGCTAATATAAAGCGTGTAAAAAGAAAGTCCTTGTGTTTGTAATAGCATGCATTTCTAGAATTGAGCTTATGTTTAATTTTTTCGACACCTCGTTCCTGTTTGTAATTATTGTTCCTAGGTATTTGAATTCAGGCATTTTTTAATACTACCATTTGTCATTAAATGTTCATTTCCATACATTTCGTTTTTTTTTTATTCTAAGTTTTATTTTTTCAGGTGTTAAATGCATACATCTTCCTGTGCCAAAATTTAAATTTTGATTCTCTTTCTCCATTCATCTCTATCCTTCCAGTCACAATCCTGCAATCTCTTGTCCTTCATCAAATTCATAATTCCCTCTAGCCATGCGTGCTTAGGCCTCCCTCATTTTTTCCTCTGATTTGGAATCTTCTCCAAACTTTATTGGTATTTAAAACAACTTTTATAAGATTCATGATGTGTTCCGTTGAGGTATTATTCAAAATTAAAACATAAAATTATGGAATATTCGCATGAAAGGTCCGTCTCCTCAACTTAATTAATTATTTAACTGTAGCGCTTTGGACTTGTCTCATCATCGGCAGGATTCAAAACACCAGTTAAATAATTAATTAAGTTGAGGAGACGAACCTTGCAGGTGAATATTCCATAATTTTATATTGTAATTTAAAACATTATCATTATTTGATGTTGAGTGATTCCGGGTTCTGTGGTCGTGGTCCATAGTTGGTGTTGATACCAGACGTTTCGCCCTCAACTGCGGAGGGCATCTTCAGTGGCGAGTGCTTCTAGGCGTGTTTCCTGGTCGGAAGCTCTACTTAGAGCTACGTATCGGAAAACTCCTACGAAAATACAACATAAAAACAGTTTACAGACCTACAAGAAAAATAGAAGACTGCCTTCGCTCAGCTAAGGATCCTCGGCCACCTCTCTCCACTTGCGGCGTATATCGACTTCCTTGTTCGTGTGGTAAACCATACATAGGGACCACAAAAAGAAGTATAGCCACCCGTTTATCAGAACACAAAAGAAACTGCAGACAAGGAGAAATGGATAAATCGGCTGTAGCAGAACATGCCATTATGAATGGACACCAGATTCTATTCGATGATACACAAGTTTTAGCCACAACTTCCTATTATTTCCCTAGATTATATCGAGAGGCTATAGAAATACACAAGCATAAGGAAAATATTAACAGAAAAGAGGAAGGTATTAAACTGTCTAAGGCCTGGTACCGTACACTAGAAAATAAATGCATCAACACTAGGGACAACAAGGAGACGACCATTAGCCAATCAGCAAGAGCCACGCCCCGCTCACCCTGCTCCCACCACTAGTATCAATACAACACCCGCAGCGTTCACTCTAAGTAGAGCTTCCGACCAGGAAACACGCCTAGAAGCACTCGCCACTGAAGATGCCCTCCGCAGTTGAGGGCGAAACGTCTGGTATCAACACCAACTATGGACCACGGCCACAGAACCCGGAATCACTCAACATCATGATTACCGGCCGTGAAAGCCTGCATTCAACCATTATCATTATTTTTTTATTATTGATTTCGTACATCTCAATGATGGATAAATCAAATTTGAAGAGAAAAATTATACGCTCAGACCGGGACTTGAACCCGGGACCCTTGGTTCTCTAGACCAAGTGCTCTACCAACTGAGCTACCTGAGCAAGTACCGATCTAAACGCAAGTCTTTCTCTATATACATTGTAATTCCCATCCACCAAATGCTATGAAGCCATGCTTCTATCTTGCAAATGGCGGCTCCTTTATTAAGAAGACATATTTGGGAATTATACATTACAGCCAGTACGGCTTTTTCCATGTTTTATTATTGATTTCGTACATCTCAATGATGGATAAATCAAATTTGAAGAGAAAAATTATACGCTCAGACCGGGACTTGAACCCGGGACCCTTGCTTCTCTAGACCAAGTGCTCTACCAACTGAGCTACCTGAGCAAGTACCGATCTAAACGCAATATACATTGTATATAGAGAAAGATTTGCGTTTAGATCGGTACTTGCTCAGGTAGCTCAGTTGGTAGAGCACTTGGTCTAGAGAACCAAGGGTCCCGGGTTCAAGTCCCGGTCTGAGCGTATAATTTTTCTCTTCAAATTTGAATTATCATTATTATTAGGGTTTATTATTATTATTATTATTATTATTATTATTATTATTATTATCATCATTATTATTATTATTATCATTATTATTATTATTATTATTATTATTATTATTATTATTATTATTATTATTATTATTATTACATATTATTAAGGCTACTCCTTGGCTCAAGCGGTTAGACGCTCGCCTTTTCTCATCATCAACCGCTGGCGCTGGGGTCTCGAAATCTAGACTCAAGTTACTCCCTGTGGGTTTCCGTGTTGGACGAAACGGAGCGTGAAGCAGTTTTTTTCCTCGGGTTCCTCTCCCGTTTTCCCTGCCATAAATTTAATTTCCCATTCCACATTCTCCATACCAATCTCATCTCTTTTCGATTCATTTCGTTCCTCTTCCCCCGGGATGGTGGGTGGGTGCCGTCACGCGTGGTCGGCCGGCACCCTTTCTTTCACAAACCTCTATATAAGGGGCTTCATCTCATCTCATCCCTCGACTCGACCCTAATTTAGACACGAGTTAACGATATTTATGTTATTTTGTTATATTATTAAACGCTGTTTTGAATAAGGTATGAATATAATATAAACATTTCAACTTTAGGGGGAAAAGGATTGAAACAGGATATTTATTGTCACCACTGCTATTAAATTTCTCGCTTGAATACATTGTTTTAGAAAATTACCGAGAACAATCTGGTTTCAGATATGAATTGCGTCAAAAGGATTTTGCCTGAGAGGATGACATGAATCTAATAGACCTTCTTGCCAAAACACAAAAGCATCAGTTCTAGGAATTTACTGTAAATTCCAGTAAAACAATAAACATCCGTTCCGTCTTAGATGGAAACCGACTTTGCATTATTTTTTTTCTGTAGTGTGTAATCTAGCATTTACTGAAGTTTCAAGTGGGAGTTCGTGTGACTGCAGATTAATATTTGTTTTCACACTCTACTGAGAATTCTGCGTGAAACGTTATTCTGATGTTATTATGTCGTCATGATCCTGACATCCATTCAGAGGTCAATATGTTTCATCGCTTTAATAAAGGGGACCGCTTATCCGAGCGAGCAGGTTTGGTAATTTGTGCTCAAATAACGCGGTGAATAACGAGATTGTGCTATTTTTAAAAAAAACATTCAATTATAGGTATCAGATTAACTAACTCACTGGCACTATCGAACCCGTAGGTTCATGACCGCATACATCCCTATCCTCAGCTAATGTTTTCTAATCATTCCCTGTATAATCTAGTCCCTTTAAATCATAGTTAATGTTATTCTGCCACCTCATTTTTGTTCTACCAATCCGGCCTTTTCCCTCTGGTTTTCCTACAAGAAGCTTCCATGCACGTCTTTCATTCCCCATTCGTGTTACATGTCCTGTCCATCGCAAGCTACGAAATGTAACTGTTTCTATTATATCTGGCTTCCTATAAAGACCATGTAGTTCACTGTTATGTAAGTCTTCTCCATTCACCTGTTTGTACATCTCTCTTTGGTCGAAAATTTTTCCTAAGAACTTTATTCTCAAATAGACCTACTCGTAATTTTCTTTCCTCCCTTAAAGTAGTAGTACTAGGACTTTATTAGACAAAAAGTAAGATATTTACAATATTATTTACAAATATGGGTCGCACGGGCAGTAAGCCGTACGTGCTGTTGACAGTCCGTTACAATAAAGTAATAATTGGTACTAGTGTAAAGAAAAATAAACAACAACACAAGCAATTACATTACAATTACATAAAGAAAACACAATAATATTACAATTAAATAATAACACAATAGCATTATACACTAAAAAAACATTAACATTACAATTACATAAAGAAAACACAATAATATTACAATTAAATAATAACACAATAGCATTATACACTAATTAATTTATATATAATTGTTAAGAATTAATGCTATTGCATTTTGATAACATATATTTATTCATGAATGAGTGTTGTCCTTATTTTCCGCGTTTTGTCCAGAAATTTACCGAGGTTTATCCAATTTTCTGGATTTACCAATAACTCGTAGCATGCCAAGAGATGGGTATCAGATTAGCTTTACAATTGCCGATTACATATGTCTTCTTCGGGAAGTATTAAGTAATCCATACGAAGAAGCAATAAATTGAGTGATATTCAAAATAAAGTCCACGAAGGAACGGGAAAAGATTTTTGTCTACGCACACCGAAAGACCAGTTGTAAAAAAAGCTAATCATAGGAAGTAAGTATATAATGTTTTCTTTGTATTAATATATAATATGAAGAGAAGAAAGTTAACTAACAAATTGTTAAGCCTACTCACACCAAAAGCCAGAGGTTCTCATAACCTTATTTTTTAAATATGTTAGAATATGTGGAACAAAATGGAGGCCAAGGTGAGCAAAACTTTACGAATTCTTCCGAAGAATAAATAATGTCTTACGTGGCGTGAAAACTGTTTTGGAGTCATCGCGTTAACTTTAACCACGTCATTGACACGTCATCATTTCAAACATGTAACGTTTAACAGAGAAGAGATGTGTAAATACTCTCTACTAATACAACAATTATATTTTTTTCGACCGTGGTTGAGTGCTTCAATCGAAGTTCCATTTGTTCAAGAGTATTGCTATTCTTCACATAAAAGTTCAACGAAAAAGAAGAAGAATGTTGTAGTCGGGAAATGCGTAAACTAAGAGTGAATTCCTCAGCAAGTCGAATTTATAATCCCATTTTGTATATATATATATATCGAAGTAGCGTGCTGCCTTGTCACGTAGGGGGCCCGGGTTCGAACCCCGGCCGGGGCAGTTTTTCTGGGTGAGGTTTTTATAGGGGTTTTTCCTCACCTGTAAGACAAATGTCAGGAAAACTTTAAGGTCCAAACGGTCCCCGAAATCATGTCTATCATCATCATCATTATCATAATCATCATCATCCTTCACCGGTGTGGAAAGCAACGGGAATCTACCACACCTACACAATTCCCTAGTAAAGCTGCAAGCATAGCATGAAAAATGCTATGATTGCAGCGAAGAACCTGCCTTCGGGGAGAATTACTATGGATATATATTGAAGAAGAACAAGATATAAATAAGAAAATGCAGACATTTCAACATATTTGTGAAACTATCAGACGGACACCGGAGAACAAAGTAAGAAAAGATACTCAATGTCCACCGCTGTGGTCTCGAGGTAGCGTGGTGCCTCGTTACGCAGCGGGCCCGGGTTCGATCCCCGGTCGGGACAGTTTTTCTGGGTGAGATTTTTATCGGAGTTTTTCCTCACCTGTAAGACAAATGTCAGGAAAACTTTAAGGCCCAAACGGTCCTCCAAATCATATGGCCATCGCAAATAACATAATTCATATTCATCTTAGATTAAGCTTAGGATTAGGAACTCTCCTGGCGCACCACTATCATCATCATCATCATCATCACCTATCATATCATCGGGGCAACGTAACCCCGCATTTCAGGCGTCCCAACCTCAGAAGTGGGTTACAAGTGCGCCATGCCAGGAGAGAACACCAGGAATGTCGATAGACAACCTAGGGCATTTGCAAAAAATAAAAATAAAAAAAAAGAAAGAAAAATTACTCAACAATGGCACTATCAGTGGCGATGTATGGAAGTGCGGCCAGAGTCCTGAAGGAATAAGAAAAAAGTAAAATTCAGACAGTGGAAATGAGCTTCCTACGGGCTGTGAAAGGTTTTACAAGAGAAGAAGATATTAGAAATGAGAATATTAGAGAGGAACTAAAAGTACAACTACTTCTTCAATAAATATACAGGAACAATTGGATAGAACATCTGCAAAGAATTACAGAGGATAGGATACCAAAGATGACACTCATGTATATTCATCAAGGACGAAAATCGGTAGAAGACCAAGAAAGCGCTGTGCTTAACATATGTGAGATCGGAACAGGGAAAGACCTAATCCGTGAAAGATGATGATGGTGATGATATATATATCTGTATGAATGTTTTCAAAATTATTTTCATAAGAACAACCGCAATAGATGTATTTATTCGGAATTGCTAAAATCGGACAAATTACGTTTTATTCTTAAATTTAATGGAATCAAATGATTTTACTACAAACCTTAAGCAGTTATGGAAGTAGGAGGTTAAGCTTCCACCTTTCTAGACAATCGGCACGAGAAGTTAGCCAGGTTATATCCTTTCCTAACGGCCACATTTATGCTCAGAACAAACGTCTGGTATTCATTTTCGTTGTAGGCTGAGTCGACCTCAGGGCCATTGTGCCGCCACGAAATTTAGGCCAATTTAAAAATCCTAACTCTACTGGGACCCGAATCCCCGTCTTTTGTTCTTGTAGCGTATTGTCTGAACTAGCCTGGCTGACACGTAATTTTTTATGAAAAAAAGCACAAAAATAGCGAAAAAATGAACTAGAATTAACCTAAAAAATAGATTTCGTAATATATATATATATATCCATCCTTAGTAATTCTGCCCGAGGGCACGTCTTTCACTGCAATCATAGCATTTTCATGCTATGATTTGCAGCTTTACTAGGGATTTATAGATGCGGTAGCTTCCCGTTGCTTTCCACACCGGTGAAGGATGATGATGATGATGATGATAACGATGACCGGTTGATTTTCGGGGACCGTTGGGCCCTAAGCGTCCTGACATTTGTCTTACAGGTGTGGAAAAAACCAGAAAGAAACCTCACCCGGGAGGCTGCCCCAACCGGGAATCGATCCCGGGCCCGCTGCGTGACAAGGCAGCACGCTACCTCGAGACCACAGCGGTGGACTATATGGAAAGCTAGCTAAGAATTATGGGAAAACAGAATAGATAATGTATTATAAAGTTCGTTTTAGAGACCGGTCGCATTAACTCACTCGGTATCGCTGTATCCAATTCAATGTCTGCAGCATAGGAACACTTAAGATATATTTGGTAACATAAACTAAATGTAGGATCTACCAAAATCATAAGCAAACCTACAGAAAAGTGTTGAAATATGTGGAAATGTAGCTTGTCGTAACTTAAGTTGTTTACTTCCACACGTTTCTCGAAAACAAATTAGCGATGTGATGCTTATTAGTGCTTCACCCGAATGCCAACACTCCCGTTTTGGAACCATGTTAACGATATAATGCTGATGACAACTTGTACTACAGGGTTCTTCATTTATAACCTAACGGACACACGTCGTTTTGCCTGTGAGCGGTTGGGTGTGACACAGCCGGCTTTGCTCCTACATAAACTCCGCGAGGAAAGCATCTATAAAAATCTTACCTTATAGCAGATGCTTGATTAAGTTGGGCCACTCTAATGTTTCCTATTTCATTTATAATATTTTGCTTTAGTTCTTCCAATATATGAGGATTTGTCTCGTAAAGTTTGTCTTTCAGGTTTCTTCACAAGTAAAAATCACACACAGTTAGATCAGGGGAACGAGAGGGCCATACACCAGCACTAATCACTCTATCTTGAAACACTTCTTCTTCTTCTTCCTTCCAAGTATTAGGCCAAGGCCTGTTACGATCCTATAGAAAATTTTCCCTCCAGCGTTTCATAGGACGGCCCAGTGATCTTCGTCCTCTTGGTATATAATTATAAACAGCTTTGGGGATCCGATTTGAACTCATTCTTTCAAGATGGTGTTTCCAATTTAGTTGGTACTGTTTAATATATTCCAAAATTGGCGTAATTTTATTCATGGACTCCTCTTCTGTATGAGCGGTAACAGAATCTTGTTGAAGCAACCCACATGATTTCTCTTCTTCTGTCAGTTCACGATAAAATGGGGTCAACATGTCATTTCGATACCTTTCTGCATTTACAGTCTGCTCGTAAAATAGCGCTAACGGCACAGTATAAGGTAATATTTTTATATATGCTTTATGCGCGGAGTTTATGTAGGAGCAAAGCCGGCTGTGGCACACCCAACCGCGCACAGGCAAAACGCCTTGTGCCGTTAGGTTATAAATGAAGAACTCTGTATAAAACATTACCAATGTCCGTAATATAACAAAATAACGATGTAGGAGGTAGTAAAGAACGATGTCGTTGGATATCACAATATAAGAAAAACAAATTGTACCACGAACATACTCAGTAATGTAATCGACAGCATTCGATACAGTTTATAACTTGTGGCCGGAAAATTCGTAATCCATGGTACGACATGCATAGTGCATCTTTTCCCTAACAATAGTAGAAAAAATAAATAATAATATACAAGAAGACAGACGGATAACGTATCATCTTTATTATTATTATTATTATTATTATTATTATGCTAATAATAATAATAATTAATAATAATAATAATTCACCATGGGGCAATAGGCACAGAAAGTCATTTACCTACCAGCCGGCTGCTGATCTCACAACCGCATAAATAACAGAGGTGGACGATGATCCTGCCAGGATATAGATGACATGTGGTCAGCATGATAGATCCTCCAGCCGTTATAGTTTATTTTAACCTGGAGACGCTATTTATTATCTTCTTGTACCTTGTAAGCCCACGTTTCCCTTAACAGAGATTTAGGCGCTCCCCCCTACAGGGAAGAATTTGAACCATACTAATTTAGTTACACTTGTTTTCGTATAGATGCCATTTGAGTGGTCCGTGGTTACCGTTCCGTCTCATGCTGACATCTAGGAAACCAAGGTAGTACTAGGACGGGAAAATTCGGTAAATTTTGCTTAGAGGCCTTTTCATTCAGGCTTATGAATTTTTTGCGAGCCTGAAAAATCTTCAGACTCGGGACCCACGGCTTAAAGTCCCTCCCGGAGGACTTTTGCTCTTCGGATTTTTCCATCCAAAAAAAACCATTGACCCCGGCCGGGTTTGAACCCGCGGCCCTCGGGACCAGAGGCAAGGAGCATAACCACTAGTTCACCGCGGCCAATGTTATTTATTATACCTACCCAAATTCCTCACTATATAGAATGGACACCAGTCATATACAGGCCGAATTCCCAAGAGAAAAGTTTCCCCCATGGAACCGTTCTCAGTACCAAGGCATGATGCCTTAAACCACTCGACTACTAAGCGGTATAATAATAACAATAATAATAATAATAATAATAATAATAACTGGAATGAGAGCAAGAGGACTGGAGGACATGGATTGGATGGAGAGAGACGAGTGGAGAAGAAAAATAAAACTTTAGGCACAGAAAGGTATGTAAACATTAAAATTCTATATATAAATAATAATAATAATAATAATAATAATAATAATAATAATAATAATAATAATAATGATAATGACAATAATAATAATGATAATAATAATAATAATTTTATTTCAACTTAAGGTTATTATGGTTCAAGGAATCTATTCTGTTCATATCTATTAGAGATTTAATAAGAAAGAGGGCACGGCAACAATATATTCTTGCGAAACATTAAAATATTCTTAAGCGTAAAAATACCTTGAGGCAACGGAGTGGAGCGAGGTTTTTATGTTTTCGCAACAAATAGACCTGTAGATGATGCTAATAAGGTAGCAAAAATGCAGAAGTATTTTAAACGCCCGAAGAAAGTTGTTTTAAATATAAACACAAAGAAAGAAAGTATACATTAAAGAACGCTGTGATATAAATACAACAAATTATTATTATCTATGGATAATAATTCTTATGAAAAAGCTAAACATGGAAATATCTAGTATTATTGTTAGAAGATAATAATAATAATAATAATAATAATAATATTAATAATAACAATAATAATTCTCTTCTTCGACTTTCTCCCACTTATAGGTTTGCCGTCTTCAGTTTCCATTTATCTCTATCATTCCAATCTCCCTCTTCCAAATTCCTATCATCCATTATAGTTCTGACGTAGTTTTTCCGTTTCCATCTTGGTCTGCCACGTTTATTTCTTCCAGGGGGTGACCATTGGTATACATTTTTTGGCCATCTTTCATTTTCCATTCTTTGTACATGGCCATAACATTTAAGCGTTTGATTTTCAATCCTCTTAACAACAGATGTGGTGACATTCATTTCTCTCCAAAGGAATTAATTTCTTATTTTATCCTGTCTTGTTTTATAATAATAATAATAATAATAATAATAATAATAATAATAATAATAATAATAATAATAATAATAATAATAATAATAATAATAATAATAATAATGATAATAATAATAATAATAATAATAATAATAATAATAATAATAATAATAATAAGTGTTAGAAATAAGAGAAGAAGATAAATAAATCGATTAATATTTAATCACCATGCATAAAGAAGATATAAAAAATACAAATCCAATAAAAGTAATAGTATTCAATCGAATAAAACAGTTACTACAATACTATTTCAATTAATCGTACCGACCTCATAATAATATATTAACAATAATAATAATTTGAATCTGGGAAAGTTGAGGTCATAAGGCCTTCTCTTCCACTCAATCGAATGAAAAATATTATAGGCCCTATACAGAAAAGAAATTACATAATATCATAACATATAATGAATATAATTATAAGTAAATATTAATACAAATTAATCTAAAATTAAAATAAATCAATGAAATATTATTATAAAATCGAAAGGAAGCTAATGTTGTACAGCCCCTAATCACTTGTGATAAGGTGCTTCAGAGCCTAGCAGCAATAAGGTATAAGAATTATTGTTGTGGGATGCCAAATAGGAAGTTCTGGTGCGTTCGTGTATTTTTTGTGAAAATAGGAGATGGAAACTAGATGATTTAGTTCAGTTCTGGCTTTTGTAACCGCTTTTGTGGGGTCTATGTTGTATGGTGCGGTGAGAGGGGAGGGCGAGTTACAGGTACTGCCAGTAACTACATTCAGTTTTGAAAACATAATAGTTAATATACGTTGCATTTTTTATCTACTAGTTCTGTGTTAGAGTATACTTGTTTTCTCGTATGTCTGGAGTGTTCTTTATAGAATAGTGTTATTTTTATAACAATTTATTATTATTATGGAAAAACTGCACTTAGACTAGCATGAAATATTTTGTCCTATAGAACAACAGTGCGCAGGCGCCAGAGTTTATAGAGCCAGCGATAACCCACTATCGCACCACATATCGATTATCATCCTCGATTACTATCGGTCGCTATGAAATTTAAATGACCAATATTTTAATAAATCCCCAAATCTACGTTAAAAAATACGTCTATATTAATAATATTAAAATTACCAAACGTTTATTAAAAATGGGTGTACACTTACTAATCGCTCCCTAACGCTGATCCAACCAACGATAACCCAAAACAGCGATAGAAAAATCATAGACTAAGTAATATACTCTATGGAGAAAATAGCAGTTAGCATCAGAATATTGTATAATAGTGTCATAATATTGTGATTTGCATATTTAAATAAATATTCAAAATTATCTAATAATGTTATAAAATTGTTTGAAAAAATTTAAAATATTAAATAAAGTTAGTAGAAGAAGAACTATAGTTTACAACAATATAACTGAAAAATCAAGCTCTACTAGAAGTGCAGTTGAGCTAGTATAATAATAATAATAATAATAATAATAATAATAATAATAATAATAATAATAATAATA